>OY755043.1:24435664-25035664 GCA_963576565.1 Aspidapion aeneum
TCCACCGATACACATATACTCTGTCTTATTGAGATTAACCTCTAGTCCCCACTTATTGTACTGTTCTATTAGTTTTCGTACATATATTCGAGGTCGTCATAATCCTGAGCCACTACTATCTGATCATCGGCGAAACATAAAGTATACAAGGTGGTTTCGTCCAACGGAATGTTTTGGCATTTTCTCTTCCATACTTTAAGGACTTGTTCCAAGTATATCTTGAAGAGCGTAGGCGAGATACAGCAACCTTGTTTAAGACCTTTATTTACTTGAAAGCCTTTGGTTAGTTTCGCTTTTATTTTAACTTTTGCCTTACTATTGCGGTATAACTCTTTAATGGTCTTAATTAGTTGTACGCTTATATTTGTTTTTTCCAACGTTTTCCAAAGTAAATTTAGAGGTATACTATCATATGCCTTCTGCAAATCGACGTAAAGCAGATGCAGCTCTTGTCCATATGCCATTTTCTTTTCAATAACTTGGGTTATACAAAAGAGATGATCAGAAGTCGATCTACCCGCCCTGAAACCGGCTTGTTCTTCTGCCTCCATGTCCTTATATTCGCTTTCCACTTTATTTCTTATTATTTTACCGTATATTCTGCTTAGCGTACTAGTCTCAGATATACCTCTATAATTGTCACATACTTATATCTTTCCGTCCTTTTTTGTGTATTGTGGATATATATGACGTTATATGTACTGTACCAACTGAGTGGAAAACGTCATAATTGTTTTATTTAAAAAGTTAAATCTTTTCCTACGACATGTCTAGTCCTTTTTTTTAGTCTGTGTTTAACTGGGTAAACATTTTGACTGTAAATAATTACAAGCCGGCAGCACCGCGCGGGACATGATTTCAATTTCACCCGTTTTTCAGCGGTGTATGGGTGGCTGTTCTCGCGCGGTGGCGAGAGGAATATTTGTTTTAGTTGACGTCAGCCATATTCATCGTACCAAACCATTCGTTGCCCTTCCTACGTGTTGCCGGTTCTATCCTTAGTGAAGACGTATGAGTTTGTTTTGATTTGGGGTACCTCAGGGTCAGTAGTTAAAAGCCTTGCCGGTCGCGTGACATTGTTTGTTTTTGTTTGTTTTCAAAATGGTAATAAATACCGTCGATTATATAATTAACTGTGCAAATTTAAATACGTTGACATATGATTTTCGATTACAAATAAAATCTTTATGGCCACATAGACCGGACTCAAAAATCCTAAAAATTAACCTAAATTTTAGTGCAAGTAATAAAAATTTATAGTCTTATTATGAACAATCCACGAAGTGATCCTGCGTGGGTGGCAAAGGGAATGTGTGATATCAAGCGCTTTAGTAAAAAGTTAAAGACATAAAGTAAGTGCCATTTCAATATCCACATGGAATTTTCTATGTTAGGCAAGACTGATATTAGGTGCCAATTGAATAGTGCCTATAGGCAAAACATTACCGAACATAATGAAAATGTGACAAAAAATAGACATATACTTAGTAGGTTAAAAGACTGTTTAAAATTCTGTGGGATTTTTGAGGGTGCTCTACAGGGCCATGATTAGTCTGAAACTGGTGCTAATTCGAGCACTTGGCGCATGTAAAAGAAGAGCGAATAGACTTTATCTATAAACAAATAAACTAAAAACTACTAAGTAGCTGTTTGTTTGTAAAATGCTAAAATAAAATTGTTTGGGTAAGTTTTTTTATCTCCCTTTCCATGCAATATAAATTTCTGCCCCCCCCCCTATTTAAAACGTCACCAGCCGCCACTGGTTAATAAAAATGAGTTTGACAATCGGGCCATGGTCTCCCAGAGTCTAAAATTATATAAATATTTTAAATAAAAAAGTTAGAACATATCTATTTTGTAAATGCTTGTTACTTTTATTTTAGGTCCCGGCCTAGTATTTATAGTCTACCCCGAGGCGATCGCCACGATGGGCGGTTCAGTCTTTTGGTCTGTGATCTTCTTCCTGATGTTGATCACTCTCGGATTGGACAGCACCTTTGGCGGTCTGGAGGCCATGATCACAGCCCTCTGTGACGAATACCCCCACGTACTTGGCAGGCACCGAGAAATATTTGTTGCGTTCCTGTTGCTTGGAATTTATATTTGTGCCTTGCCTACCACAACTTATGTAAGTTTTTCCAGACAAATAGGTGAAGTAGGTTGATGATGATTCATATATGAGTGGGCCTTGCAGCCCTTCCACTGCGACCACTAGTGGGTCTATTGTGGCTCACTTTTGAGTGGTTTCTCACCACTGTATGCCTAATCCTCCAAAAAGGTTAGCTATCAGTTTGGGTGAGACACTGTTCAGATCTTCTGAATCAATCTGAGGTTGACCGAAAGTGTTTTGACGTAAACGTGCAATAGCCGGACATTCGCACAGTACATGTCTAACTGTTTTATCATCCTCCATACAGAGTCTACATTTGGTCTCTTCTGTTATTCCCATTGTGTGCATGGGTACTCTTAGTCGGCAGCGACCCGTAAAAAGTCCAGTCACTATACGGATCTCCTGTCTAGTAAGTCCAATGATATTTCTGGCTCTCTTCTGACAAGGTCCTTTAATGAACTCTTTAGAGTCAGCCAGTTCTGGTATATTCATTCAGTATTGTTGGAAGCTGTCCTCCATCCATCCCAATATGGTTAATTTAGCAGCATTGTATGATATGCCCAGGCCTGGTTCGGGGCCGAGGTGAAGTAGGTTAGGTTAGGTTTGATTATGAGTGGTGCGGCTGTCACCCCTCCAATTAAGTGGTTCATTGTGGCTCAATAGGCTAAGTAACGTGCAAATGCATGAATTGTAATGTCTTACATAATTTACCTGCGGCAGCACTTATTCGAAAAAGCAAACACAAAATATTTCGTTTTTTGCTGCCTCCTTGGCCCTGCCTCTCCGGAAATCCTGAATTCACCACTGGGTTAGGAGCAGCTGCATCTCTAAAAGTGGGATATCCTGCTGTGAATGGCGATACAAAAACCATCTGGGAAGTTTGAACACAATTTTAACCAACAAACGAAAAATTGAAAATACCAATATTAACTGATTATACGTAAACAGTAGGAAAATAAATAATGAAGAGGTTATCAGTAACTAAAAGAATAACCATTTTACTGAAATTGGACATACACTCGCAAAGAAAATTTCACAAAAAAAAATCTTTTTAGAAAGCTCCATATAAAGTTCAATGTAGGAGATATAACTGAAGCAGATATAGCAATCATTATATACAATTTAAACTCAAAAAAAGCTACTGGTCACAATAACATCTCAGTAAGAATTAGAAAAACAGTTAAGAATCAATAGTTCCAATTTTAAAAACTAATATTTTTCGCGAAAAATTAAAAATTGCAAAAGTTACGCCATTATTTAAAAATGGGCGATTTTCACAATCCAAATAATTATAGACCAGTCTCGGTCTTATTGGATCAAAAAATTTAGACTTTCTAGAAAAGAATAAGATATGGTTTGATTGGCAGTACGGCTTTTGCAACAGATAATAAACTAAAAATCGATCAAAATGCTAAAGGCTGTTTGTTGTCGCTGGATTTATGTAAACTATTTGATACTGTTAATCATAATATCTTACTAAAAATCTTGTAATTAAAATAGTAAATTAATAATAGTTATAGTTGTCAAAAAATTATAACATACATATGGTGTGCCTCAGCGTTTGGTATTAGGTCCCATTTTATTTATACTATACATAAATTCGATTTCTAAATTAAAATTAATACGTAAAATTAAATTATTTGCGGATAATACTACATTAATTTATTTTGGAAACTGTTTACCTTAAATAAAATAAAACATTTTGCAAGATATGAAAATTCTAAAGAAATGGCTTATCTCAAATAAATTAACCATTAATTTTGACAATGTGAACCAAACGTTTATATATTAATATTTTTAGGACTGTTAATAGATGAAAACTTGACTTGGAAAAATCACAAAATATTTACGAACATCATTATTTCCCTTGTAGGAGTTTTGTATAAAATTCGACATCTTATTCCTTTAACTCATCTTAAAAAAATTTACTTTGCCCTATTTTATTCAAAAATACAATACACTTAAAAATATACCAACAATCCAAAATTTAAAACAAATATAAAGCAAAAACAATTTTTGGAAGAATAATAAAAAAATAATAACATTCACATTAATATTTATTTATACTATATAATTTTTACTTCTTTTTTAATATCTTTTTTGAATTAACTAGTTTCCCTGTAATAAACAATTTAGGTTTGTTGGGAAATAAAACCTTATTAAAGAAGCTAAAAATAGCATTTAAACTATTCATTGCCTCAAAGACCTAACCTCGATCTCCATCTATTTACTTTATGTTGTTCTTAGGGAGGTGTATACTTGGTTAATATGCTCAACGTCTACGGACCTGGTTTATCCATCCTATTCGTCGTGTTTGTAGAAGCTGCAGGAGTCTGTTGGCTCTACGGCACTGAAAACTTTAGCAGAGACATCGAGAAAATGTTGGGACATCGACCAGGACTATTCTGGTGCATGTGTTGGAAATATATCAGTCCTATTTTTATTTTGGTAAGCTAACCTTACTAAAAATAGGTTTAATCTATGATAACACAACTTGTACACAGACAGGCAACCCAACAAACTTAATAACAGCAGCGGACCGATCATGTCATCATTAGAACTACATTAATATACTGCAGAGCCATCTGTCCGCTGATGTTATTAAGTTTGTTGGCTTGCCTATCTATGTACAAGTTGTGCAATCATTGGTTTAATATGTAAATTCACTTATGCCAAAGTAGGCACTACCTTAAAGGGTCGTTCTTTAAAGTTAGAAAGCTTTAATACCTGTTAAGGTTTGAACAGCGCGTCTTAACATGAGGTTCTTTAATTTACTTTTATTTCATTGACCATCAGACCTGAGTTTCTCTCTCATTAAGATCATGAAACCGGAACAATGGACAGACTATTTCAAGGGACTGCAGCAGGAAACAAGACACGAATATCTGTCAGCCTCTCGGAGGAGAGACATAGAAGTACATGGAGAGGAAGTAATCATCAAAAAAGAAATGATAAAGAATTGTATTTAAAAGCTTCAATCCGGAAAAGCTAGCGGACCTGGGGGAATATACGATATAATGTTACCTTTATGGACATACAAAAAGCATATGATACCATTCCCGTAGAAAAATTATGGACAGTGTAAGAGCAAACTAATATCAATCATACATACATAAAAGCGATAAAAGAACTATACAAAGGGTCAAAATCTAAAATTAAAATTCGAAATCGGCTTTCAAACGAATTCCTGGTAAGGGGAAGGTTTAAGACAGAGATATTGTATCTTTTTAAAATATATATCGTAGTACCTAGCTCTAAAAAAGTGGAAACGTAAAGTACACGGCATCGGAACACAACTTAACGACCGATTTACCATATACACACTACAGTTTGCTGACGAAGTAATTGAAGCTAATGATAAAGAAGACATGGAGTATATGATGAGAAAGTTAACGGAAGAATATCAAAAGTGGGGGTTAACAGTGAACGTGGACAAGTCACAGTACTTATGTATTGGAAACGAATCATGTGTGTAAAAGTAGACCTTGCTCAAGAAATCAATATTTCTTACTTTAAAATCCAAATTTTTAAAAATTTCCCGATTTTTAATTTTTAAAAATATTAACCAATTTGACGGTTAAATCCGATAAATATTTCCAAAATTTGAAAATGTCTGTTTGAGAATTTGCCTATAGTTACTTTGATATCAATTCATTTTACAGAATAATATTTGCTCGTACTATAAGCTGTTTTTTTCTTGAAATGTTTTTGTGGTGATACAATATAACTTTACTAAACAATAAAATAAAAACAAATGCCACAATATATATGTAGCTACTGTAGATGCTTCTTTCTTGTTGCAGATCATTTTTGTCTGCTCAATTCTTACCCAAGAAGACATGTTGGGCAACGAGTACAAATATCCAGAATGGAGTCTTTACGTCGGCTATGCTCTAACCGCCTCCTCCATAGCATGTATACCATTGTATATAATCTACAAGTTTGCAATTACTCCAGGCAGTTTGGTACAGGTTAGTATGATTGTGAAGGATGAAAGCCCGGCACAGCACGATGCAACCGGAATGGGAAAACTGGGCGCCGCCAACTCGGAGCCGCTAACTGGGCGGCGCCAACTAGGCGCCGCCAACTCAGCGCCGCCAACTGGGCGCCGGGCCAACTCAACTAAAAAAATTTTTTGCGATAAAATGTGCAGATGAGAAACAAAATAGATATATTATTTATACAAAAACATCTTAAAATCCTTCACGCAATTTTCTTGAAATTTGGTTTTGTCAAGTAAAGTTAAATTCATTAAGTCGAGTGTTGAAATTTGGTAGGTGTAGTGTTTGGAAACCTGGTAACACTACAATTTACGTTTTTTATTACAACAATGGCGGATCCAAAATGGCGGATTTCTTTATTTTTAAACCGATTTGTCTCAAACTTGAAAGATTGCAGTGCCTGAGATCACTTAATACAGTTTTATCCTCAAACTTAAAAAAATCAAAATAACCGATCCAAAATGGCGGACGTTCTTATTTATTAACCGATGGGTATCAAATATAGAAATTGGCGGTGTTTTAAGTCGCTGATTATGATTTTGACTTAAACTTATAAAAAATTCAAAATGGCAAATCGAAAATGGCGGATTTTTTTATTTAGGTACTAACCGATTTGTCTCAAACTTGAAATAATACATTGCTTAAGGCCATTTAATATAATTTTTTATTCAAAATTAAAAAAAATCAAAATGGCGAATACAAAATGGCGGATTTTCTTATTTACTAACCGATTTGTCTCAAGCTTGAAATATTACATTTCTTGAGGACATTTAACAAAATTTTTTACTCAAACTTAAAGAAATCAAAATGGCCGATCCAAAATGGCGGACTTTCTTATTTATTTTTTAAAGATGTTTTTTTATAAATTATATATCTATTTTGTTTTTTATCTGCACATTTTATCGAAAAATTTTTTTTTAGCCCGGCGTCGAGTTGGCCCGGCGCCCAGTTGGCGGGGCCGAGTTGGCGGCGCCCACTTGTCCTAGATCGCGATGCAACCCGTTAGTAGCAAACAGACCGTTTCGCCGAGGCCCGGCACTGTGAATGAAGCAAAGTTGACGCTACTTTAATAATTGGCACAGCATTGCCACAGCATTGGCACAAGTTACTTGGATTGATTTTAATACGATGCAACCAGTTAGTAGCAAACGGACCGTTTCGCTGAGGCCCGGCACTGTGAATGAAGCAAAGTTGACGCTATTTTAAAAATAATATTGTTTTATTTTAAAATCAACTTCTTTCCGTAGAAGTAGTTGGGGTAACCCGTAGACCAAGAAAGAACAAATGCAAAGAGAAAAGATGCCGTGTCAGTGTATCCCTTGATGTTGCACTAAAATTGGTATCGTGTCGCTAAGTATAAAACCGGCATATTTCTCTAACAGAAAAAAAAATTGCGTAATTTTGAATTTCGGCGGCGTCTTATTTTAAAATTTATATTTTTAGAGATGGAAAATGATCTGGCAAGCTGAGCACTCGTCAGACAACTCATTGACATATTGCGCAGGTACCGAAGTTTGACCAGAATCCGACTTGCCTAGGTCCTACACCATTGAATGGTTAGTTTAGTAATTGTTAGCAATGTTGAATGTTGTTATTGTAAAAATAGAAAAGTGCTTAGTTATCCACAATGGTATATTTGGCATTTTGTACTTTAGAATATAATCTTGGATTTTTTTTAAATCACATATTTTCCTAGTGTATTTTCAAAAAAAAAATGTTTCTTAATTTTTTTTATATAAACTAGAGGGTATAACATAATGGTTAATTCCAAAAAAACTCTTTCATATAAGTCACATTAACAAAGTATAGAGCGTAACCGTTTCAAAATCAAATACAGAGGTCCGAGAGAGAGACTTTAGTGTACGGTTAGCGTCACGAGGAATAATTTTTACCTCTTTTAATTAATTTAATTAAAAAAACTTCCTCATTGTAAAAAGAGTCCAAAGGGAACAAGATGTAACTCAACCCAAAAAAACAATCAAAATACCTAAAAGGGATTGTAGTGGGTGGACCGAGCCCTCGAGAGCAAAATCAAAATGCGCAACCGTTTTCACAAAAATGTGCGAAAAAAATTGCCAAAAAGCCTGCTTCGTTCTCATAGGGCTACCTTTAAAAATTATATTTTTCTGTGCAAAGGTTTTGTTTTAAAAAATTTTAAGAAAAAATACTATTAAATTTTTTGTTTTTATAATCTTAAAATATAGTTCCAGTTACCAAGATATACAGTTTACAACTTAAGATTATTTAGCAGCTACTAATTTAAGAGGTATATTTTAATTTTTTTGAAAATATATACACGAAAAAAAAAAAGATATACAGGGTGTCCCACAACTCAGGAGCCATAGTGTAGCAGGTGATAGAGGAGGTTATTTCCGAGAAAAAAGTTTATATAACATGGGGGTCACACACATCTGTTTTTAAGATATAGTATTTCTAAAGTGAGATGAGTGAAGAAAAAACGGGTTTACAAAAAATAGAAAATCTGTCACAGCCAGCTGAATACTCAGCTAATTGTGATTCAAAAATATAATACTCTTTTTTTGATAAAATTACAAGTTGAGGATAACCTCCAAAAATGTATAAAAAATTATAATTTTTTTAAAAAATTAATTTTTGCTTACTTACTTTTTTAAAAAATATTTCGCTAGAGACTTGTTTTTGTTTGTATTAACAAAAAATATACAAAAAATATTGCTTTTAATATGGCATTTAGGCATAAGTTTATACCAAAAAAATAGTTTTTCCAAAAAAAATTGACCGACTAATTTTTTTCAAAATAATTTTTATTTTAATTTTTTGCTCTTATTCTAATACACGAGTTTACCCAATTTCATATTTTTACTGCGTTTTTTTTTTAAGTTATCATCAAAAATTTTTTTAAAAATTGTCAACTTTGATGCTCTGTATCTCGACAAAGAAAGAGTTTTGACCCATACACTATAGGTACTTTTCCATCAGACATGACCTCTTCTATCACATGTTGGCCTATGGCCCCTAAGTTATGGGACACACTGTATTTATTAGTATATGGTAAGTACAGAAATGCAATGATTTAAAAAGCAATATAAATTATATTACTTTCCAATATGCATATATTACGTTTTAATATAAATATATTACTTTTAAAAATATTAGATTCCTGTCTAATTATAAAAATATATAAATTTCTAAAGTTGAAAAACCCAAATATACGAATGTGTACTATATCTAGTTAAATAACAAAAAGAGGTAGCGGAAGGATACTCTTAAGGTTCACAAAAACGACTGATGGTAAAGTGACTTAACCAGGCAGGGGCCTCCTCTTACCTCTTTAACCCGCGTACTCATTGAAAAGCTGCTACTGTAACAGCAACTGTAACTGCAATGAAATTCCTTCTGTCGGCTGACTGCTAGCGGCTTGAAGTGTGGTGGTCACGAATCTGATGGCGACAGAGAGAATTCGGTTGCTCTAACGGTTGTAGTAACAGTTAGAGCTCGCTAGTGAGTACGCAGCTTTAGACTTAAGGAGCAGTCAAATTATGTGGGTATAATGTAGATATCTACAGTGTGTCCACGGATTGAGTAAATTTTCAATTAGCAAAATTCAGTAAAATCTTTTATAAATCGTCTAAGTAATCAAGGCAGCTAAATAACGTAAAAATAATGTTTTTAAAAGCAAATTTTAAATATTAAATTAAAGACATTTTTATATGATTATTTAAAATCAGTACCAACAGTCAAATATTTAAAAAAAAAACTAAACAAAAAAAATTATTGAACAAATACAGTTTAATAAATATAAAATAATATATTTATGTACCTAGCTAATATTTTAATAATAGCGGAAAATAAATAATGGAAAATTATTTAACATTTTGTCAAAATTAAAATTATTTTTACAAAAACAAATTTTACAAATAAAATTAAATCAGTGTTACAAAAAATCTTAAAACGTAAAAATAATATTATTTATATATACAGTGCGTCCACGGATTGAGTTATGGTAAGGTATAAATGGCAAAAACACTTCGATTTAGATTCTGATTTTCTGGGAATCGCTCCTGCTTGGTCTCAAACTAAGATGTTAAAAAGATTAGCTAAGACAATTAATGAATGTTTATTTTTGCTTTTTTAGTAGAAAATTATTTTTACTTTAAAAGTAAATGATCAGAAATATTAGGCCTTTACTTTCATATTTGATACAACTTGCCCCAGGTGCTGTCACAACGTGCCCCAATCCCGAGGCAAGCTGATAAAGTTTTTACAAATATTAATATACCATTTTATAGCCAAAATAAACAAATAAACAAGTAAAATCTAAATATTAATTTCAAAGTGAAATATGCAAAATTGAAAGTAATCAAAAAAATACAAATTTTGTTACAAGCTGCCCCGGTCTACCTTACAAAACAAACCTTTTATACTCCTGCAGATCACATATTTTGACTGAACCTTTAAAATAAATTTTACTAAATTTTTGTATGATAGTGTGTATTTAAATTTCTTAAAACTGCGGAAATCAATAATAATGTATGTATTTACTTAACTTTAAATTGTATACCTTAGCTTTATTTATTTTTTTATGTTTGCAAGGGTGTTATAAAATAAATGTAACAATATTTTTAGCGGTTGTATATCGCACCTTATAGTCCTGGCCATAGAGTCTATCGTGAGCTTTCTGATGAAGATTTTATGACACCTGTATTAATCGATTCTACCAATGGACCCACCAACACTAACTGACCTGTTAACAAACCCAAACGTTTCAACGTCAAAAAGTGAGGTTAAGCCCCAACTTTTTTAACTTGGCACATATATCTGGCTTTAAGGATTGTTTCTTCTGCTGTCAAAAACATTAAATATATGGCCTAGGGAGCGCAAAATATATTTTCAGATTATTCCTTATATCTTCTACACTATTTCACCTGCACAACTAGGCCTCAATAACTTTGTAGTTTATACAATTACCCACAGGTCTGCTATATGTATAAAAAAAATCAAAGCTGTTAACAAGACCCTTAATTCGATCGATCGATTAAAACATGTGTCATAAAATTTTCATCAAAAAGCCCACGAAGGCCAATTTTTGAAGTTATGGCCCTTATTATTGTGTTTTATTGTATTTCTAAGCAAAACTGCTCTGAGAAAATTACGCCACATAATGCAAATAGCACTTATTTACTGTTTCTATCCTTTTTTGCCAATGAAATTTCTTGTTCTATGGTTTTTACATGGGCCAGAGGTGTAGGTAAAGGTTGCTGTTTATCATTTTTTTTCATTAATTTACACACAACTATTCCGACAAACTTTAACCCCAAGTTCCGGATAATATAAGAAATTGATTCTGAAAAAAAATTGAAAAACATTTTTTTTTAATTTTTAATAATTTATCAATATCTTTTAAACAAAAGTTTTTTTTTATTGGTTCAGTAAATATTCATTTTTAGCTAAACAAAAAGTAATGCTTTTTATATAGGTCGTGCAAAAATAATGCAAACATGTTAGGTTAGGTTTGGTCAGACTAGGTTATGATGTAGTTAGATTACACTAGATTTGGTTAAAAAAGAAATCTGGTTTGGTACGGTTTTGGGGCACGTTTTCGGACCGCGATTTCGGAGATGCGGTTTCGAGGACACGGTTTTGAGGACGTGGTTTTTTGGGCGCGATTTTGGTTCGCGCTTTTGCTAACAAATCGTAAATTATCCGATTTATGGAGAAAGTATTTACTTATTAAAATAATTTTTTCATTCAAATTTTGAAAACTCCGCCTATTCACCTTTCACATAGCATTTTTTTATAACATCCTTTTTATTTGATATGTATTAATATATTCTTAAATTTGTGATACCTGATTTTGTAGATGGGTACAAAAATATTGTTGTTATTTTCTAGATTTTTTAAATAAGATTATAAGATGTACTTAGATAAATGTTGTGCAAAATATTTCCTACATATAAGAAATTAAATTAAATTTTTGAAAGATTTTCGTATAAATAATCCGTAGGTCTAATAGTTAATTTCATGGATAAAATACAGCCATATTTTATCCATAATTTTTATATTTTATAAATCAATTTTGTTGTTGTTGGGTGTACCTACTAACAAATGAAAATAAAGTAGGAAGCATAGATTTAATGTTTATGTGATAAATCATTTTTATATACTTTGCCCTTTTTGAGTTCCTTTTTAGGCAAACATAAGTTTAGCTACATAAATAAGTAGCTTAAAAATTATTCAAATATTAGAAAATTATATTTTGAATAGAAACTTTGTAAGAGGGCCAAGAAGATACCAAAACTTAAAAAATTTTGCCAAAATGTGATTGTGTTTAAAAAAATATATATTTAGGTATACTTCATATCGATTAATTATTTAGGTGAAGCTAGTTATAAATATTTTTTATATTAATTTGGTACCAGCCATTACCAAATTGATATATAATAATTATATTTTATTTTTTACTATAAAATAATGTATGATTTCAAAACACGAATACAGGAAAATATAGTATCCTCCATCTCTTAATGAAAATTCCCACGGATCAATACAACGGAATGTCGCCACTATTTTAATAAAAGTTTTGACAACCAAATCAACTACGTACCTATGTTTTATTTACTATAATTAATATAGACGACGTAATAAATATTTGTAGGTATTTCCTTGTCTGATATACTTGGTCATGATCCCTAGACCTCACCCATTCAAAATATAATAAAACTTGGTTAGAAACTTACGAAAGGGCCTGTAAGTGTTCTGATTATTATTATTATTTTTTATGTCAAATAAAGTACCAGCCATGCTTTATTTGATTTTTTTTAAAGAAATTATATAGCAAGTATAATTATGCCGTTGTTGTTTCAAAATGGTTTTATTCAAAACAAAATTCTGGACAAAAATACCAAACAAGTCGGTAGTTTTTTGCAACAATAAAAATACTCCTTTAGTAATAATTCATATAAAGTGAAAAAATTTAAAAATCATCAGGTTCATACCAAGAATGACTAACAACTGAAATTATTATAGTTGAAGTTATCCTAATGTATTTTTCCTGTATTCGCCGAAATTAATAATATGACTTTATGGTTTTTGACTATCAGTATTTTTATTATTGAGATTTGTAGACATTTCTCAGCCATCATAAACTTTGTGGTACAAACTGTCATCCAACTGTTAACTTAGTTCCATACGTATAACACTTATGTAGCCATTTTAAAACAATAAACATAGATATGCAATCATATTAGATTTAAGCCTACGAAAACCTTTTACAGCCAGAAGGGTTTTATAAATTAAGGTGCCCATTTAAACTATCGAAATTCGATTAGAAGATACTAAAAGTTTTTTGTAATAAGTCAGTCACATATGAAGACATTTGTTATCAAAATTTACCCTAAAATCTTAACTGGCTTCGGTTGCAATGCAAATCAGTTTTATGATTTTCGTTATATTTTTAGCAGTGTTCTTTATTTTTTCTTAGAAACTTTTAAAACTGGAACTGCTAAAATGGTTCGTTACTCAATTTCCCAAAATCAATGTTGTTTAATGTTTAAATTAATGGCCTCATCAACACTCGCACAAAAAGTTCTTATATTTTGCACTGTCCTTATCAAGTACCTAGGTAGTTTAATGGGCACCCTGAATAAGTTTGTAAATAAGATTGCATAAATAAGTATTTATTATTTACTAGTTTGTTTATTTGATCTCAGTTTAATAAAAATATTTATTTTTATAAATGTTGTGTACTTTTGTTGCGCTGGCAAAAATGATGTGGTTTGCAAAGAAAAGTATTAACATATTCTCTGGAAGTCTATTTAATACTCATACATAGAAAATATGATAACTTTTTAATGAAGCATCGCATCAATATGGGGGTTTCTGCACACATTCTTCTCAATAATTTGTGTTATAACGAGAAACATTGTAGAAGCTTTCGTTTCTAAGATATTTACAAAAAACTGTCTTTAAGGCTGATATAAAGTAAAATGTGCTTATGGGCTTGGAAGGTATCAGATTCGTCGTAACTAACTGGCAAAATGAACCCTAAAATCATAAGTGGCTTGCAAAATGTACCCTATTTAAATTTACAAACATTTCTCGTTGTGGTTTTAGCATATTTATGACTTTTAAAAAAAAACTTATACAAATGGTTTGTGACTTGATTTCCCAGAATCAATTTCGTTTAATGTTTTAAATTAATGCCCTAATTATTACTCTCACAAAAAGTTCTTATGTTTTATTCTGTTCTAATTAAATAGGTAGTTTGTTTGGTGATCCGTGGTTTAAAGCGACCCTCACATGATCAATAGGGACTTATTGGAATAAAACCTGACCTTATTTTAAAATCGACCCTATGGTGACAGATTTACATATAAAAAGCAGCTGCTCTCTTTCAAAATTCGGCCTTTGTGTATTTAAAAACCGGATTTATTAGTGTCGGTATTTATTAAATGAAAGTTAGGGTCTGTATTATTAAATTTATTTATTTATTTGAATCCTTACTCCATAAGATACATAAAATGCATATTGGATATGTCAATTTTGAGAGGTCAGCTGTTAGTTTTTTGTGCAAATGTGTCAGAATAAAGTCGACTCTAAAATAAAGTCAGGTTTTATTCCAATAAGTCTCTAATAATATTTTCAATATTTCTATATGCGTCTTTGTTTATTCCATTTGAAAGACAATGGCCAGAACAGAAATGTTGACAATATTATTGATCATGTGAGGGTTGCTTAATGGGCACCCTAAATAATTATGTAAATAAGATTGCATAAATGCATTTATTCTTAACTAGTTTGTTTATTTTTATCTCAGTCTAATAAAACTATTTATTTTAATTAACGTCGTGTACTTTTATTGTGCTGCAAAAACTGCTGTGGTTTGTCTTAAGGACACTCATCGTAGAACATGTTTTATTGGAAGCCAAGTCTTGCAACGTTTTATTTTTGAATACATAGATATTTAGTCTAAGTATACTTTTATTCTGTATAAAAACTACATCTTTCAAATAAAAACAAATCGTCAAAGCCAAAGCGAGGAAAACATATCAAAATTTAAGAAAAATCAATCGAATCGAAAAGCCATCCAAACATTTAATAATAAATATAAAATCTTCCTCACCGTCCCCTATTTCTTTGACTCTAAGTATATAAGTAGTAAGGCATTATATATGAAACATTTTTGTACTGATATCTTAGTTTCAAAGGATTTGACAGCTTCGAGACTAAAAGTGCTCTCAAGGAAATCTCCTTTGTTGACTTAAAAATCATTCAGAACTTTTTCTATATTATAATTATTAGTAATTTGCTGTTTAATCTATTTAACTAATAAACCAGTCAAATATTCTATTCTATTTTATTCTATAACAAACACTACATTCAGTTTGTATAATATTGATAAACTATAAATTCAATCGCCAATATAACAAGCGCAATCGAGTACACATTAAATAAACATTTAATAAGAAATAAAACATAATTCAATCCAATTAAGCGGTTAGATTCATTTGATTTTGAGAGTAGTAGTTTCGCAACGTTTTCCTTACCATCTCCTATTTCTTTGACTTTAAGTATAATTTGCCTAAAAATATCTACATACAGTGTATTCCTTAAACAAAGAAAAGCTCCCAAGCTCGGAACCACAGCTTCTGATAAAATTTTAAAATAATTTTTAGTTCTAGAACCTTCCAAGTTTTTTGAAAGTCTGATGCCAAGTGGTAAGGCATAATAAAAGAAACATTTTTGTATTGACCACTATTTGCTTCCATAAGAAAATTCATTGTTTTATATCGTGGCAACATGATAAAGTTGGTAAAGTTTACTGTAGTGTTAAATTCACACCCATAAATTGTCAAATTGTAATCTCTGAGTTCTTGTAGCGAATTAATAGCTTGTATTTTAGGTCTTCTAAAAAAATTCGTTATTTTGCTCGATGTTAATACATTGACAATTATTAAGCAAAACAGTAACCAAGTTCTTTTTAGCACTGATCGATGTCTTTCAATGTGATGTACTGGATCACCTACTAAACTTTGTATATAAAATGATATATCGTATTTTTTCTCTTTAAATCAAGAAATGTATTTAAAGCAGCTAACACCTAAATTACAATGAATAAAGTTAAACCAAAAAGGCAAATTTGCGTTAAACTTTTCCATGGTTGAAGTTTAAAATTTAAAGATACTACTGCAACAATGTTATTTATCATATGAGGATAACTATATGATATCTTAGTTTCAAAGGCTTTGACAGCTTCGACACTAAAAGTGCTCGCAAGGAAATCTCCTTTGTTGATTTAAAAATCATTCCGAACTTTTTCTATATTATAATTATTAGTAATCTGCTGTTTAATTTATTTAACTAATAAATAAGTAAAATATTCTATTCTATTTTATTCTATAGTAAACACTACATTTAATTTGTATAATATTGATAAACTATAAATTCAGTCGCCAATATAACAAGAGCAATCGAGTATACAATAAATAAACATTTAATAAGAAATAAAACATCATTCAATCCAATTAAGCGGTTAGATTCCTTTGATTTTGAGAGCAGTAATTTCGCAACGTCTTTCTCACCATCTCCTATTTCTTTGACTTTAAGTATAATTTGCTTAAAAATATCTACATACGGTGTATTCCTTAAACAAGGAAAAGCTCCCAAGCTAGGAACAACAGCTTCTGATAAAATTTTAAAATAATTTTTAGTTCTAGAACCTTCCAAGTTTTTTTGAAACTCTGATGCCAAGTGGTAAGGCATAATAAAAGAAACATTTTTGTATTGACCACTATTTGCTTCCATAAGAAAATTCATTGTTTTATATCGTGGCAACATGGTAAAGTTGGTAAAGTTTACTGTAGTGTTAAATTCACACCCATAAATTGTCAAATTGTAATCTCTGAGTTCTTGTAGCGAATTAATAGCTTGTATTTTAGGTCTTCTAAAAAAATTCGTTATTTTGCTCGATGTTAATACATTGACAATTATTAAGCAAAACAGTAACCAAGTTCCTTTTAGCACTGATCGATGTCTTTCAATGTGATGTACTGGATCACCTACTAAACTTTGTATATAAAATGATATATCGTATTCTTTTCTCTTTAAATCAAGAAATTTATTTAAAGCAGCCAACAACAAAATTACCATGAATAAAGTCAAACCAAAAACGCAAATTTGCGTTAAGCTGTTCCATGGTTGACGCTTAAAATTTAAAGGTACTAATGCAACTATGTTATTTACCATATGAGGATAAGTATATGATATCTTATTTTCAAAGGCTTTGACAGCTTCGACACTAAAAGTGCTCGCAAGGAAATCTCCTTTGTTAATGTAAAAATCATTTACAACTTTTTCTATATCATAATTAGTAATATGCTCTTTAATCTCTTTAACTGATGCATTGGTAAAACATCTAAATGCTTTTCCCAGAAGTCTTTCAGAATCAGTTGGCTCTGAATATAAATGGAATTTCACTTGATATTGTTCCATATTTTTAAGTAAGGCATACCCAAATTTAAATGAATCTAATTGAGTTTCGCTGCCAGGTACTTGAGTGGTGATATTAGTAAAAGGATTATGAAAAGCCAACATAAGGCCATTTCTTTTGTTAACATAAAGAACCAACCAATTCAAAATTTGTCTTTTCCAAGCTTCTTGAAACAATAGTTCTATATAATGGTTGCTTTGCTCATGACACAAAATTAGCAAAATTATGCGTCTATTTCGAAAATAGTATGAGTTATGCATTAGCTAAAATATTTCCCTAAATTTGGATCCGTCTTTTAAAAACACAACACTAAGCCCATATAATGTTGACCGGTGGGAATGAGTTATTATTTTTGAATATTCTGTAGCAACTTTTTTAGAACAATGACTCAGCCGCAAATAACTTTCATAAAACGGCTCACATTTTCCCAAAAGATCTTCAATAATAAAAACGTCACAATGATTAAAACCATCAAACAAACTTGAATTGGTGAAAAAATTGGTCACTTCCTTGATAATTTTATGTTCGGTTAAAAAAGGCATTCTTACTCCATTTATACAACAAATAATACTTGTACAACATAAAAAAATTATTTGAAAATTTAACATCTCTGCTGCAGTAAATTTCTTATTACAATACGAATTAAAAATAATTGTCTAAAAGTATTTCCCATATAAGCTTTTACTAAAACTAATTTATCAAAATTGTCATATGTAGTAAAATGAATCGTAATGAAAAATTGTTAATGCCTGTCCTAAATGTTAAAATCATTTAGTGTTTTCGGTTTTTTGTTAGTCAGTATCAATTATAGGGGATATTGGGGATAATTGCCCTGTTTCCAAAAATTAAGAAAATAAAAAATTACTATTTTAAAATTAAAATGTTCTTTATAGGAGTTTGTGAAACAAAGATGAAAAGATAAAAAAGACAACAAGATCGAAAGAATAATATATTAAAATTATAAAAGATCCAAAAACCAAAGGACAAAAGACCAAATGTACGAAAGATCAAAAGATATAAATCGATTTTTTATCGAATTCTAATTTGATCTGAAACATTTTTATCGAGAAAGTTTATACAGAATGTTTTTCAACCTTTTTGTCTTACTGGTCGGTTCATAAAACCACAAATCTAATAATTTCTCAGCCGAGTCCTATTGGTTATATAGCGTTACCACTAATATTTACTGCTAGAGGTGCTTTTTATTAGAAATTTTTGATTTTGTGTTTTGCTTACCCACAGTGATCCATAAAAACAAGGATGAACTAACAAGTGCCTATCATAAGGCCAATTTGGCAAAACTTTGAAAATTTATATTATACAAACTATACATTTTATCAACAAAAGCACCGAGTTGCAGTATGGTGAAGCCATATAGATGCGAAAAAACCACACCTTGTGTTAAGATTCGCAAAAACCTCATTTAGCGAATTTTAGGGTAGGGAATCTCATAAGGCCAATTTGGGAAAACTTTGAAAATTCATATTATACAAACTATACATTTATCAACAAAAGCACCGAGTTGCAGTATGGTGAAGCCATATAGATGCGAAAAAACCGCACCTTGTGTTAAGATTCGTAAAAACGTCATGTAGCGAATTTTAGGGTAGGGAATCTTATAAGGCCAATTTGGCAAAACTTTGAAAATTCATATTATACAAACTATACATTTTATCAACAAAAGCACCGAGTTGCAGTATGGTGAAGCCATATAGATGCGAAAAAACCACCCCTTGTGTTAAGATTCGTAAAAATGTCATTTAGCGAATTTTAGGGTAGGGAATCTCATAAGGCCAATTTGGCAAAACTTTGAAAATTCATATTATACAAACTATACATTTATCAACAAAAGCACCGAGTTGCAGTATGGTGAAGCCATATAGATGCGAAAAAACCACACCTTGTGTTAAGATTCGTAAAAACGTCATTTAACGAATTTTAGGGTAGGGAATCTCATAAGGCCAATTTGGCAAAACTTTGAAAATTTATATTATACAAACTATACATTTTATCAACAAAAGCACCGAGTTGCAGTATGGTGAAGCCATATAGATGCGAAAAAACCACACCTTGTGTTAAGATTCGTAAAAACGTCATTTAGCGAATTTTAGGGTAGGAAATCTCATAAGGCCAATTTGGCAAAACTTTGAAAATTTATATTATACATACTATACATTTTATCAAGAAAAGCACCAAGTTGCAGTATGGTGAAACCATAAAGATGCGAAAAAACCACACATTCGGCTGGTTCGGTTTGTTATAAATTGGGGGGGGGGGGGCAGAAATTTATACTGTATGAAAAAGGAGATAAAAAAACTTACCTAAACAATTTTATTTTAGCATTTTACAAAGAAGCAGCTACTTGGTGTAGTTTGTAGTATTTTTGTTTATAGATAAAGTCCATTCACCTTCCTTTTACATGCGCAAAGTGATCAACGACAAGTTCATTAAAATTGTCTGTAGTCAACAATTTTCTTTCAATTGAACACATAGCTAAGGCGTTCAATCTACTATCACACATTGTAAATGTTTTAATACGCTTTAATGTTGTAATATGTTCTTTGCCTATAGGCACTATTCAGTTGGCATCTAATCTCAGTCTTGCCTTTGGTTATTTAAATGCACTTACTTTGTGTCTTTTTAACTTTTCACTAAAGTGCTTGATATCACACATTCCCTGTGCCACCCACGCAGGATAACTTCGTGGATTGTTCATAATAAGACAAATAAAGCAAAAAAAATCATTTGTTTTTTCACAACCGCACAACCAGTTTTCAGCATCATATTATTTTTTTATGAAATTTTCTGTTATAAGTTTTTTTGGAACACCCCTCTGCATTATTTGCACTAAAATTTTGGTTAATGTTTAGGTCCGGTCTATGTGGCCCTAAAGATTTTATTTGTAACCAAAGTTCATATGTCAACGTAGTTAAATTTGCACAGTTAATTATATAATCAACGGTATATATTTCCATTTTAAAAACAAACTCATACATCTTTACTAAGGATAGAACCGGCAACGCGTAGGAACGGCAACGAACGTTTTCGCACGATGAACATGGCCGACGTTACATAAAACAAACATTCCTCCCTCCCCCGAGCTTGAACACCCACCCATACACCGGGAAAAAACAAGTGAAAGTAAAATTTTGTCCCGCGCGGTGCTGCCGGCTTGTAATTATTTACATTAAAAAAGCTTACCCAAATAATCGCCTTTTGTTAACCACAGACGAAAGAAAAGAACTAGACCTGTCGTAAGGAAAGATTTAACTTTTTTTAAATAAATCAATTAATAATACTGTTTGTTTTCTAGTTTTGGGAGGGCACTACCCCGTTGCCGTCCCTGTAGCAACCGCCACTGATCGTACACACAAGCGCATAGAAGTATGTGTAGTTGAACTGTTTTTAGTATTGAACTATGTCTAAATTTTAAGATAAATTGGTTTTTTGATATACCATCGTGGCAGCGGCGTAGCGTAGGGGTTTCCTCGCGCCCCCCGCCTCAAGGATCCTGGCGCCCCATGGGCACTCTAAGCTTTATTAAGTAGTAAAAACTAAAAATTGGTACAACCGTAAAAAATACTCTGCCAATATATGGGCCCCTAAGCTCACACTAGGTACCAGTGGCGTATATGGGAAAAAGTTTCGAGGGGCCCGAGACAGTTTCGGGGGGGGGGCCGAGACTTCATAAGGCTGTATTTTATGCTATTTTATTTTTGTATTCATGAAATATGTGGAAAATATCTAAAAAAATCTTAGCTTCGGGGGGGGGCCCAGGCCCCTCGGCCCCCCGTATATACGCCACTGCTAGGTACTATAGTTATATTGTACGTGTGAGCTAATATAACTAAAAACTGAAATATATTTAATTCAACTCCAGACTAAATTACCTTTCGTTTGATACCACACAAGCCATGTTGCCAAATTTTTGAAATCTACCCCCACCTTTAAAAAAACAAGAACTAAAATGTATTTTGTTTAACTGCGGACTCAATTACCTTTCGTTTGATATCACACATGCCATATTTTCACGTAAACTCTAACTTTTGAAATCTACCCCCACCCTTTAAAAAAAACTAAAATGTATTTTGCTTAACTCCAGACTCAATTACCTTTCGTTTGATATCACGCAAGCCATATTTTCACATAAAATCTAATTTTTGAAATCTACCCCCACCCTTTTATTTGGCTTGTGTTCGGTGGATTTTGTTCATTTTTAAATGGGACCATCTCGACCCAAGATCTAGCCTAGGTACCAAATTTCATTGAAATCGGGCAAGCGGCAGACAGACATACAGACATACAGACAGACAGACATACAGACAGACGGCACAACAAAAATGTTTCAAAATCATCTGAAACGCAAAGATATATAAAAAAATTTAAAATCGGAGCAACTTTTTTTTTCTCGAAAAAATTAGGATCACCATAGCTCACACTACTATAGTATAGTATATGTGTGAGCTAATAATACCTTGAGCAACTTATTATTTAGATAGTTAAACAATATTACACATCTTTTCATGCAGTGGAAATTATACAATTTTGCCGGCGCTCCCGGTCGTAAAATCGGAAGAGCTTTTTGCTTGCTACGAGAAAAATAAAGTTTGCCGTTCAAAGCCCAAAGCATCATGCATCGCGGTAAGAAAGACAAAACCAAACAAACTTAGTGCACCTGTAATTCTTAATATTAGATAACACAGTCCCGTAACACCTACCTAGAAGAATAAAAAATAAATTATAAATTTTCGCTTGTAATTTTTCTTGGTTCTTACCAACAAATTTTTTCTGGCGTCATTTTTTACAAAAAAGATAATGTTTCTAAAATTTTTTTCGTTAAATATACAAGTTTTCTAAATACTTAATTTTTTCTAAATTTTCGCCTCCGGCGCAATAAGTGTTTCTGTGTTGATTTATTTTTTTTTAATTTTCGCCTACAACCCTCTTTTTTTTTAATTTTTTAGTGGTTTTTTTTAATTTAGCCGTTTTTTTCCGCAAAGCATTATTATTTTTAATTTTCATGGAGTAAGGGTTTAAGTAAGGGAGCGCCAAATTTATTGTTTGGCTACACAAAAATACCTAGCTACGGAACTAACTAACTGCGGTGCCTAAATACCTTTGAAACTAACTAAAACTTTTGTATTTGTTCCCATTTTTCCCGAAAAATTTTGGCGTTTTATTTTGTTCAATAATTTTAGTTTTGTAATATGTTTGTTTTAGTTCTTATGAAAAATTTTCTTCTTTGGCAACATTTTTTCCAAAAAGTAATTGATTATTCAAAAATTTTCGCCTGCGGCGCAAATTTTTTTTCAAAAAACAAAATATTATCCCGCTAGGGTATCGTTTGCGTGCCATTTAAATTCGACACCATATTAATATAAGCAATTCAATTAATAATAATAAAAAAAAGTAGGAAGCTATTTAAATTTGATACTGATCTACGTAAAAAAAATTGGCGCCTTTTTAATCCTCTGCCCCCTCCGCCCTTTGAACCACGCTACGCCGCTGCATCGTGGCGAAGAAACATAAGTTATATTATTGTTACACTTTAAACATTATATTGTAAATTTACAAATTTTTCTAAAAAAAATGTATTTATTTAATCCTAATTCTTTCTGGTCACCAGATATAATTTTTTAAAGCTTATTTTGCATTCAAATGATTACTTTCAGCTATAAAATAAGATTTTTAAATAAAAGAAATGTTCATTCCGGATAGAAATAAAATACACTAATTTTTAGCATCAGCTTGTTCCTTTATTTTTAGTATTTTAACCAAACCAGGTTGTTTTTCAAGTAATTGCTATACAAATTCTTTATGGCTTCATTGGACGTTTTGTCCATTTTCTTTTCGATTTTGGGAAATATATTTTAATCATTAACCTTTTGTCCATCGACCGTTTGTGCTTTCAATCTTTTGTTTTTTTGATTTTTGTTTTTTTATTGGCCTCCGTTAACCAATCCAACCGGACCTAACCTAATGGATGTTTTATGCTGACCTCGATAACTTTTTGCTTGGGTTTTAAATGAGCATTCAAACTTTTCGACATACAACTGTCAATGTGTTATTTATGCAAATAAAACTAAACATTAAATTAAACTAGGGTGTGATATTTTGTATTTTTTTATGCAGTTTAGGGCTTAAGGAGATTACAGATTATGAGTTAAATACTAACCAACCAACGAAAAATATCGAACAACGATTGAAAAATTCTATTTTTATAAACTGTGGTGAAAACCGTTTCGTAAACCTTATAATTTTTTTAATCAAATCAAAATTCCTCGACCTTCAGACTCCTATGAACAAAATCGGAGATAAGTTTGTTGAATCTCCCTCCCCCCTCTCACATCCAAGAACCGTCAACTTTAGATTTTTTAAAATTTGATCAAAAATTTACTTTCCTTGATCCTTTTAAACCAAATCGGAGAGTCTATAAAGCTTTCAATTTAAAATTTTTTAAAATTTTAACGAAAATTCGCAATCCTCGACCCCAAAGACCCCTACTTGCCGATTTTGAAACAAACCTGAAATACTCGATGAGAAACCTATTTGTAATTACTCCCCCCCCCCCCAACCGAAAGCTGTCTTTTGTAAATACAAAAAATTGTCCTCAAGGCTGATATAACGTGGAATGTGCTTATGGGCTAGGAAGTTATCAGATTTGTCGTAACTAACATGCAAAATGAACCCTAAAATCATAACTGGCTTGCAAAATGTATTCTATTTTAATTTAAAAACATTTTTTTTAAATTTAAACTGATACTGTTAAAATGGTTTTTAACTTGATTTCTCAGAATCAATTTTGTTTAATGTTTTAAATTAATGGCCTAACTATTACTCGCACAAAGAGTTCGTATGTTTTATCCTGTTCTAACTAAATAGGTAGTTTAATGCGCACCCTAAATTATTATGTAAATAAGATTGCATTAATGCGTATTTATTATTAACTGGTTTGTTTATTTTCATCTCAGTCTAATAAAAATATTTATTTTCTTAAATGTCGTGTATAGCACTTTTGTTATGCTGCAAAACCTGCTGTAGTTTGCCTTAAGGACACTCATCGTATAGCAAGTTCTATTGGAGGCAAAGCCATGCAATTGATTGTTTTTTTATGATGTAGTTTTAGTCTAAGTATACTTTTATTTGTTAGGTGATCCGTGCTTTTAGACTGTATAAAAACTACATCCTTAAAATGAGAACAAATCATCAAGGCCATAGCGAGGAAAACATGTCAAAATTTTTAATAAAAATCAATTGAATCGAAAAGCAATCCATTATTTCTTTGATAATGTTCTTAAAAATATCTAAATACGAGCTTCCAAGCTCGAAACAACAGCTTCTGATAAAATTTTAAAATAATTTTTAGTTCTAGAACCTTCCAACTTTTTTTCAAAATTTGATGCCAAGTGGTAAGGCATAATAAATGAAACATTTTTGTATTGACCACTGTTTGCTTGCATAAGAAAATGCATTGTTTTATTTTGTGGCAACATAGTAAAGTTTACTGTAGTGTTAAATCCACACCCATAAAATGTCAAATTGGAATCTCTGAGTTCTTGTAGTGAATTAAAAGATTGCATTTTAGGTCTTCTAAAAAATTTCGTTATTTTGCTTGATGTTAATACATTGACAATTATTAAGCAAAATACTAACCAAGTTCCTTTTAGCACTGATCGATGTCTTTCAATATGAAGTACTGGATGGCCTCCTAAACTTTGTACATAGAATGATATATCGTATCTTTTTCTCTTTAAATCAAGAAATTTATTTAAGGCGGCCAACATTAATATTACCATGAATAAAGTTAAACTAAAAATGCAAATTTGCGTTGAGCTGTTCCATGGTTGACTTTTAAAATTTAAAGGTACTAATGCAACTATGTTATTAATCATATGAGGATAAGTATATGATATCTTAGTTTCAAAGACTTTGAAAGCTTCGACACTAAAAGTTTTCGCAATAAAATCTCCCTCGTTGATGTAAAAGTCATTTACAACTTTTTCTATATCATAATTAGTAATCTGCTCTTTAATCTCTTTAACTGATGCATTGGTAAAATACATAAATGCTATTCCCAGAAGTCTTTCAGAATCAGTTGGCTCTGTATACAAATGAAATTTTACTGGATATTGTTCCATATTTTTAAGTAAGGGATACCCAAATTTAAATGAATCTAATTGAGTACCGTTGCCAGGTACTTGAGTGGTGACATTAGTAAAAGGATTATGAAAAGCCAACATAAGGTAATTTCTTTTGTTAACATAAAGAACCAGCCAATTCAAAATGTTTCCTTTCCAAGCTTCTTGAACCAATAGTTCTATATAATGGTTGCTTTGCTGATGACACAAAATTAGCAAAATTACGCGTCTACTTCGAAAATAGTATGAGTTATGCATTAGCTAAATATTTTCCTAAATTTGAATCCGTCTTCTAAAAACAGAACACTAAGCCCAGATATTGTGGGCGGTGGGAATGTGTTATTATTTTTGAATAATCTGTAGCAACTTTTTTAGAACAATGACTGAGTCGCAAATAACATTCATAAAACGTTGTTGATGTAAAAATAATTTAAAACTTTTTCTTTATTATAATTAGTAATCTGCTGTTTAATTTCTTTAAATAAAAAATTAGTAAATATTTTATTCTATTTTATTATATAGCAAACGATACATTTAGTTTGAATAATATTGATAAACTATAAATTCAGTCACCAATATAACAAGCGCAATCGAGTACACAATAAATAAACATTTGATAAGAAATATAACATCATTCAATCCTATTAAGCGGTTAGATTCATTTGATTTTGATAGTAGTAATTTCTCAACATCTTCTTCACCGTCCCCTATTTCTTTGACTCGAAGAATGATTTTCTTAAAAATATCTAAATACGGTGTATTTCTAAAACAAGGAAAAACTCCCAAGCTCGGAACAACAGCTTCTGATAATATTTTAAAATAATTTTTAGTTCTAGAACCTTCCAACCTTTTTTGAAAATCTGATGCCAAGTGGTAAGGCATAATAAATGAAACATTTTTGTATTGACCGCTGTTTGCTTCCATAAGTAAATTCATTGTTATATATCGTGGCAACATGGTAAAATTGATAAAGTTTACTGTAGTGTTAAATCCACACCCATAAAATGTCAAATTGGAATCTCTGAGTTCTTGTAGTGAATTAATAGATTGCATGTTAGGTCTTCTAAAAAAATTCGTTATTTTGCTCGATGTTAATACATTGACAATGATTAAGCAAAATACTAACCAAGTTCCTTTTAGCACTGATCGATGTCTTTCAATATGAAGTACTGGATGACCTCCTAAACTTTGTACATAAAATAATATATCGTATCTTTTTATCTTTAAATCAAGAAATTTATTTAAGACGGCCAACATTAAAATCACCATGAATAAAGTCAAACTAAAAATGCAAATTTGCGTTGAGCTGTTCCATGGTTGACTTTTAAAATTTAAAGGTACTAATGCAACTATGTTATTAATCATATGAGGATAAGTATATGATATCTTAGTTTCAAAGACTTTGAAAGCTTCGACACTAAAAGTGTTCGCAAGGAAATCTCCCTCGTTGATGTAAAAATCATTTACAACTTTTTCTATATCATAATTGGTAATCTGCCACTTAATCTCTTTAACTGATGCATTGGTAAAATATCCAAAAGCTTTTCCCAGAAGTCTTTCAGAATCAGTTGGCTCTGTATATAAATGGAATTTCACTGGATATTGTTCCATATTTTTAAGTAAGGGATACCCAAATTTAAATGAATCTAATTGAGTACCGTTGCCAGGTACTTGAGTGGTGATATTAGTAAAAGGATTATGAAAAGCCAACATAAGGTCATTTCTTTTGTTAACATAAAGAACCAACCAATTCAAAATTTTTCTTTTCCAAGCTTCTTGAAACAATAGTTCTATATAATGGTTGCTTTGCTCATGACACAAAATTAGCAAAATTATGCGTCTATTTCGAAAATAGTATGAGTTATGCATTAGCTAAAATATTTTCCTAAATTTTGATCCGTCTTCTAAAAACACAACACTAAGTCCAGATATTGTTGATCGGTGGGACGGTGTTATTATTTTTGAATATTTTGTAGCAACTTTTTTAGAACAATGACTCAGCCGCAAATAACTTTCATAAAACGGCTCACATTTCCCCCAAAGATCATTCTTAATAAAAACGTCACAATGATTAAAAGCATCAAACAAACTTGAATTGGTGAAAAAATTGGTCACTTCCTTGATAATTTTATGTTCGGTTAAAAAAGGAATTCTTACTCCATTTATACAACAAATAATACTTGTACAACATAAAAAAATTATTTGAAAATTTAACATCTCTGCTGCAGTAAATTTCTTATTACAATACGAATTAAAAATAATTCTCTAAAACTATTTCCAATGTAGGCTTTTAATAAAGCTAATTTATCAAAATTGTCGTATGTAGTAAAATTAATCGTAATGAAAAATTGTTAATGCCTGTTCTAAATGTTAAAAGGATTTAGTATTTTCGGTATTTTGTTAGTCAATTATAGGGGAGATTGGGAATATTTGCTAGTTTTCCAAAAATTAAGTAAATAATAAATAACTATTTTAAAATTAAATTGTTGTCTATAGAACTTTGCGAAACAAAGATCAAAAGACAAAAAAGACAACAAGATCGAAAGAATAATATATTAAAATTATAAAAGATTCAAAAACCAAAGGACAAAAGTACAAAAGACCAAATGTACCAAAGATCGAAAAGATATAAAATCGATTTTTTCTCGAATTCTAATTTCTAAAACATTTTTATTGAGAAAGTTCCTACAGAATGTTTTTTAACCTTTTTGTCTTACTGGTCGGATCATAAAACCACAAATCTAATAATTTCTTAGCCGAGTCCTATTGGTTATATGGCCTTATCGCTGCTAATATTTACTGCTAGGGGTGCTTTTTATTAGACATTTTTGATTTTGTATTTTTTTTACACACAGTGATCTATAAAAACAGGGATGAACTAACAAGTGCCTATACATCGTACATACTAGCGCATAGAAGTATGTGTAGTTGAACTGTTTTTAGTATTGAACTATGTTTTAATGATAAAATATTGGTTTTAACAGAGTTGTCAGGTACTTCAAGTACAGTACATGAAATTGTCCTTCAAGTACTTACAAGTACTTCAAGTAAAGTACTTTAAGTACATTACAAGTACTTCAAATAAATTCAAAGTATCTCAAGTACATTCAAAGTACTTCAAGTACATTCAAAGTACTTCAACTACATTCGAAGTACTTTAAGTACATTAAAAGTACTTCAAGTACATTAAAAGTACTTCAAGTACAATAAAATATTGTTGAAGTACAATGTAGATAGGTGAGATATAACTTTAATGCGCCGAAGACAAGTGGTAACCTCAGGGTTGCCACCTGCCCGGTTTTTTTTTATCAACATCAACTTGGCAGGGAAGTCTGGTATTTTAGCAACCTTGCACGCACCTTCATTATTTCATACACGCACATATAATACCATCTATTGAGGGGTGTCGGTAGTGATGAGATTTTTGGGGATCCACCTACTCACCTTGCAGAAGATGTAATTTCTACGTTTAAAGGAGGTCGGTTTAAAGAACCCGAAAATTTATTTAGTCTGACTAGATACACCTCAAAAAATTCCTTGGATAGTTGCGTTTGTTATGTTTATTTATTTAGTTTGATTTAAACAAGTTTTTAAGCAGTTTTGTGGGCTATTATAAAAATAGTACTTTCCATCAGTGATTTAGAAATTATTGACAAACAAAGAAATAAGGCAAGATAGGGTACGTGCATCCCGGTTTGACAAGATTATTTTGTAGGTCTTATTACAAAGTCAAATATATTAGGATTTACACAAATGTGAACTATTTGGAACAACCGTATGCAATTTGAGCCCGGAAAACTTAATATATTTTATAATTTTTGTCTTTTGGCGTAGGTCCCATTTACCCCAAAGTGCGGGTTAACTGTGACACCTCAATTGCAAAACTATATAACGTTAAAAACATTTTGATGCGACTGGGTCAATTTTACAGCTTCTTGTCCAATAAAATTATCACTTCCCATTACCTTTCTACAGCTATCTATCTATCTATGTATTTATCCTCCCCCAATATCTTCCACTCCTCTCTAATTGTCGCCCTGTTCATCCATCTAGTCCCCGCATGTTTCTTCAAATCGTCCGCACATCTCATTTGGGGTCTTCCCCTACTTCTTTTATTTTCCCAAGGACTCCAGTCTACAATGCATTTGTTCCAACGATCGTCCTTCTGTCTGATATTATGACCGGCAAATTTCCATTTTAATTTTGCCACCTCTCCTCTGACATCCCTTACTTTTCTTATCCATTCATTCCTTTTTCTATCTGTTAGCTTTACATGTAACATTTGTCTCTCCATTGATCTTTGGGCTTTTGTTACCTTATCCATGTTTGATTTTGTAAGCGTCCAGGTCTGGGTTCCATATGTAAGCACAGGAAGAATACATTGGTTATACACTTTGGTTTTAAGGTACTGAGGACATTTTTTATTTTTTAATATGTAGCGCTATTTACCGCATGCTGCCTAGGCCAATCTTACTCGTCTCTTGATTTCAGCCGTTTGGTTTTCTTTTTTTAGTTTAATAATTTATCCCAGATAATTATATATATTCCTCTACTGGTTCTATTTTTCTTGGTTTATTCTGATCGTGATATCTTCATCTGTGTTTTTTATGATTTTAGTTTTAGTGTAGTTCATACTCAAGCCTATATTTTTAGCTGCTGTATTCAGTTCTCCCAGCATTTTTATGAGTTCTTCTTTTTTATCTGTTATTCAAGTACTGTCCGCTTACTTTGATGCCTATTTCTTCCCAATCTAAGTTGGTTAAAGTCTGGTTAAATAGTTTAGGGGATATTGTGTCACCCTGGTTGAAACCTCTTCTTATGCGGATTGGCTTGGTTCCTTCGTGGATTTTGATTGATGTTGTTGCTTCGCTATATATATTGGCTATTAAATCTGTGTATCTGTGATCTATTCGGCTATTAATTAAAGATGCTTTTACTGCCCAGTGCTTAATGCTGTCGAAAGCTTTTTCAAAGTCTATAAACGCAATCTACAGCGGAATATTGTATTCGTTGGCTCGCTCTATTAGAATTTTCATGGTTAGTAGATCGATAATTTTTTAGGTCTGCTCTATCGCCTTTCTTGTGTAGAATAATGGTTACTGATTCTTTTCAGTTGTTTGGGATTATTTTTTCTTTTAGAATTTTATTGAGGAGAATATGGAGGGTATTAACTACAGTTTTACCACTGTACTTTAGCACTTGTATGTAAAAAATTTTCTTGAAAATGCATTGCGAAGGGCGAAGGGTGAAGAGGTAAGGTCACTAGATCACATCTTAGAAGGAATTTCGTGATCTAGTGACCTTATGAAGAGGTGGTAAAAAACGGTAAAAAACCCTGAATTTTTGCGTTACGTAATTTATGAATGTTCCGATAGACAGTCCGATGTCATACTCGTAAGTGTCACATGACAAATATTTTATAACATAAACAATAAAATTTACAGTAAACATTTTAACAAGATGCCCACTTTAATGGAAATCCACTCAAAATTTTTGGACAATATCATAGATGCAACAAAACTTGGCAGCCAAATGTACAGCATTATACCCAGCCTATTTTTTTTGATTTTCAGTTTTGTTTTGCTCTATTTGCACTTTTACAAATGGACAAACACATTTACCAGATGGAAGGCCCGATTGTACAAAGTAAGCATGAAGTTAAAACACTACTTCTTTTCAAATATACACTCTCTATCATAACTTTTTGATAGTTATCAGCTGTTTACCATAACCAAGGCCAACACAAAAATAGAGGCCACGACCCTGAAAAAATCAGCTGTTCTCCCGGGGCTGAATTTTACATTGGGTCTTATGGGAGGTCAGACTTTTTTTATGATATTTTCAAAATGGCACTACAGATTTCCGCAAAATTTCAGTAAATTATTCTCAGACACCATATCCTTATTCCATCAAAGGTTTGTAAGGAAGCAACATGATTAAAAGGTTAAAATCTACAAGATTTAGCATTCCTTATTTTGAATTCAAATTTCCCGCCATGTATCACATGCCAACTGTTATATTTGACATGTATTTGGCTTTGTCATCTGTGATTGTCACATTCGCTTCTGCCTTAAACTTAATTTTTGTGTGAGCTAATGAAGCGGCTATGAAAAATTAGGGATTACTATACATTAAAAAAAAATTGTTCTGCCAGAATAAAGTAAAAACAATCTCAAAAACGGCTTTATTAAAAAAAATCAAATATTCATGAACCGTCATTCCAACTTCAATATTTTAAAGACAATCAGCTGTGTCGTAACGTGACCATCAAAAAAAAATCAGTCCCGGATGTGACGTCAACAAAGTGGAGGATCGTGGCCCGTCCAGTTTTATAGCCCTGCCATAACAAATAGCCCAGGCCAACGAAAAAAATTGTAAAAAGTTGTAAAAATAATGATATGAACTGTAATATCGCTACTTAATCGGGATTTTTGCACGCAGTTCATTAGCTAACTTTATCCTTCATTAATGCGACGTTAAACGACAGATTTCACGTGATATTTAGAACTCCAATTTTTACTTTTATTTGCGTTATTTTTTTCCCTTATTTATCTGTAAAAAGCCTGTTTTGGATATATGCATATATTCCCCGTTAACAAAAGCCCACTAGATTCAAATCGTTTTAAAGATAATTTTATTTTTAATAAAATAGGGTAAAACTAGATTCTTCAGAAAGCATAGCTTTTAAGAAAATTAAATATAACAAATAAAAAACTAAAAAAAATTAATTAGAAAAAAATCACCTCAATAAGCGGACGCCCCTGGAGTGTCAATAATAGCTTTAGCACAACTTTCTGATATGGTGTTTAAAAGAACATTTTATTTTCTTTAAAAAAGGTATTAACATGCTTAGTTTCTATGAAAACTGAATAAAACCTAAAAAAACATAATTATTTTTCGTGATCCTCAAAAATTATTCCAATTTATGGATGCCAATTAAGTGCTAACCGTGGACTTAGGTGATACATCGTTTAAAAGATCATTTAATTTTCTATAATAAAGTTAATTACACACTTTCTGTAAAATGCTTACCTTTTGAGAAAATTACATTAAACTGAATAATTTCGGTTTATTTTGCAGATACAATAGAAATACATAGAAGGAAACGAGTGTACTGCTAACACATCAGGGTTCGTATCTCAGGGGTACTATCCAAAACATAGGGTACTATCCAACGAACTCAGTGATGTCTTATTTTATAAGCTATTAGTTGGTCTTAATTTTATTTTATTGCAGATTTTCTTAAACGTAAACTGCTTACGTTAAAGGCCACTAAAAAATAATTGGTTAAAATTCAAAATGGCGGCGAAAAAAACGTGCAAAAACGTTTTTGCAGAAAGTTTTATTGTCTAACTTTTCTTTAAAACTTTTTTTATAAAACGTACAGTAACCAAGTCATTAAAAAACCCTTTTTGTGAACACTAAATCCAAGATAACGGGGCGAGCCCGCCCCCCCAAGGTCGAAAACTCAAATTTGTTTTTAGGACTCCAATGTCAACAACATATTATGTCAAAATCGTGACTACACAACCTTTCGCAAGGTTAAATTCTATAATGATTGGACTAGTATTCTATATCACCAATAGGGTGTTTGACAGTAGTAAAAAATAAATATATATTGATTTTTAGATATCTCTTTAGGTCTTGGGAATGCTAAAAACAAACATTTTTGTTCGGTTCGGTTTTCTCAAATTCATAGTTATTTTAATTAAATAAATTCATTGAATTAAAACAATTAGCCACGTGATTCAAAACAGGCGGTCCACCAATCAGCTGCGAGTGACGTCACAAAACAGTAAACGCCGCGAACGAACCTATTTTCTGTGATATTTTCTTATGGATGGTAAAGTTTGCTTTGGTTTAAAGTGCGAATTATCGTCCTAAATTAGATTTTCTTTTGTGTTTTACTTATAAAAAACATTTTCAATGGAAAACGGATTCTCCAAAGCCGATAGCTCGAACTTGCCAATGCTGAATCCCTTTATGGTGGCAGGCTTCTTTGCCAACAACAGTGATTTTTGTTCTGCGGAATTTAGAAACGTTAAAATGTTGATGTAAGTATTCGATGAATTGTTTTGTATATAACTGAAAGTTTTTTTACGATATTCTTCGCCTACTTTTACTCATTTAGATTTTGAGGTTAGGTTATATGTTTTGCTTTGTTTGTTTAATATGCCACAATTAAATACCCAATTATTATTATTTTAAGCATTAAGAAACAATCAAAAATTTATTTTTTAAAACAAAATTTTTTGAATACATTTTGTTTCAAAGAATTCTTATGACCCTTCATAACAAATTTCAAAACACCAAAATTATTATGAAGTGAGCTTTTTAATGTCTATTAATTGGTGGTGTATCTTTCTACTTATAGGTCTTCAGTTATACTTTAGTTATACTCACATCAAAGTGATCTTTACAAATGTAAAGTGAAGATGTATCAGATAAGGCCCTTGGGTCTCTTCGACCAAGTTCTAGCCACTTTTTCCGTTCTTTTACTGCTGTAGGCACATGAATAAATAGTTTTTCAGGTGTTCTTATGCTAGAATTCGAACACTGAGGCACTACACACCACTTATAGGACATTTTTCTACATAAAAAACAGTGAAAACACAGACCAAAAACAAATAAACACTTGAATGCCGTGTATCTGTCTGCGAGTTTACTGCGCTCTGACGTCATTGCAACGCCATGCTAGAAAGTTTTAGCGGCAAATTCAAATCGGAAATTAGAAAACTTGATTTTAAATGTTGTCATGATAAAATATGCTATTTTAATAATTTTGCGTAGCAAATTAGGGATCTATGTATCATTCTAAACTCTTTTCTAAAATTTGTCAAATACCCTATTGGTTTAGCTCCTCCAATTCGCAATAGCCCAGTCATATTAGGAGAAAAACCCTGAAACTTGAAAAACAATAGGTGCAAGCTGGACTTTTGTATAATTATTCCTTACCGTGTGGGACACATCCCCACATGTTCTCCGCCAAAATCACCCTTGAGCATTGCTAGATATAAGGCTCAGAAATTCTAAAAATCAGTTTTTTAGGATTTTCTCGAAAACTAGTAACTAGACAAAATATGCAAAATCATTTAGTCTTTAATGTAAAATTAATAAAAAAACTTAACCTAACATTTTAAAAACATATTACAAAAAAAAAAAATATTTTATTCCTACCCTGTAGTTGACTTGTTTTAAAATTTTAATACTTTATAACATTAAGCTTAATCCCCACTTGTACAAGAAACCTTGTACTTTAATTTAGTTTTTGTTTCTTAAAAGTTGAACAACTATAAGTAAGGCTTAGGCCAATGGTCAATAAAATCCGGACCGCCAATGGGACATGGAAAAAAATATTTTTAAACAATTAAGCACTGTATGAGAAAATAATTATTGTGTGTGCTTAAGACCACACGGCAGAAGTGTAAACTTCAACAAGTCAAAATTAATAATACTGACCCATAACATATTCTGCAAAGCGAACCGAACCGAACTCTTCTGTGTACTGGCCTTCATCTGCATCATCATATCGCTCGCTGAATGTTTCTCACAGTTAGTCGACTCGAGCCGATTTCACCCAAATGAGCGTTACATAGCCGAGCCTGACGGCTCAGTTCAATTCACTACCAACAAAAACTGCTAAACGCGCCTAAAGAATTTTACACTCTAAAAAAAACGAACGTAAAAAAGTTTAACTTCTGGGTAGAAACAGCTTTAAAATAAGCGCAAATGTGCACACTTTTATTATATTTAAAATTCCAGCCAAACTGCTATTGATAGCAAAAATAGTGTTTCACTAAACTTTAATGGGACAACGGGGTGCAAACAAAATAAATGTAACCTAAGGGTGGGTTTTTAAGGGTAGTATGAGTGGGTACATAAAGTTTTATCGATCATGATTTTTCCCAAAATATATATGTATACTAAAAGCTTTAGTTTCTAAGATATCTACAAAAAATAATGTATTCATGTAGCCTGGTTTTTGACAGCCTTGGTGAAAAATTTTGACATAAAAAACTGAAAGTTTCATATTAATTTTTATTAATTACTATTTATTAACGTTTTTGCATTTTCTTCCAACTGATCTTTAATAACTTCCCCAAAAACTAACTTTTTTTTAATTAACTCTGGAACATCGATATCAGCTGTTAATTTAGCCACCCTTGTTTGAGGGAATTCTTTTTCAGTTTTTTGGTTAGAAAATTTCTTTGATTTAGATTTGTCTCTTTGTAATCTTTTTCTATTTCTTGCTAACTGTTTGGCAAGATATCTTATTTTTGCCTCTGCCTTTTTTAATTTTCTATAACAAGAAGATTTTTCTTTCCTTACAATTTTCCGGCCAACAGTTTTTTTGCCTTGAAGGTGTGTTTATCTGTTTGTCAACATTATAACATCCAAATTTTGAACAAACTCCTCAACAGGAGAGTCGCGCTGATTTTAAACGGAAACTTCATCTTCGCTAGTGGGGGGTGAATTATCCCTAACAAATTCTTTAGTTTTAGACTCCATTTTTTTCTTATCTCTGTACCTTTTGCTGGTTTTTTTCCATTGTTTTCTTTTGGATTTTTGTTCTCGTGGTGTCAAATCTTTAATAAACTTAACCTGTCCTTCTTTCTTTTTTGTGTATCGCTCTCGATCTTTTCTTCTTTTTTCTTCAAGTTGCTGCTCTGTTAATTTACTTCTATGTTTCTGAACTCTTTTTCTTACTTGTTCTTTAACATTTTTGTGACTTTTTTTTTTAATCTTAATTTTCATATGTGTTTTTGTCCGATATTTCATTTGCATTTACTTTTTTTCTGAGGAGTTCAGGTTTCAAACTAGTTTTTTTTTTGATTGACTTGAATTTCCGACTTAAAATCGCAAGTTCGAACCAAAGAAGACACACCTGAAGTGGAAGGCTTAATCAACTTCTCTTCACTGTCGTTCGTCAATTGTTGTTCACATATTTTATCAATTAAAACAGACTTTTTTAATTTTTTTATTTTATTCTTTTTTTTTCTCTTTAATCTTTAAATTGATTTTGTAAGCTTTCTGTCTGTCTTGGGTTAATTTTTCTTTTAAAGATTTCAGTTTTTCACTGTCCATCATGTTAACCTATATTTAAAACAAAATATTATTCATTTCGGTAACAAAACATCATTTCGGTAACACAAGATACCCTTATAAAATGTTACCGAAATGATGTTCCCGTCTGACGAAATCTTGCGTTTTGTAATTTAGCTCCCTCTAGGGGTACTTTAGGTTATTAAAATTTTGAGGTTATGTACATTGCCTGTCTCCCGAAAAAAAACTAGTTTTTATTGCCTATTTGAGGCAAAAAGTCTAATAACTAAGTGGTTACCGAAATGGCCAATAATAAGTATACCCCAAAATATCAGTCATTTATTACTTTATTAAAAAAAAAACTTATCAAATTACTTAAAAAACACTGCCACTAATTAATGCACCCGCTTCACCTGCATATTACACGTGAAAGAAATAAACAACAATTTAAGTATTGCATATTTCTTCGCTTAAAACTTATGTTACCGGGATAATGCGAGAGGTCTGTGACATCACATTTTAGTCTACAATATTTTTATTGGAGAGCACTAGAAAATTTCATATATCTAAATCAAAAGTAAAATATTTATTTGCTATCAAAATGTCTCTTAAAGGTTATTGCGTGAAAATTTGTTTAATATATTTAGTTTTAAAGTTAAAATTTTGACTGTGGGACAGTTACCGAAATGACGATTTTGAATTTGAAGTTTGAGGACAATAAAAAAATATTTATAACCAAAGAAATTCAAGGAACCCGAATGTTTTTGTTTATAACACTTTTACAGCCAAACCAAAAAAAATTCTTTTCGAAACAACTTCATTGTTTTAAATAGTTATTAAATTTACAGGAATATCTAAAACGGTTTTCGAAATAAAATAAAAAACCGCATATTGTACATTTATATGAACAGTACCCATATCTAGCGAAGCTCAAGGAGGATTTTGGCGTAGAATATGTAGCGATGTGTTCCAGATGCTAAGGAATAATTATACACAAATCGAGCTTGCACCTATTTTTTTCCAGGTGAATTTCTAATACGGCTGGCTACAAGATAAGCGACTGGAAACATAGTTAACATACTACTTTTTTTATCATTTGTAGGATATTGTCTTCCATTGGGCATACCTCTATATCTCTCAAATATGGTTTGCATTCGTCAAAACATGCAACTGGATATTAAATTATGCTGAATGGTATATAAACGTAAGTTACTAATTTACATAATATGATGAAGAGCTTACAGTGGTGGGTCTAGGATTTCCGGGGAAAGGAGGGCAAAGTGGTAGCAAAAATCAAAATATTTCTCCTTAGCGATTCTGCTCAAGACTGCAAAGAAGACATGGACTGCAAAGAGGACATGGAGTGTATGATGAAAAAGTTAACAGAAGAATACCAAAAGTGGGGATTAACAGTGAACGTGGACAAGACACAGTACTTATGTATTGGAAACGAATCCAGTGAGTTAGTACTAGAAAATGGACAAACAATATCTCCATGCAATGAGTATGTATACTTGGGTCACATTTGATAAGACAGGAACAGACTGAAAAGCACGCTGTTGTATGGAATAAAGATCAATGAGTCAAAAAAATCTGACAGAAGATGATTATCAGGATCGAAGGAGGTGGAGAATAGGCGTCGGACAACGTAGAAAAACTTTTAAACCGACATAGTAGTAGTAGATTCTGCTCAATCACTGTAAAAATGGCGGATTTAAATTTCTTCTGATCTTCTCCAGTCCACTCGTGTAGGTTTGATAGTTAAGGGTTCTACTGTTTTTCGTTGCTATGCAGTGTCACTCACGGAACTGTAACGTTAAGCGCTCTACGTTTTGTTCCAAATTTGAGTTTAAGTTGAATGTTTTTACGTTACCATAACAAGTCTACTAATAGCAGAGAATATGGAATTCGGCACAATGTTTTTTTAATGTTACAATTTTGTTTTTTGTCTTTTCAACTACAGTAGGAATATATTTGCAAAGAATCGTTTGTACTGGAAGCGGAAATTATCATCTAGGCCTCATTTTTCGATCGGTCATTGGTCAATGTTCAATGTACTATATTGCCATAAGATTTACATGGTAAATATAGACAGTGTCAGGTAAAGACTAACATCAAAGAATAAAATTCCTTAAACTAATTTATGCAAATGTAACATAAATAAAGATAAGTTTTACAAATTATACATTTTAGAGTATATAGGTGGTATTTCTTTTTCGCTCTTCTCGGATTTAACCTCCTCTCGAAGTTAAAAACTCCCTTACTGAGTAGTATGCTTTATTTATAAGCAGTTTTTAAGTTCCTCTCGAAAGCTTTTTATGGTATTTGGAATTGCATTAAAAATTGTTGCACAAAAGCAGTATGGACTCTTAGCATATAATGACAGATTGTAATTAGGGATTCTAATATTTGAACTGGACCTTGTATTATGAGTATGAAGAGTCCTGATGTTTTAGTTTCAATATATCAATCAACCAATTCTATTCTTTGGTAACGTTAAGGTGCCCGCAGACTGCCGTAAGCTAACGTAAATACGTAAGCTCCTAACGTGACCTTGACGACGGTGTGACAAAGTGCGCTGGCGTAACTCTCAAATCTCATGCTTACGTAAAAATACGTAGCACAACTTAAACTATCTATTATAAAGATTCGATAGCTGACTTTCACCTAAAATAAATCGGAGGATCTCAAAAAATATATATATATATTTTTTAGCAAAGATCTACTAAAGACGAAGCGTACTGGCAAAAACTTGCCGTGTTCTTTATTTTGTTTAGTTTGGCACTAATCATATCTATGATACCATGCCTCATTTTAACCCTAAAAAGTTATGATCGAAGAGATATTCCGAACTTCTTAATGTGGTAAGTAATTTATACTCGTAGGGGAGGGGGGAAAGGGTTTCCCAACCTTACAAAAAGATCCAGAGATAAAATACAAAATATCTGAAATACATTATCGAAGACACAAACTATCAAAAATAGAAAATTTCGAAAATAGAAAATTTTCGAAAACCTAACCTTACCTGAAGCTAACCTTACCTAATCTAATTAAAATTTTGGATAATTAGTTAGGTTTGGTTAGTTAACAGAACCTAACCAAGCCAAACCTAACCTAACTAAACCCAACCACAACACTGCTAATGTAACGCAAAACGCATACAAAATGTGTTTTAATAAATAAAAGCTTAGTTTGGTTAGGTTAAGATAAGGTTAGGTTGGCGAAATTTTATATTTTCGATATTTTGAATTTTTGTTCGTATAGATAAGTATTAATTTTTCTTAAAACATGCCTTTACAATGATGACCTAATTGACGACTTTCATTCGGTACGGGGCGGGAGAACAGATTTCACTTCAAACGCGTAAAATTTATTAACTGTGAACAGCAGGCGACTATGCCATTGGTCGAGACAAGTCATTTCACACAACACGCAACCGCTCAGAGTTTGCTATTGGTCAAAGCGTGTGATGTGGATGGTCACATCGCTCAAGACCCAGAATAGATACCCCGGGGTTTTTTTTGTGCATTAGTATGGGGCTAAGCAAGTGCAAATATTTTTGTATTAAAACTAATTTACAGACAGTTTTACAGCAATAACTATAAAATTTCATTGTTCTAGGGTGGCTGAAGATCCTTGGTCAAGAAGCGAAATTGGCACCTCAGGCCACTATCTAGAACGACCACCAAGAATGGAGGTGATCTACTCGAATCAGAAGAATAGCGCCTTTAGATCCAGAAGATCATCTAGCGTCGACACAGACATGATTTTACCCAAAAATCCCCATTTTCGCAGCTGCAAATCCGTAATGACAGTCAATGTCCCAAAGTAACCCAGCGCTTACCATTGTAATAAACTATAAAATTGTTTTGTTTTAAATACAGTTTGATTTAAATCCGATAGAGTCCGCCTCCAGTTGCAGTGGCGTAACTAGGCAAAGCTCTTGGGGAGTCAATTTCAAAATTGTATACACGATGTCTCAGACACTCATCCATCCCTTTTGAAACCTAGGAGATGGATTTTTTTATTATCCTAAAAATTATTATAGCCATATTAAATACACTTTTTTGATAGGAGGTATTTTCAAATTACAACGACGACCGGAAGTCTGTATTTCAATAGGGATTAAGGAATGGGCATAATTTTTCCAAACCTACCGGATAAAATATATTATTATTGTACTTATGCAGTGGGATAAGCAGAAATTAATATTGGGGGGGGGGGGGGGGGGTTGAGCGCAGATTGATACGTAGAGATAGATCCTGGGAAGGGGGCTTAAGCGTAGAATGATACATTTTAGTCTTGATTTTTGGGGAAACTTTATGATTTAGGGGTCAATATTTAGTGACTCTGGGGTGGGCTTTAGCCCCAAAGCTCCGCCTGCGTACGCCACTGATTTCTGTATCTTTAATATTCTACTCAGCATTATTCTTCTTTGCGGCGGCTTTAAGGCTCGAAATAGGTAAAAGCTATAGTACAAAATATAATAGAGGAAAAATTAAAGGCAAGAGAATCCAGGGAAGAAGAAGAGCATACTGGGCGAGAACAGCAAATATACTGGCTTAAGAATTTAATAGCCTGGTGCGGTATGAAGTCGAATCAACTGTTTAAAGCACTAAATAAAATTCTCGTTGCCACATATGTAAAAAATATGCACTTTTTTCTACTAATTAAAGGGAAAACAGAAGAATTACCCCCCCTAAAAAAATAAATGGACCCATGACGGATCTGACCCCTTCCTAGCTAGACTATTAGCACACTTCAAGTGAACTGCATGATATATCAACCTTGAAAACAGTTTGTTGTAAATATCTAAGAAACGAAAGCTCCTACGAATATTTTGGTTGGAACACAAATCATTGAGAAAAATGTGGTCTACTCTTAGAGTAATTTTATTACTCTAAGGGTGTACTACATTCCTAAAACTCCATATTGATGCGATGATCTGTTAAAAAGTTTGCATTTTTCAAATTTTTTAATTGTCAAAAAACTGTCATTAGCACTAATGGATTTTTACCAAAAACTAATCAGCTCGTCACAGTGTCGAACACTATTTTAGCTGAAAATGTTATGCAAATCGGTTAAGCGGTTTACGAGCTATCGTGTTATACCCGGTTTTCACCTATGCGTGCCGAGCCCGATTCAAAAAACGTTATCACGTGACGAGACATGGACTTGCACCGTTTTTAAATACAGCGTCACCTGATGCGTTAGGTGAAACTAAGATTTACGGACAGACACACACACAGACAGACATCACTTTTTCGGCGTTAACTGAAAAAAAATTTTTTTTCGTCCAAAAAAATACCTTTTTTAGCCATTGCTGCGCGGACTAGGAAGGTAAAAATTATATTATAAATAATTTTTTCGTCGGCTATGACCCCCCCCCCCCCTAGATTTTTAACCAGATCCGCGCTTGATCCATCCTGGGTCCATTTATTTATTTTTACAAAACTGTAGCCAAAGAGAAAAAATCGAATTGTCGAAAACTGTCTATATTTTATATTTAAATAAATTTTTATCATTTTAACGTAAAACGAAGCCAGGTAGAGTATTTCGTGTGAATGGGCCCAAATTATAATGTTATTCAAAAACATATGGAGACCAAAACGAAAATATTTAGTTACCTACTCAAAATCCTAACAAAATAAACAGACTAAGATGCTTTTGTTGTTCTAAAACAAACCAGGAATCAAATTTATTTGTTTTAGGATGATAGGGCCTTGTTTAATATGTGGTACCGTTCTAAACTTGTGAATCTTTTCAATTTTTAATAAATATGTATATTAAGGGTGCTCGATTCAAGTCAACCATAAGGGTAAGTTGACTTTGTTTTTTTTTTCCTCTTGTTAACCGTTCATATTAAAACAAAAGAATAGTCTACGATTCTGAAAAATTAGCTGATATCTCGAGTTTGAACTTTGTTGATGGGATGTTGTATTGTTGTGTATTTTTAAAGCGGTACTATTAGTTTTGATGAAGTTTCTGTGGAATATTCTTCAATACCATCCCTAGATTCTATACCTAATTTTGTGAGAGTGAAAGATGATTAAAGGAAAAAATATTTGACGTTTGGGCCATGCCTGCCAGTACAAACTTGAATCTACTATCCGTTTGTGAATTATGCTTAACAGATTCACCGGACGCAGGGGTAAAGCTTGTCTTGGGTGAAGTTTGCGCATCAACGAAGTAGGCAAAGTTGATGATCAGTACAAGGCCGGGTTCGGAAGTCACGTTAAGCGGGTGGCCCCGTGTTAAGAGCGTAGATGGCGCTGGCACGAAAAAGACACCTGTGCCCGAGAAAGGGTATCAACTTCAAACATTTTTTCTAACGGTATCAGGCAAAATGACTATATGCATAATTCTAATTACGCTGCGCCTATAAGTTTGTGTGAAAAAAAAGCAATATGCATTGACCTGACCTGTTTCATCTGCCTGCCTTTTGTTTTTACTCTTATAGTTTCTTTTGTATTCGGTAGATCTCGCCACCAAAGCATCCGGTATCGCAGGCAATATTTTTTATTTCTCTTACCTATATCGTAAGACGAGATTTATATACTGTCTCTCTAGCTTTACAAAGGTGTCACATTGACCATGCAGTGTTCTGAAGAGTCCTTTTAGGACGAAACAGTTAACTGTCAACACTTAATAGGTGTACATTAGATCTTGATCCCCCGTGGGTGTACAGCTTTCGAGCTGCCCACGGAAAAATACAAGAGAAACAAAATCTTTCCATACCCGCTTAGTCACGAAAAAATATTTGTTATTATTCACGGGTACTAAATTTGACTTTTGTTTCTAGTGTTTTACTTGAATTACAGAAAGCCAAAAAAATCTTCTTGTGGGGATCGGTAAATTATTTTTTCTATAAGCGTGCGGAAAAGTCCACTTTTCCGCACGCATTTTAGTGTAGAAAGTGCCACTTTTCCGCACTAGTGCGGAAAAATATTTTTTGCCGCACTAGTGCGGAAAAGTAAATTTGTTACGATTTTGAGGTGTTCTATAACATTTAGACCGTTCAAAATACATTTGTATCTTTCCTAGCACACGAAATATCCTAAAAATATTCAAATTGACTAAAATTCTGCTATATTTTCAATATTTTCGATAAAATAAAGTTTTCAGTAAAATAGGTTCAAATTATAAGTTTTAAACCTCCCCGGTATAAATATCGTCATTGTCAATGTCAAACAACAATGAACACTAGTGGTTTTGGATTTGGCATCTTAAATCACCATAGCAACAAAGTACAAACAAACTGTCAAAACAAAGCCAATTTTGCAGATACAAGCGTCTTTTGAATTTTTCAAACAAAAAAATCAGATTTTCAATGGATTCTTCGGACGAAGATCTACCCCAGTCAGTTCTAGAAGCCGCTAGAATGTGAATAATAATAATTGATTTGATTAAAACGTTTTGAATATAAATAATTTTCTGATTAATTTTTAGTTTTTTCCTCACGCTTATAGAAAAAATAGTGTACCTAACTCGTGCGTAAAGTGTCTTTTCCGCACTTGATTGCTGGCCAAACTCCGCTATCGCGTCGTTTGGCCATCTGCAATCGCGTGCGGAACTACTATTTTATATCCGCTTAATAGAGGACAAAAATTCCTTGGTACCCGTAGATAAGATCATTAGCTTTTGTATTTTTAAGGGGGTAGGGATTGAATTACAAAAAAAATACTCGAGAATTACAGCAGCCAGCGAAATACGTTTATCAAATTTAGATTAAGAGAATTTCCAAAGAAATTGGTGTTTTGTGGTTGCGGTCAGCTATATAAGGGGAAGAAAGAGGAGGTTGAGGTATTTGGGAAAATGAAATAAAAGGTTTTATTGTCCCCCTGGATAAGCAGATAGAGATGGGGAAAAAATGGTGAAAAAGCAATACTCAAAACCATAATAAAACGCGGTTTGAAATTTTTTTGTGATAACATTGTGTGGACGGCTATACTTGCCTACCAGGATAATTGTAAATTTAGGCGATAGCCATGCATGGGCGCACCTCGAGCCCCCCCACCCCCCCTCGCAAGCCCAAGATTTTTTTAGATATTTTCTGCATATTTCATGAATAAAAAATAAAATCTCATAAAATACGACATTATGAGGCTTTGGGCCCCCAAAGGCCTATAACCCCCCAAGACATGATCCTGGGTGCGCCACTGGCCATGATCGTAATCGCCGAACAACCGCATAGGCCCGTGATTAGAGCGAAAAAAGACCCCTAGCTTGCAAAAGGTGGTGTAGTCGCAAGTTTGACATATGCTGTTTACACTGGAGTCCTAAAAAATGTTTGAGTTTTCGACCTTGAGGGGTCCGGCTTTTCCCACCATCTTAGATTTAGTGTGCACGAAAAGGTTTTTTTGAAGTGTAAACTTCTTTGGGCGCGTTTAGCAGTTTTTGTGGGTAGTGAATTGAACTGAGCCGTCAGGCTCGGCTATGTAACGCTCATTCGGGTGAAATCGGCTTGAGTCGACTAACTGTGAGAAACATTCAGCGAGCGATATGACGATGCAGATGAAGGCCAGTATTATTAATTTCGCCTTGTTGAAGTTTACACTTCTGGCGTGTGGTCTTAAACACACACAATAATTTTTTTAAAAATACTTGGTCCCTGTTCATTTTAGAAAAAAAGTTTTGGCCCAAGTTCACGGTTAGCTTTTAATTAGCATCCATAAATTGGGGTTATTTTTAACATGTTTTATTAGGTTTTATTCAGTTTTCAGAAAAACTAAGCATTTTAGGGAAAAATTGTTAAAATACCTTTTTTGAGAAAATAAAATGTTCTTTTAAATGGCATATTAAAAGGTTGTGTTATAGCTATTATTGACACTCCAGCGTTTTTGAAGTAAATTTTATTGTCTTCAACTTCTGTTCAAAACTTTTTTTCTAAAACGTACAGTAACCCAGTAATTTATAAAAAAAACTTTTTTTGCACACTAAATGGCGGGGTGAGCCGCCCCCCTCCCAAGGTCGAAAACTTATTGTTTTAAGGACTTTAATGTCAATAACATAATATGTCAAAATCGCCACTATACCACCTTTTCCAAGCTAAAATTCTATAATGACTGGACTAACAACAGTCGACACGCAATCTTAAGCTAAGCGAATGGTTTAAGTTTTCATTCATGTACAAATCAAACCAGGTTTCTAGTAAAATTTCCTAAAATGTTCCAATTTATGTTACACCCCGTGCGTTAATTTTTTTTGTAAAAATGTTAATCCCACATAAATCCCTTTTGAAATTAAAACGCGCATCAATCAAAATGTGGGTCTTCCTAATAGCTTTCATTTAAAACACATTTGACACATTACACTAAATGCCTAAAGACAAATCGTTAATCCACAACATGTTTTTCTTGGCAAATCAGGTATTATTTATGGCACAAGCCATTCCAGCTTTTATCCAATTTAGTCTAGGAACAACAACATTCTATGGTCAGGGTGTTTGGAAACTTTCAGCAGCAATTGGATTTCAGTAAAGCTACGTTTACGTTTGGAGAGTTTACTGGAAGTACTGGCAGCCACTAAACTAGCCGGTCCGTCAACTCTTGAAAAGTACTTGCGGGAGAGTTGCAAGGGCACTTTCTTGTATTTTACATATGGCAAGTTTAGTGGCTGCCAGTAGTTTCCGCCAGTAAACTCTTTAAATGTAAACGTAGCTTAACTGGTGATTTTGTAACCAAAAATTTACATCACTTTTAGATGTCAGAAAGTGGACGTTTTTCAGATAGCGCATGAGTCAACACGTTTTCGGCATTATACGAGAAGATTCGTAAAAGAAATTAAATATTAAATCAAGACAAACTTCGACGTTTCGCTTCGAGGTAGAGTTGAAGGCTGCAATCTAAAGTAGGGATCTTTATAAGCCGAGCAGAAATGCTGCCAGTTCGTTGATTCAATTTATTGGATTAAAACCTAACCTTATTTTAAAATCGGCAGTATTGTGACAGATTTACATATAAAAAGCAGCTGCTTTCTTTCAAAATTCGGGCTTTGTGTATTTAAGAACCGGATTTATTAGTGTCTGTTGTTATTAAATGAAAGTTAGCGACTTTATTTTTAATGTGACTTTGGTATGTCAATTTTGAGAGGTCAGCTGTCACTTTTTTATGTAAATCTGTCAGAATAAAGCCGACTGTAAAATAAAGTCAGGTTTAATTGCAATAAGTCCCTAATCTCTCTTCTCTGGACTTTAAAATAAAGTTTTTTATGCTTCTATCGCCATTTCTTTTTAATGCGACGCCAAACTAATTCCGTTTCTCCCTTGTACGTAGCAAACTGATTTAGAGTTAGAAAGTATTAGTAATTGGTGAAATTTACTTAGAAAACTGGGAAAAGGGTATATTTTTACCTTCCTAGCCCGCGTAGGGTAGAGAAGGTATTATTTCCGACGAAAAATTTTTTTTTGCGAAAAAACCAAAAATGTGTTATTTGGATGTATTTTGACCTATCCTAGCAATATCGTCGTGATATCTGTGTGTGTGTTTATATTATTTCTGTCCGTAACACGATAGCTCCTAAACCGCTGAACCGATTTTCATAAAATTTTCAAGTAAAATAGTGTTTGACACTCTTACGAGCTGATTAGATTTTGGTCAAAATCCATTAATGCTAATGACAGATTTTTGACAATTAAAAACTTTAAAAAATGCTAACTTTTTAACGGAGCATAGTATCAATACACTGTTTTCGGATTATAGTAGACTATATTTTGGTCAATAACCGAACCGAACCAAAAACTTCGTAGGATTTTTAGTTTCTGAGATATTTACAAAACTGTTTTCAAAGCTAATATTATCATGGCTTTACTTGAAGTGTGATAATAGGCTAGCTAGGCATAGGATCCCTGATTTTCCGGCTTCAGAATTCAAGATGGCGGCTGCCACAGTTAAGAAAAACTAAAACTAAAAAAAATCTCTGTTTAATGTTATCTAATTTAAAACTGTAAAAAAGTTTGACACCTGTCACTTCAAAACAAAAGCGGCGGCTATAGTTCAAAAATTTCTTTATTGTGCGATATTTACTCTTTACACCTTATATTAAAGCTAATGACCATTGTTTTAAGCCTACTGACAAAAAAAAATTGCAGCCCAGCCTTTACAAAGATGGCGCTTAATATGTCAAAAATAAAAAAGACCGTCATAACCAGTTAACTAAATTTGATTTTTACAAAAAAAATCTGGACTTTATCAAGAGTGACCCAACTTCTGTAAGTATTTATAAAAAGTTACAATTTGACACTTAACATTCAAGATGGCGGCCAAAGATATTTTTTGATTCTTGTTTGACAGAACTAGTGTTGCCGTGTAGTATATTAATTCATACTAAATAAGGCTCATTGATTTTAAAAATTCCAAAATAAATGACATATGTCTAATATACTCCAAGATGTCGGCGTTCAAAATATAAAAACAGTACTATTTTTTTCTTCTACAATCGTTTTCACATTCTTTAAATATCTAATCTTTAAATTATTTTTGAAATTTTATCAAAACAAATGATAAACCAATATACTATGACAATAATGACTGCCATAATTGTCTGATCTATCGTTTCCAAGACTAAGAAAAAATGTAAGTCCTAGACTAATCTCAGGCGGAATACACTTAAGTATTTTAGCACCTCTTAAAAACGGGAACGAATTGCATTATAATTGGTTTCCTTAAGGAAGAGGGCGTGGCGTTTGAAAAGCCACGCCTTGTTTAGATTTATCCCATTTCAAAATTATTTCATGGTGCTGAAATTTTTGAGGATTATTCTAAACGCACTAATTTGAATTGAAAAGTGACATTTTGTGAGTGCGTGAATTTTCTTCTAGTGTATTTTCTATTAATCAATTTTATATTAGGTGTCAGTGTCATATATGCAAAACTTATATTGACTAAAATTTGTGACAAATTTAGGTTCTTACATTGGCGTTTTCCTCATACACTTTATATAGTTCTTAACAAGGTGTGATTAAATTTCAAACATTGCAGCAAAGATTTTGGACTCCAGGATAACTTAGCTTTGTTGTGTTTTATAAAAGTAAGTTATTATTTACCCAAGAAGTGCAAAAAATATTAGAGTATTGTAATATAGGCCCCCTAATAAACGACAAGATGTGGTTTTTAAACTCAAACATATTTTTATTTTGTAAAAACTTGAATTTGCCTCATAAAGGGGAAGAAGGGGTAAATGCTCAGGAACACCTCTTATAGGATTTCTGTAATCATGAAATTTTGTTATGTTTTAGAGTGAAGCTTTCTTATCAAAGGTTCTTATGGGCCCAATTAAATTAATGACCAGTTTTTGAAATACAGGGTGTTGAATGTGATAATGTCCAAGAAGCATAATAGCTCTTTAGACGGGTTTTCCAAACATATTCGCAATGTTCGTATTACATATATTTACGATTTTTTATTTAATCTGTTCCTTTAAAATATTATCTATAGGGTGTTTTAGTAAATATTACTTGAAAGTTTTAATGAGAAGAAGTTCTCATAGGCCCAACTTAAATTAATTTTTAGTTTTTGAAATACAGAGTGTTAATAATGTTCAAGAAACATAATAGCTCTTTAGACGGGTTTTGCAAATATATGCGAAATTTAACTAATATATATATATATATATATATAGAGTATTAATTAGTTTTTTAATGATTCTTGACTTACCAAGTATTTATTACAGGGTGTTTCGGCAAATATAATTTTTTAAATACTATTAAAAATATTTAAACATTTTGCACATCTGTGCCGTACCATGTAAAAAGCTATAATGCTTGTTATAGTTATAACATTTGACTAATATTTACTTGAACACCTTGTTGATAATGTTTGAAAGGTACTGTTTGAAAATAATAAATAAATCGTAAATATATGTAATAGTAACATTGCGTAAGTGTTTGGAAACCCCGTCTTCTTCTTGGACATTAGCACTTTCAACACCCTGTATTTTAAAAACTGGTCAATAATTTAAGTTGGGCCCATAAGAAATCTTGATAAGAAAGTTTCAATCTAAAACACACTAACGCTTGTTTCTAATTAACCCTTTCGACTCATATTTAGTTAAACACCCTGTAGATAATGTTTTAAAGGTACAAATTGAAAATAATAAATAAATCGTAAATATATGTAATACTTCTTGGACATTATCACTTTCAACATTCTGTATTTCAAAAACTGGTCATTAATTTGAGTTGGGCCCACAGGGTAAAAATTGTCTTAGATCAAATTAGATATTTGTGTAATGTTTTTTTTTTAAACAGGTATGCCTCGGAGACGCAGGTCGGCCAGTTTTGACGACTCTGATGACGAATCCGATGATTTAAAACATCCTCAACGGAATGCAGCCAATGCTCGTGAGAGAGCTCGCATGAGAGTGTTAAGCAAGGCATTTTGTAGGTAGGTAACATGCCTTTCAGAGAAAGGGGAGAGTGGGACATTTGGACCATATTGGGGCAAAGTGGTCATTCGGTTTTTTATATGCATGCCTGAAAGAAGTAGAAGTAGAAAAAAAATTTACATGTATAAATGCAAATTATAGCAAGTCATAAAAAATGGTACAAAAATGTTAATAACATAGTGTTATTATTATGTCAGTTTAGAACGTTTTTCTACGTTGTCCGACGCCTATTTTCCACCTCCTTCGATCCTGACAGTCATCTTCTGTCAGATTTTTTTGACTCATTGATCTTTGGATTGATTGTTGCCATTCTAGTTTATGACGCCCTCTTTTTCTGCGCCCTATTGGTTGCCATTCTAGGACCTGCCTTGGTAATCTTTCGTCGTTCATCCGTTGTACATGGCCGTCCCATATCAGTTGCCTTTTAGTGATGTCATCCGTTATGCTTCCCTCGACTCCCATTCTTTCTTTTATGATCTCATTTCTTATGTGATCTGTTCTAGATATTCTCATTGATCTTCTTATTGCATCCATTTCGACACTTTCCATTTTTGTTTTGTATTTTTCTGTTACGTGACAAGTCTCTATTCCATAAAACAGCGTGCTTTTCACCATTGCTTCATATATGTTAAATTTTACATTATTTTTTATCTCTCTGCTCCATAAAATACTGTTAAGACATCCAATAACCTTTTTTGCTTTTGCTATTCCTTTTTCCAGTTCTTTACAGTCTATTCCTATCCTATCAAATGTGACACCCAAGTATACATACTCATTGCATGGAGATATTACTTGTCCATTGTCTAGTTCTAACTCACTGGATTCGTTTCCAATACATAAGTACTGTGTCTTATCCACGTTCATTGTTAATCCCCACTTTTGGTATTCTTCCATTAACTTTCTCATCATATACTCCATGTCTTCTTTATCATTAGCTACAATTACTTGGTCGTCAAGTTGTATTCCCATGCCGTGCACTTTACGTTTCCAGTTTTTTAGAGCTACTGCGATATATATTTTAAAAAGTGTTGGAGAGATACAACATCCCTGTCTTAAGCCTTTTATTACCAGAAATTCTTTTGAAAGTCGATTTCCAGTTTTAATTGTAGATTTTTACCCTTTATTTTTACCCTTTGTATAGTTCTTTTATTTATGTAGATTGATATTAGTCTGCTCTAACACTGTCCATAATTTTCAAACTGGAACGGTATCATATGCTTTTTGTAGGTCCACAAAGGTAACATCAGTCTATATTTCTGGCGCTCCTTTTCTCAATTACTTGTTTAAGACAAAAAACATTATCACTACAAGATCTGCCTGCACGAAACCCTTTTTCCCTTCTTCTTCTTCTTCTTGTTGAAATCATTCTCTATTAGATCTCTGAGAATCCTACCGTACAATCTACTTAGAGTACTGGTTACTGAATTTCCTCTGTAATTGTGGCAATCCAGCTTGTTTTCTTTTTTATGTCTTGAGGATATGAATGCAATTTTCCAATCCTCAGGTACTGCATGTCCGTTTATGCATTGATTGATAATATATGTGAGATTTTTGAGTAGTTTCTCTGATCCATATTTGAACATTTCAGCATATATTCTTCCATGTCCGCTAGCTTTTCTGGATTTAAGCTTTTTATTACTATTCTTTATCATTTCTTTTTCGATGATTACTACAGTAAGTTAAAAAGACATACTTAACAACCAGCCTTTATACCTAATATATTTTTTTAGGCTCGGGGGGGGGGCTAATTACCCCCAGTACCCCCCCGTGTAACTGTCGGTGGTTTATGCAACAGTAATTATGATATTCCCCCCCCCCCCCAGGTTCCTAGATCCGCCCGGAGTTTCAACTATAAGTGAAAATCAGACGCAAACCCGCCGATAGGCGGTTCTTTTGATTCGCTTGACACAAGCTTTGTTGTAGAGCGTGGGAAATTTCTTAAAGCGATGGAAGCAACTAATTTCAATAGAGCCCGGTTATAGAATATTTTTGGCATAGTATATATAGTTAGTATCATATTTCAAAAATTACATGATAATTACCCCCTTTACAAAAAAATGTATGCGCTTTTGGTTAATAAATAGCGGATAATTAGCCTCCCCCCCGCCCCTAGATTTATGCCCAAATACGCGCTTGTTTTAAGTTAGTGAGCACTTTACCCCAGATATTGGGATAAAATGGTTAATTTGACATCTATCATCGTTTTATTTCTTTACTTTTAGAAAATATATTTAGTTACCTTTTTAAATTTTAATATATTACTCCCTAATAGCCTTCCTATATACCTACAAAATCCTAAAAAAAAGAGCATTTATCATTGAGTTGTATAAGGCCCTGAAGAATTCAATGGCATTTATATTAGGAAAGGTACGAAGCAATTTTTCCTTAGGGAGGCTACAATGCCCCAGCCTCCCCTATCTTGGAAATTTTTATCGGTACGAATTTGAGAAAAAACCTTTATTATTCCGGCTTTACGAATTTACCTAAAACAGTGTATTCATTTTCATCATGTATAATAACTGTAACTTATTAATAAATGAACCCGAAAATTAAGGGTGGCGGAACAAAGATCGAAAGACAAAAGATCGAATACAAAAGATCGAAAAACAAAAGTTCGAAAAGGTAAAAGATTGAAAATACAAAAGATCGAAAAACAAAAGATCGAAAGACAAAAGATCGAAAATACAGAAGATCGAAAAATAAAAGATCGAAAAACAAAAGATCGAAAATACAGAAGATCGAAAGTACAAAAGATCGAAAGACAAAAGATCAAAAGGCAAAAGATCGAAAAACAAAATATCAGAAGACAAAAGATCGAAAAAAATCGCAAGTAAATAAGATCGAAATATACAAAATGACGCGTATCATGTTAACATAAACAGTTTAGGCAAGGTTAGGTAAGGTAAAATTACCTAACCGTTAAATAAACCAATGGCTTGTCATACATAACACAAATCATATAGTTCGATAAAGGGGTCTCTTTTTGAATCATATTTAAAAAAAAACTGTCCTGATTTTTTTCCCGGGATCCTAGAGGGTGTGTAACTAAACAGAACCGAACCAAAACGAACCGAACCGAACCGGTTCGGTTTGGTTCGGTTTGGTTGGGTTTGGTTCGGTTTGGTTTTACATCCTGTAGGATTCCGGGAAACATTTCAGGAAAGTTATTTTTTTGAAAGTATATGTTAGACTATGGGGTCGAACCGGTTCGGTTCGGTTCGGTTTAATTACACACCCTCTAGGATCCCGGAAAAGAAATCAGGAAAGTTTTTTTTTAAAACTATGTAATAGCTATTTTCGATCTTTTGTACTTTCGATCTTTTGCACTTTCGATCTTTTGTCTTTCAATCTTTTGTTTTTCGGTCTTTTCTACTTTCGATCTTTTGTTTTTCGATCTTTTGTGGTTTCGATCTTTTGTCTTTTCGACCTTTTGTATTTCGATCTTTTGTCTTTTCGATCTTTTGTCTTTTCGATCTTTTGTTTTTCGATCATTTGTATTCGATCTTTTGTCTTTCGATTTTTGTTCCGCCACCCGAAAATTAACCCCCCCCCCAAATGAAATTCCTAGATCCATCCCTTTAGTAGTAGTAGTAGTAGTGGTGGGGGGTTGACCCGCAGGTCTGACAAGTAGGCCAGAGTAGGCCCTTTTTGCCATGCCTTTACTGGACCACTTTGCTCCAAGGCTGGTTACATTACCTTTCCTGGAGGTGTGCTTATAAACATTTTGCTTTTCTTGTTTTAATTAGTTTTTAAACTTAATTATTTTAAATAGAAGAAGGGTATTATTTTCTAAGAATATCACCTATCCGTGCTTTATCTGCCCTAAAAAGGGAAATGTTGGATTTTTTCAAGTTAGTGAGCACTACACTCTACCTATACTTTGGGATAAAGTGGGTATTTTGACACCTATCACTGTTTTATTTATTTACTTTTGGGAAATATATTTAGTTACCTTTTCATACTTTAATATATGATGCTTCCTTCCTATATGCCTACCAAATTTTTCCTTAGGGTGGCTACAATGCCCCAGCCTCCCCTATCTTGGAAATTTGTATCGGTACGAATTTGAGAAAAAAAAACTTTATGATTCCGGCTTTACGAATTTACCTCAAACAGTGTATTCATTTTGATCCTGGAATATGTATACTGTAACTTATTAGTCCACACATAAATCGTTTTCGATTAAGACTGCTCTCGGCCGCTCAGAAATCGCTCCTTACTGGAGCAGATCTCTATGGGAACAACAATAATATTCACTGTACTTACATATGGAATGGCACTCCCTTACTTCTACCGGACATTTTTCCACAAACCGCACATATTTTACGTGAATTGTTTCCCATTTTTCACAGAAAAAAACATAATTTTACACGACAAACTCAAAACACCGCAAAATGTAAACAAACAACAAGTATGGCGTCCACCCAAACAACAGGTATGTGTCTACATGACAAAACACACGCATGCGCACTCGAAAATTCGCGCCTGCGAATTTAAATTTGCCATTGTTTCCAAAGCAATCTACATGTATTTATACTCTAACGGATTTGGACAAAACCAATAATTGCTATTTTTCTACAGATTAAAAACGACGTTACCATGGGTTCCGGCGGATACAAAACTGTCCAAACTGGATACTTTGCGACTAGCAACCAGTTACATAGCACACCTTAGAGCTGTTTTGATGGACCAACCAGCGCCCAATGAAATACACAAACATCCATTGACGTTGGTAAGTCCTTTCACTTTGGCTAACATGATTTAGGTAGGATATCTCTTTAATGAACAATAAATACGAGGTGTAACAATAAAATTATAAGACTGGTGTAAAAATCTACTTTATTTAAATACTAATACAACTTAATGATGTTCCTCATCAATGTAGTCCCCTTCTCTATCGACGCGTTTTTTTCCAATGTTGGAAGCAATTTTGGAAATCATCAGAAGAGAGGCTGTTAAGAAGTCTTGCCGTTTTTTCCTTGACATGTTCTAATATTTTAAAACGGGTTCCTTTTAACGATTTCTTCATTTTCGAAAACAGACAGAAGTCGCAAGGAGCCAAGTCTGGTAAATATGGTGGGTGGTTAACGACGGGATCTTCTTATTAGCTAAAAACTACTTAATGGATAGGGCATTGTGGGCCGGTGCATTGTCCTGGTAGAAAAGCCACGCGTTGTTCTTTCACAAATCTGGACGTTTTTTCCTTGGATGTTCCCTTAGCTACATCAATACTTCCAAATATAAATGTTGGTTAACTGTTTGACCCTCACGCGCCCATTATTTTTCTAAAAGGAGTGAAGTCGTTTGAGCTAGTAAACTAAGTGAATTACATAAAACAAAATAATGCTATAAACACAACAAAATTGTGAGTTACAGACCAAACAAAGCTGGGAGAACTGTTGAGTGAACATTAAGATTAAATGTGACTTTTCTAGTAAATTAAGTTAAAACAAATTTGCTAAATAGTCTTACTAACTAGATTGTAATACAATAAACACAGTGTGTATAACAAATAAAAAAAAACGCGCCCATTCAATAAGAATAACACCCCTAATATCGAAAAGAAAAACAATGAGCATCGCGGTTTTGGTTGTGTTGGAGCGCTCTTCTCGTTCATCATCTTTAACTTCTTCACGACCCTCGAAAAAGCTTTTATGCCACACAAAAATCATTGCACGAGACATTCTTTAGCATTCGAAAGCATTCAGTAGCCGTTTTTTTGAGTTCTACTTTAAACTAATACGTTGCTCAATTTTTTCGTTTGTCGTAATTGTGCTAGTAGAACGCACATCAAGGTGAATAACTCCAACTGCCCGAGGCGTGGAGATTTAAAACTTGTTAGTACGGGGGCCAGTCTTAAAATTTAATTGTCACACCTCGTATATTTGGAATTTTTTGAAAACCAAGACCATTTTCCAAATTTTTTTTATTATATCCTTCTAAAATAATTTTTTTTATGTAAGTATAGTCATTATTTTTTTAACCCGCTTCATTTTTCTTTACACAAAACTTAAAATACAAGTCAAACCGAGCATGGTCGTTTAGTATCAAAGGTAAACCGAGGAGTTGGAAAGTAAACAAACGGTATAGCTTAGCAGATTACTTTCGATGCTGAAACGAACACATTATTTCCTTTGTATTTTTATTTTTGTGTAAGTAAAAATAAAGCAGGCTAAGAAAAATTAACAATTTTAAAGGCAAAAAATTCTAAAAATATTTACTGTTCATTAAAGAGATATCCCACCTAACTTTTGTTTACGAGAATCAGCTGGACCTCCAGTGACGTAAATTTATGACATATATTTTGACGATCCCTAGAACGGTTTATTATCTAGGGACCGTGGGCAGGGTCAGATTAAGCGAGCCAAAGTAGTAGGTGATAAAAAGTCACGATGGATAGCATAGACCGATGTTCGGATTTTATATATATATATATATATATATATATATATATATATATATATATTATATGTATATATATATATATATATATTATATGTATATATATATATATATATATATATATGTCGAATTTTCACGTTACTGGTGGTCCAGCTGATTTTTGTTCAAAAGTTAGATATGATATAAACAACTAATATTTGCTGAATTTTTTGAAAACTAAGGCAATTTTCCTACTATTTTTTAGTATATTCATATAAAATAATATTTTTCAGACATACCAGTCGTTATTTTTTTTAGCCCGCTTCATTTCTCTTTACACAAAAATTAAACTTCGAAGAAAATACTGTGTTCGTTTTAGCTTCAAAAATAATCCTCTGACCTACATCTTTGTTTACTTCCAAAGTCACCGGTTCACCTTTGATACTAAACGATCACATTCAGTTTGACTTGTAGTTTAAGTTTTGTGTAATAAAAAATAAAGCGGGTTAAAAAAAAATAACGACAATACGTCTAGAAAATTATATTTTATAAGGATGTACTGGAAAATTGTAGGAAAATTGCCTTAGTTTTCAAAATATTCAAAAAATATTAGTTGTTCCGTTGTTCATATCATATCTAACTTTTGTTTACAAAAATCAGCTGGACCACCAGTGACATGAAAAATTCGACATATATATATAAGATCCGAACACCGGTCTATTCTATCCATCGTGATAAAAAGTAACCTTTGGATATGCTGGCTTTTGTGATTTTTCCTTTACATTAACTAGAAAAACATAACATAAAAATTATATTCCATAGATATTTTTTGTAAGTAACTATTCTTACTTTTATTTACAAACAATAAGTAAAATTTTACTATTAATAAAGCCTTTATAATTTTATATATAAGTTCGCGGGAAACAAAATTTTTGTTTAGGTTAATTGAAAATCTTTTATTTAGGTTTTAATTTAGTTTTATAATTAATAATGTTAAGCTCTTTTGTGATTTTTTGCAATAATATATTTTTTATTTAATTTTTGTTTAAATATAAAAGCTACAAGTTTTTAATATTAAACATACGTGGAGAAAAATTGTTTGGCAAATCAATGAACAGCGTACATTAAATTAAATAATAAATAAATTTTTGTACATTAATATTATAAATTGGTCTTTTCATAGATTGATGTCGGAGTAAATTGTATTAAAGATCAAATCTACATTAAATTATAAACAAAAAACACTAAAATTTACTTTTCATACAATGTTTGTCATTCATAAACTTATGCATAACTACAATAAAACAATGTATTTCTTTCATTAATTTATAAACGTAATACATAAAAAAACTACGAACAAATTTAATCTTTTTAATGAAAACTAAGAAAAGAAAAGATCTTACGAACTGAAATGTAAGCAAAACATTAATATCACGAACAGCAGTAGTTGTTTTCAAAATATCGGCAAATTGATAAATTGATTACCGTCAACATTAATATAAATCACAAACGTTGTTGTCTCTAAAATTAACCGAATTTCTATGTACAGGGTGGGCCATATTCGGTGTTTTTTGCTGATTTTAGGTATTTCTAGCCGAGATACACAAAAACGAGTGGACATGTCCTGGGCTCAATTTTCGAGAGGTCTTCAAATATCAAAGCCGCTTCTTGATAAACCTTGTAGTTTTTTAGGTATAAGGGGATTTTGGAAAGTCTGCATTTATGAAGGTGGCCTATAACTTTTTTATTAATGAAAATTTAATTTTGGTGTAACATGCTTTTTTACAGGTTTTTTTTTATGGAGAATCCAACTGTCAAACTAAATTTTATCTGTCACTTTTAGTTTTTGAGATATTACAAAAAGTTTAAATTTTCTTACGGAATGACTCATTTTTTTGTTTTTGTTTCGAAATCTACATCAAATTTTCTGTTTAACTATATGTCATAAATGACAGTTCGTTACGCAGTTTTTAAGATATTTAGGAATTTTCGTTTGGAGAACTAAAATGTAAATCCATGAAAAAAAAAACATTTGAATTGTTATCTGTGTCATGTAAAAAAAACTATGCCTAGCTACTGAAAAAAGGTTTCAGTTTTTCAAAATGTGCTAATTTAGTTTGGTAATGTCCCCTGAAAGTGTAAGTTTCTGCTTACGAAACATGTCGGGACTATTTGTTTAAAAACAAATTAAAAATTAGTGGAGGAAGACAATAACCTGTTTGATTTCCTATTCAACGACTCCACAATAATATGAACTATTTCCTAAAATTACTTACATTTTAGTTCTCCAACCGAAAATTCCTAAATATCTTTAAAACTGCGTAACGAACTGTCATTTATGACATATCGTTAAGAAGATTTAAACATTTTGTAATATCTTAAAAACTAAAAGTGACAGATAAAATTTAGTTAGACAGTTGGATTCTCCACAAAAAAACCTGTGAAAAAGCATCTTACACCAAAATGAAATTTTCATAAATAAAAAAGTTATAGGCCAACCACATAAATGCAGGCATTTCAAAATCCCCTTGTAGCCAAAAAACTACAAGGTTTATCAAGAAGCGGTTTTGATATTTGAAGACGTCTCGAAAATCGAGCCCAGGACATGTCGAGTCGTTTTTGTGTATCTCGGCTAGAAATACCTAAAACCAGCAAAAAACATCAAATTTGGCCCACCCTGTATGTGTTGCCGTTTAGTCTGCCGTCAAAAGTTTAAGGCTGCTTCAATGGGCAATTACTGTTTTTCTGTTTTCGTAACGTGATCATTACGGTTTTTGTAAGTACTATTTTAAAAATAAGTTTAACTCTTTTGAATAACTTACTAGAGGTTCTTAGTAATCGATCAAAATAGGTATGGCTCCGTACTATAAAGTTTTTCAAATATAAAATAAAAAAAGCAAAAATAAATTTACCTAATGACAAAAGATTTTACATACTACAAAGTTGTGCCATAAAACTTCAATTACGAAAACTGCTAAGCTAATAAAATGTCCCACAGCTAATAGCAGAAATGTACTTTGGAAATGGTTTTTCTTGAATTGTATGACTTTATTTAATGTAGGTGTAGGTACTTTTTGAACCGTTGGAAACAGACCGTGTTCCCTCAGCCTTAATAATATTGAATTAAGTTTTGTTAAATATGGACCCTTTTTTCTTACAAAATATGAGGGCATTGCAGGATTTATTGTTTCTTCCATGATGTCATAATTAAATAATTTATTTTTGGAATTAAACCATTGAATAATGCCGGTAGCTTCTCTATTTACAAATACGAATGCACAATCATCATTGGGTTTATTTTTAAACATATGTTCCATAATATCAGTTTTGTGTTTGTACGTATACGGAATATTAATTTCTAAGTTGGGCCGATCAAAATAAACAGTGATATCACTCTTTTTAAGTTGGGTCAGTGAAACTATTGGATCTTCGTATATTGATTGCATTAAGGATTTCATAATCTGAACTTCATACGAAACTCCAAAGACTACTGAACATAGTAACCAAACTGCCTTTGAAAGTAACTTGTACTTAATACTTTTTGATAATTGTTGTCTAAGCAATGCAGCAACGTAAAAAAGTATCTGCTCAAACACACTAGATGGTCGTTTTAGCTTTATACTATATAGTTTGTCTACCACGCATAATGATGCTACTGTTACCATAAGTAGATATGTTAATTCGTATGATACAAGACTGTGTTGCCAATTAGGTATTTTTCTTGGTTTTGGAATCAACACTATGAGACTATCGATCATATATGGATAACTAAATGTCCAGACATTAGCAAAATATTCATCTTGAACAACATCAGTTATATCTACATCGTAAGCCAAAAAATCCACTCCTAGTTTTTCACTTTCTTCTGCAAATATTTTAACCGAATCTAGTTCCTTTTCTGTCGTTACGAATTTTAAAGACGCATTACAAACTCTAGCTATTTCTCGGCTCACAATTTGAGGAAATAAGAAGAATTCCAAGCTATATTTTTCTCCTAGAATATTATCCTTCAGCAACACAATAAGTGGGAATAAGTGCATATTGTCAAATTTTCTTATTCGATATCCGGTATCATTTAAATCTAGGGTGCGGATTCCAGTTTCATTAGAATAGGGATCAAATGAGGCACTCATAAATACACCATTGTATTCATAAAATACAGCTAAATTCAGGACCTGGTGTTCCCGAACAAAGTTAATGGCATTTTCATAAAAATGTTCCTTCTTTATCGACTTGCAAATTATAAAAATATATTGACCCAGATTTTGATAAAAATCTGATTTTAAGAACTGTGACAAAGCATTCGAAAACTGATTTTCACTTTCAAGAAAGGTATAAAATATTGTACGACTCGAATCTTGAAAATCCTTTACGCGATCATCAGAACTAATCACAATTTTATTGCAAATAATTGTTTGTAAAAAAGGATCTAGTAGTGTATGGCATTCGGATTTTTTTGAGGAAATGACAATGTTACAAGAAAAATGCCTGACTTTTCCAAAATCATTGTCTTCGAAGTTTGTTGGTATGATATATTTGTAAATATTGTTTGATACTGCTGAGATTTTGACTGATTTTAGTGTTGTACTAATCACTGAACATCTGTTAAGAAATATTAATACAAAGATTTCTACTGTAAACTTCATACTAAACAACAAAACTGAGTGAGAAAAAATCATTTTGAGGAGCAAAATAAATCCGGGTCATTTAAATTATCCCATTTACCTATGATTTTTTGTCAAACATTATAATGTCGTTATATTTTAAGAAAACATAAAAGCATTTGACACTTTCTTTGCGTGACCGACACATTTAGCCTTGATGGTTTGATATAGATATAGTCTGGGCGCTTAATAGTTGAGTGGCCTGTGGTTTCCTGTAGTATAGTTGTGGAAGATTTTTTTAAACTACCCTGGTTCATAGGTAATTGTTATGCCCGCAGTAAGAAAAACGATAAATGCAATGGACTGTATATATTTTAATTAATGAAAGCGCGAACAAACATAAATATATTGATATGAAATTACGAAATAATTAAAAGGTCCATAGGTTAATTGTGGGTACCACACAACGGAAATCAGATACAAAGCACTCACCAGTTTACAGGCAATTTCTCCACTTCCAAGGGGCCCCTATCTGGATCTAATGATGTCACCACGTAGCTGAAGGGCTGAAGTTTCTAGTTCTATGCTTCAGTGCACCAAAATCGAGCACTTTCAAGTGTAGAAATTTGAAATAGTTGGAGAAAGTAAATTAGCACGCCATTTCTCGAGGCGGTCGAAAAAGGATCTCACTGATTCTTGGTGCGCATGTCCAAAATGCGCGAAAAAATGCACTCTGTCCGTCATTCAATTGTGTGGTTTTAAAATTTACAAACACCGCGAAATTTAGCGGGAGCTAACATAACTGCCCTCCAAAACACACAATTTTAGAATACAGCCGGACAGATATAGAAAAAAAAATGATCGACCGATAAATATAAATGAATAAAAAACAGATAAGTAGCGTAAGTTTATTTAGAGATAACAAAAACCCGAAAAAGTCAAAAAAAACAAACAAAATTATAAAAAAATAATAATAAAGAATTACCTATTGTAATAATTGACTTCAATAGGTAGAAAAAATTAAAATTACTTTTAATTCGGCAAAAGGCACAGTTTTACAACTGGCCGCTTGTAAACACCGGTAACCGTTTGTACCGTCGCAACACGCACCTGACCGTCTCTGCCGGGAAGCAGTTCGATGACCCGACCGACCGGCCATTTCAAAGGTGATTGGCTGTGATAACTTGTTATGATATCCAAATCATTTAATTTGATATTTGGGGACGAATCAGCCAATTGTGTCGCTGTTGTAGCGTATGCAAATACTCTATAGAATACCGTTTCCAAAAATCATTATGTAGTTTTTTGATTAGTTGCCATCTCGAGAGCCGATTTAGGGGAACCTCGAACAAATCTGACTCCGGAATTTCTGAATTAAGGGGTTCAAGGGTCAAAAAATGCCCAGGGGTAAGAGGTTGAAGATCGTGTGGGTCTGAAGAGGCAGGAGATAAAGGGCGACTATTAAGTACAGCTTCTATGCGACATGTAAGGGTGGACATTTCCATGATAGACAACTTCTGGTCGCCGACAACTCGAACAAAGTGAGTTTTAAAACTTTTGACGCCAGCTTCTGCCAGGCCATTGAAATGTGGACTGAGAGGAGGTCCCAAATGCCAACGAATAGAAAGTCTGGTGGACGCACTTCTTGCGTAATCAAGTAATTGGTTACGAAACCCTATAAAAGTACTGCCCTGATCTGACCAGCATTGCGTCACGCTTTCACGTCTGGAAATGAATCGATGGAATGCACCTACGAACCCTTCGGTGGACAGTTCCATGGTTAATTTCAAATGCACGCAATGTGTAGCCGTACAGACAAACACACAGACATACGATTTGAAAGCTTTACAACCACGGTAACGATGAGGAATCACAAAGAAAGGTCCACAAAAGTCGATAGCTACACTCGAAAAAGGTTTAAGTTGATTGATTCGATGAGCGGGAAGTGAACTCATTATGGGCGGTCTATAGGGTTTAGGGTTGATTCTAAAACATTGCAAACACTTGGATATGGTTCTTTGAATTGCCCGTCTGGCAGATAATATCCAAAATTGCTGTAAAAGCAGATTATGTAATGTTTTAAACCCAGGATGAAGGTATTGTCGATGAGTGGACTCGATAAGAAGAGTAGTTAAACGATGGTTACTCGAAAGTAAGACGGGGTGTTTGCAGAATAAGACAAAAGGTCAGATTTTTGTAATCTGCCACCGACTCTAATGATATTATTTTCATCAAGAAAAGCTGAAAGTTTTCGGAAAGGTTTCGGTATTGGTTTATCCTTAGATAACGCGGAAAAAAGCTCAGAAAAACAAGAACCTTGAACGCGTTTGATAAGAAGGTGTAACGCACTTTGCATCTCACCGGTGGTAGGAAAAACAATATTCTCAAAAATAACTTTTTGGTCCGGCGGCTGAGTGGGTTTTTGATAGGAATGGTTTTGAAAAAGGTTAACTATTCGAAGGACATAACAAATGATACGTTGAATTTTTGATATAGATGAATATTTGATAAGAAGCTGATCTAAGAAGTTAACGTCAATTATCGCATTGCAACAGACCTTTTGCTTTTCCTCCAGATTAATATCTCCGAAATCCATCGGCATTTTTGATTTATGAAAATCGGGCCATTCGTTTTCGGGAGACCACAAAAACGACGGTGCGTTCCACCACATGTCATGTGACATGAGCTGTGAAGGGGTGGCCCCTCGTGACGCAATATCGGCTGCATTTAAAGCAGAAAGAATGTAGCGCCACGAGTTTGAGGGAATGATTTCTTGGATTCTACTGACTCGATTTCCAACAAAGGTTTGCCAGCGATTAGGAGGGGATGAAAGCCAGTGCAATACGACTTGCGAATCGCAAAAAGTAACGATATTTGTAAAAGTTATTTTTTCTTCATAGATAGATAAAACGAAGTCAATTAATTCGCTTAAAAGAAATGCGCCTAGGAGTTCTAGCCTAGCCAAAGTTTGTGACTTTATAGGCGCGACCCTAGATTTTGCAGATATGAGAGAAACAGATATATTATTTTCCTCTTCTACACGAAAATATACGACGCCTGCATAGCCTCGAATTGAAGCGTCACAGAAGCCGATGATTTGACAGGTATAGGTTTTTGTCAGTTTGATTTGTCGGGGTAATTGAAAATTGGAAAGAAGCGGGAATTCAGAACGAAGTTTGTTCCAAGAGTCGATGATAGAACAATCTGGTTCTTCGTCCCAGCCTATTTTCGATATCCACAACTGTTGCAAAATAAATTTTGCTTGTAGCAACAAGGGACAAAGAAAACCTAAGGGATCGAAGACTGTTCCTATGATAGATAAAATAGAATGTTTAGTTGGGGGTTTGTCCTTCATTCGGCATTGATAAGAAAAAATGTCGTTTTTTGGATGCCATTGAAGTCCTAAAACTTTGATAAAGTGATTTCCCAAAACCTAGGGATAATGACCTCTAAAGGAGGTGAATGACTCGTTAAAAAACAACTGGTTCGTTCCGTAAGACTACCTACTTCGTCCACTTTTCCCATGACGACCCAGCCAAAGATGGTTTCAAGGGCTGAAGGTTGCCCTATTTGTCCAAGGACCCTGCCCTCCTTGAATATCTGTGCGAATAGCTCGCAACCAATAACTAGGTCCACAGGTCTAGATTTGAAATAAGATGGGTCGGCAAGTTTAAGGTTTTCCAAGTGTTTCCACTGATTATCGTTCAAAGTGAATGTAGGCATATTGAAACATAATTGTGGAACGACAATTGCTTCGAAATTAAGTAAAGGAGTGACCTGTCCTTGTGGCTTAATGTGACATTGAACGAGCCCTTTGGAAGTAAAAGAAGACATCTGATTTAATCCGAATATTTCAGTGGTGTAACTTCGCCTAGGAAGATTAAGACGCTGAATACACTTTCAACTGATGAATCCTGTCTGTGATCTAGAATCAAGCAGTGCCCTTACAGGTTGAAAATTTCCGCAACCGTCCGTAACATGTGCATAAAAGAAAGGTACCTGAAGGTCCTGAGGTATTTAATGACACATGAAGATTATTGACAGGTGGTGTGTGAATGACAGGACTAGTATCTTGGCTTCCAGACTCTTGATTAGTTTCTAAGATATGAGTTAAAGTGTGGTGCCTTTTACTATTGCAAGTCCTGCATGAATATTTTGATTTGCACTTATCTACCCCATGCAAGGGATGAAAACACGCTAGACATAATTTTTTCTGCTTGACGAAAGATAGGCGATCGATAGGTGAGAGATCAAGAAATGTTTGACATTTCGAAAGCACGTGACCTTGATTACACCGGAAACATTATATTCCCGTACTTGAATTAGTTGAGGTGCCAGCCAGTCCTATAAAAGGCGAATTGGATGATTTACAGGTAGGCTTTTGCCCAAACTGATTTTGCATAGAATTTGAATTTTGATAGGTAGGCTTTTGCCCAAACTGATTTTGCATAGAATTTGATTTTTGATAGGTAGGCACCTTTTTGGGTGCTGTTGATTGAGGAAGTGATTCCAAAACTTTACATCTTTTTTCTAGAAATGTTGAAATGTTGAAAAAGTGACTGAAAAGTGGGAATTTCGGTATTAGTATTGGCGTGACTCATTTCGAAATTTGAACGCGTCGGAATATCCAATTTTTCTAACAAAATGAAAAAAATAATAAAGTCCCAACTGCCAACGTCAAAGCTAAGTGATTTTAAAATTTCTAGGGATTCAAAAAAGGTGTCAATTAAATTACGCAATTCTTTAGCTGACTCGTTTTTTAATGTGGAGTTCATAATTGTGCTTAAAGCATCATTTGCGAGGTCTCGCTTGTTTTGATATCTATTGACTAATTTGTCGTAAGCAATTTTATAATTTTGATCAGATAAGCTCCCTGATATCAATTTTAACGGCTCATCCTCGAGATATGAAAATAAATATTGAAGTTTTCGAACGTTACTTAGACTTTGATTTTGATCTATAATGTTATTAAAAAGATCGAAAAAGCTTGGCCATAATTTTTTATCACCTCGAAATATGGGAATACCTAACTCTTTGAGTTTTGGAGTTTCGTTTTGTCGAACATATGATCCCGAAAAGGATGGGGCCTCAACCGGAAATATTTTAGAGTAAACCCCCTTACACGCATAAAAATATTTACGAGCGTCTGAAAGGATCGCATCCTGCGTTTTAAACTCCTCGTCGTCCGAGTCGTCTATCAACATAATGACATCATTATGTGCCAGCATGCATTTATCGAAGGTTTCATCCAAATCGGAATACCTCACTTGAAACTCGTTTCTCGCTTTTTCGTCCGATGCCGCGGTCTGTGAAAACACATAACACTCGGTGATCGCAGATAAAAAACCCTTGCGTTTTTGCACGGCTTTTTTGACAGACATGATTTTACCTTTGAAATGACGAAATTGTCGGTAAATATACAATTAACGCTAAATTAATGCTTCTGAAATAGAAAAATGACGAATTGTCGAAAATATGCACTAATTTATCGCAATTGATGAAAATTGTTTTAAATATCGAAATGATATGGAACACATCTAATCACAGAAATGTCGGTAAATATACAATTAACGCTAAATTAATGCTTCTGAAATAGAAAAATGACGAATTGTCGAAAATATGCACTAATTTATCGCAATTGATGAAAATTGTTTTAAATATCGAAATGATATGGAACACACCTAACACACTGAACATGTGCTTGTTTGTTTTGATTGCTTCGATTTGTTTACTGAATGACCACGGTACGTTACCATAGCAGCGGACCGAAAAACAGGTGGACTGCGCCGCTACCGAAGGTCGAGCGAAAATCTCTCTCGTTTCACTACGATTGGCGAATTTCAAGGCCTTGATCTCGGCTTGTGAAAAAATGGCCAACTTATTAATACCGTCGTATGGAGTAAATTTTAAATAATTCGGTCGAAGGAACACTTATGTTATGCCCGCAGTAAGAAAAACGATAAATGCAATGGACTGTATATATTTTAATTAATGAAAGCGCGAACAAACATAAATATATTGATATGAAATTACGAAATAATTAAAAGGTCCATAGGTTAATTGTGGGTACCACACAACGGAAATCAGATACAAAGCACTCACCAGTTTGCAGCCAATTTCTCCACTTCCAAGGGGCCCCTATCTGGATCTAATGATGTCACCACGTAGCTGAAGGGCTGAAGTTTCTAGTTCTATGCTTCAGTGCACCAAAATCGAGCACTTTCAAGTGTAGAAATTTGAAATAGTTGGAGAAAGTAAATTAACACGCCATTTCTCGAGGCGGTCGAAAAAGGATCTCACTGATTCTTGGTGCGCATGTCCAAAATGCGCGAAAAAATGCACTCTGTCCGCCATTCAATTGTGTGGTTTTAAAATTTACAAACACCGCGAAATTTAGCGGGAGCTAATAGATCATACAATTTTAGGTCATCGGATGTTTGCCTCCAATTTTAATAGGAGCACGGGGGTCACGTCACGTATTTAGTTCCTTTTCTACGGTTACGAATTTTAAAGACGCATTACATACTCTGGCTATTTCGCGGCTCACAATTTGAGAAAATAACATGAAATCCATGCTATTTTTTCCTCCTAGCATATAATCCTTCAGCAACACGATAAGTGGGAATAAGTGTGCATATTGTCAAATTTTCTTATTCGATATCCGGTATAATTCAAACCTAGGATGCGGATTGTAGTTTCATTAGAATAGAGATCATCAGGACCTGGTGTTCCCGAACAAATTTAATGGCATTTCTATAAAAATGTTCCTTGTTGATCGACTTGAAAAGTATAAAAATTTATTCACCCAGATTTAAAAAGAAATCTGATTTCAAGAATTGTGACAAAGTCTTCGTTCGCGAACACGTCCAAGACCCTATCCAAACTAGTGTTTTGTTCGCCTCTTGGCGTGTGGGGATGCGGCTAAATGACCAAAGGTTTTACATACTACAAAGTTGTGCCATAAAACTTCTATTTAAGAAAACAGCTAAGCTAATAAAATATCCCACAGCTAATAGCAGAAATGTACTTTGGAAATGGTTTTTCCTAAATTGTATGACTTTATTTACCGTAGGTGTAGGTACTTTTTGAACCGTCGGAAACAGACCGTGTTCCCTACTACTACTATGTCGGTTTAGAACGTTTTTCTACGTTGTTCGACGCCTATTCTCCACCTCCTTCGATCCTGACAGTCATCTTCCGTCAGGTTTTTTTGACTCATTGATCTTTGGATTGACTGTTGCCATTCCAGTTTAGGACGCCCTCTTTTTCTGCGCCCTATTGGTTGCCATTCTAGGACCTTCTTTGGTTATCTTTCGTCGCTCATCCGTTGTATATGGCCGTACCATATCAGTTGCCTTTTAGTGATGTCATCCGTTATGCTTCCTTCGATTCCCATTCTTTCTTTTATGATCTCATTTCTTATATGATCTGTTCTGGATATTCTCATTGATCTTCTTATTCATGGGCGCACCCAGGGGGGGGCGTTGCCCGGGCCCCCCCAAGCCTTAGATTTTTTTACATATTTTTGACATATTTTAGAAAAAAACACAAAAAATGGCTTAAAATTCGACATCATGAGGCTTCGGCCCCCCCAAGAGGCTTCGGGCCCCCCCAAGACATATTCCTGGGTGCGCCACTGTCTTATTGCATTCATTTCGACACTTTCCGTTTTTGCTTTGTATTTTTCTGTTACGCGACAAGTTTCTATTCCATACAACAGCGTGCTTTTCACCATTGTTGTTTCATATATGTTAAATTTTACATTCTTTTTTATCTCTCTGCTCCATAAAATACTGTTAAGACAACCAATAACCTTTTTTGCTTTTACTATTCTTTTTTCCAGTTCTTTACAGTCTGTTCCTGTCTTATCAAATGTGACACCCAAGTATACATACTCATTGCATGGAGATATTGTTTGTCCATTCTCTAGTTCTAATTCACTTGATTCGTTTCCACTACATAAGTACTGTGTCTTGTACACGTTCACTGTTAGCCCCCACTTTTGGTATTCTTCCGTTAACTTTCTCATCATATACTCCATGTCTTCTTTATCATTAGCTACAATTACTTGGTCGTCAGCAAACTGTAGTGTGTATATGGTAAATCGGTCGTTAAGTTGTATTCCCATGCCGTATACTTTGCGTCCAGTTTTTTAGAGCCACTGCGATATATATTTTAAAAAGAGTTGGAGAGATACAACATTCCTGTCTTAAGCCTTTCGTTACCAGGAATTCTTTTGAAAGTCGATTTCCAATTTTAATTTTGGATTTTTGCCCTTTGTGTAGTTCTTTTATCGCTTTTATGTATGTATAACATTAGTCTGCTCTAGCACTGTCCATAATTTTTCTACTGGAACGGTATCATATGCTTTTTGTAGGTCCACAAAGGTAACATGAGTTTCTATATTTCTGGCGCTCCTTTTCTCAATTACTTGTTTTAGACAACCGTGTTCCCTCAGCCTTAATAATATTGCATTAAGTTTTATTAAATATGGACCCTTTTTTCTTACAAAATAAGCGGGCATTCGTGGTTCTATTGTTTCTTCCATAATGTAATAATTAAATAATTTATTTTTGGAATTAAACCACTGAATAATGCTGCTAGCTTCTCTTTTTACAAAGACGAATGCACAATCATCATTGGGTTTATTTTTAAAAACATGTTCGATCATTTCATTTTTGAGTTTGTACGTATATGGAATATTAATTTTTAAGTTGGGCCGATCATAATAAACAGTGATATCACTATTTTTAAGTTGGGTAAGTGAAACTATTGGATCTTCGTATGTTGATTGCATTAAGGATTTTATAATATGAACTTCATACGAAACTCCAAAGACTACTGAACTGAGTAACCAAACTGCTTTTGAAAGTAAGTTGTACTTAATACTTTTCGATAATTGTTGTCTAATGCAGTAATATTAAAAAGTATGTGCTCAAACCCACCAGTTGTTCTTTTTAGCTTTATACTATATAGTTTGTCTACGACGTATAATGATGCTAAAGTTAACATAAGTAGACATGTTAATTCATATGATATAAGACTGTACTGCCAATAAGGTGTTTTTCTTGGTTTTGGAATCAATACTATGAGACTATCCATCATATATGGATAACTAAAAGTCTAGACAATAGCGAGATATCCATTTTGTTGAAAAACATAATTTATATATACATCGTAAGCCAAAAAATCCACTCCAGTTTTTCACTTTCTTCTGCAAATATTTTAATAGAATCTAGTTCGAGGGGTCATCAGCTTTCAACAGTACTGTACAAATTTCACAACAGGACCCGACAGTACCACGACAGGATCCAACAGTACTCGACAGTACACGACAGTACCCAACAGTACTCGACAGTATCACGACAGGACCCAACAGTACTCGACAGTACACGACAGTACCCAACAGTACTCGACAGTACACGACAGGACCCAACAGTACCCGACAGTACACGACAGTACCTAACAGTACACGACAGGACCCAACAGTACACGACAGTACCCAACAGTACTCGACAGTACACGACAGGACCCAACAGTACTCGACAGTACCCAACAGTACACGACAGGACGTAACAGTACGATAGAAGCCAACAGTACACGACAGTACTCGACACAACCGTCTAACCCGAAACAGTGGCGTAGATGCGAAAAGACAGGATGACCTTTTTTTTTTTTGTTTTGGTCGCAAGATTTGTGAGCGCGGTGCGGTTCCCCAAAGATGAGCTTCTTTTTTTTTTTGTTTTTTTTTTTTTTTGGTCGCAAGTTTTTTGAGTGCGCCCTAAGGCCCTGTCGGCCTTCCCCAAACAGGATGACGTTTTTTTTTTTGGTCGCAACATTTGTGAGCGCGGCGCGGTTCCCCAAAAATGATGAGCTTTTTTTTTTTTTTTGCTGGCATGTTTTTTGAGGGCGCGCTTTGTCCTTGTCGGACCCCCCCAAGGCACGACGACAGTACTCAACAGGACCCAACAGTACTCGACAGTACCCAACAGTACACCGACAGGACCCAACAGTACTCGACAATACACGACAGTACCCAACAGTATTCTCGACAGTACACGACAGTACCCAACAGTACTCAACAGGACCCAACAGTACACGTCAGGACCCAAGTCCTGTTGGACGCTGTACAAAATTTTAGGGTGCCGATGACCCCTCGATCTAGTTCCTTTTCTATCGTTACGAATTTTAAAGACGCATTACAAACTCTGGCTGTTTCTCGGCTCACAATTTGAGGAAATAAGAAGAATTCCAAGCTATATTTTTCCCATAGCATATTATCCTTCGGTAACACGATAAGTGGGAATAAGTGCATATTGTCAAATTTTCTGATTCGATATCCGGTATCATTCAACTCTAGGGTGCGGATGTCAGTTTCATTACCATAGGGATCAAATGAGGCTCTCATAAATACACCATTGTATTCATAAAATACAGCTAAATTCAGGACCTCGTGTTCCCAAACAAAGTTAATTTCTTTAAAAATATTGCTTGTTGATCGACTTGCAAATTATAAAAATGTACTGAGCCAGATTTTGATAAAAATCTGATTTTAAGAGCTGCAACAAATCTTTCGAAAACTGGTTTTTACTATCTAGAAAGGGATGCTTAATGACCAAATGTTTTACATACTAACAAGTTGTGGCATAAAACTTCTATTAAGAAAAGAGCTAAGCTAATAAAATGTCCCACAGCTAATAGCAGAAATGTACTTTGGAAATGTCTTTGCTTGAATTGTGTAACTTTATTTAACATAGGTATAGGTACTTTTTGATCCGTCGGAAATAGACCGTGTTCCCTCAGCCTTAATAATAATGAATTAAGTTTTGTTAAATATGGACCCTTTTTTCTTACAAAATATGCGGCCATTGCAGGTTTTATTGGTTCTTCCATAATGTAATAATTACATAATTTATTTTTGGAATTAAACCATTGTATAATGCTGCTAGCTTCTCTTTTTACAAAGACGAATGCACAATCATCATTAGGTTTATTTTTAAAAACATGTTCGATCATTTCATTTTTGAGTTTGTACGTATATGGAATATTAATTTTTAAGTTGGGCCGATCATAATAAACAGTGATATCACTATTTTTAAGTTGGGTAAGTGAAACTATTGGATCTTCGTATGTTAATTGCATTAAGGATTTCATAATATGAACTTCATACGAAACTCCAAAGACTACTGAACATAGTAACCAAACTGCCTTTGAAAGTAACTTGAACTTAATACTTTTTGATAATTGTTGTCTAAGCAATGCAGCAATGTAAAAAAGTATCTGATCAAATACACTAGATGTTCCTTTTAGCTTTATACTATATACTTTGTCTACTATGCATAATAGTGCTACAGTTACCATAAGTAGATATGTTAATTCGTATGATATAAGACTGTGCTGCCAATGAGGTATTTTTCTTGGTGTTGGAATCAACACTATGAGACTATCAATCAAATATGGATAAGTAAAAGTCCAGACATTAGCAAAATGTTCATCTTGTTGAAAAACATAATTTATAGTTACATCGTAAGCCAAAAAATCCACTCCTAGTTTTTCACTTTCTTCAGCAAATATTTTAATAGAATCTAGTTTCTTTTCTATCGTTACGAATTTTAAAGACGCATTACAAACTCTGGCTATTTCTCGGCTCACAATTTTAGGAAATAAGAAGAATTCCAAGCTATATTTTTTTCCTAGAATATTATCCTTCAGCAACACGATAAGTGGGAATAAGTGCATATTGTCAAATTTTCTTATTCGATATCCGGTATCATTCAAATCTAGGGTTCGGATTGCAGTTTCATTAAAATAGGGATCAAATGAGGCACTCATAAGTACACCATTGTATTCATAAAATACAGCTAAATGTAGGACCTGGTGTTTCCGAATAAAGTTAATAGCATTTCTATAAAAATGTTCCTTGTTAATCGACTTGCAAATTATAAAAATGTATTGACCCAGATTTTGATAGAAATCTGATTTTAAGAACTGCGACAAAGCATTCGAAAACTGATTTTCACTGTCAATAAAGGTATAAAATATTGTACGACTCGAATCTTGAAAATACTTTACGGGATCTTCAGAGCTAATTACCATTTTATTGCAAATAATTGTTTGTAAAAAAGGATCTAGTATTGTATTGCATTCGGATTTTTTTGAGGAAATGACAATGTTACAAAAAAAATGCCTGGATTTTCCCAAATCATTATCTTCTAACTTTGTTGGTATGATATATTTGTAGATATTGTTTGATACCGCTTTGAGTTTGACTGATTTTAGTGATATACTAATCACTGAACATGTGTTAAGAAATATTACTATAAAGATTTCTACTGTAAACTTCATAATAAACAACAAAACTGAGTGAAAAAAAATCTCAATTTGAGTATCAAAATAAATCCGGGTTATTTAAATTATCCCATTTATCATTTTTTGTCGAAAATTATAGTCTCGTTATATCTATTTTCAGAAAAAATAAAAGCACTTGACAATTTCTTTGCGTCACACAGTCACAGTTAGCCTGAAGGGCCTTTTAAAGAAAAAAAACAATACATGGTTTGAAACTTGGATTTCTGGAATACATATAGGATGTGCTTTTATTACCAAAAAAAATTTTAATTTTCCATCGAGCCCTTTTTGAGAAAATATTTTTTTGCTTAGAAAAGTTAAAACGATATATGAAAATATTTTTTTTTTTTAAATTTACATACTTTGATAACGATATAAAGTACAAATAACCACCATGGTCACCAGTTTGGTTATTTGTTGCGCTGCCGACCGCGCAGCGTCAATTGGTTTATTCAGTCACAGGCATCAAAGTCAGAATTTAAAAAACCTTTATTACGTAAGTTACAATTTATTATTAACCCTTTAGATAACGCAACTAAATCTTTTAATGTAGATTTAATAATTAGCATCCAGTACTCCTCCACACTTTGTTAAAGGCTTTAAAAGCTGGAATATACTTGTTTCCTAAAAAAAAGTAAATTATATTTGAATACTTCTCAAAAAAGTCATTTTGTTTTTACAGTCTACACTGATATTACTATTATCGTAATTGCGAGTAACATATAAAGACTGATGTCATGTTTGGATAGACTCGGTATTTATTGTAATACAACCAAAGTGTAAATTCTAAAAAATTAACAAAATGAGTTAAATTTAGATACCTACTAACCTGGACATATTTTTGCAAGCTCTTCCACAGTTTTTAGAAATTTTCTTGCATTTTAAGATTTGATTTTTGAATCCATGCTTCTGCAATTTTAGGTGTGTTTTGTTTAAGGTCATCAAAAATTCTTTGCATTATACCCAAGAGCAAATGTAACTCGGGTGGTGTTACATATTTTAAAATGTTTGTATTTTCATCTCCTACTATAAGAGGCTTATTTACGCAACCTTCTAAAAATAATAAATACTTTAATAAAAAAACGTCATTTTATTTACAAAAGTTCACTCTGACCCAAAACAAGGATACTTACTGTATAGTTTTGCCTTTGACAGATTACCACCAGTCTCAAGTTGCCATAAATCATGCCTATTTTTAAAAAGTATTTAAATATTATCCACTTTTTTTTAGCAAACAAGTATATTCCAGCTTTTAAGGCCTTTAACAAAGTGCAATCTGCTTTGGACGAGCACTGAATGCTAATTATGAAATCTACATTAAAAGATTTAGTTGCGAATTGGAAAAACTAAAGAATACGTACACTCCAAAAATGCCCGTGCTCGTTCATCATGTCCCAGAATTCATTAAAATGACTAACACTGCACTAGGGTACTATTCCGAACAGGCATCAGAACAGTGCGATCTTGCCTACAAGCAACAGCTTACGTTACAATTTAAACTCAAAATCTAAAAGTTATTAGGGACCTATTTGCAACAAATTGTGCCGGGCACTATATTGACAGTTCCGCATTAAAAACTGACAGTTGATCTTTCAAAATTGACATACCAAAGTCGAATTTAGAAATCCAGTCGTTTATTTTCCATTAATAGTGGCGTCACTATTAATTCCGGCTCTTATAATACACAATGGCCTAATTTTGAAAGAAGACAGCTGTTCTTATAATGCGAAACTATCAATAGAGACTTATTGCAATAGTGCCAGGCACAAATTGTGCCGGGCACTTATCTGACAGTTTCGTATTGAAAACTAACTGACAGTTGCTCTTTCAAAAGTGACATACCAAAGTCGAATTTATAAATCCAGTCGATTATTTTCCATTAATAGTGGCGTCACTATTAATCCCGGCTCTTATAATATACAAAGGCCTAATTTTGACAGAAGACAGCTGTTCTTATAATGCGAAACTGTCAATATAGTGCCCGGCACAATTAGTGCCTGGCATCTAAAGTAATGTAAATTATGTAAAGGGTGAATAATTGTAACTTGTACGTAATTTTTTTAAATTCTGACTTTGAGGCCTGTGACTGAATAAACCAATTGACGCTGCGCGGTCGGCAGCGCAACAAAAAACGAAACTAGTGTCCATGGTGGTTATTTGCATGGGCGCACCCAGGGGGGGCCTCGGGGCCCGGCCCCCCCCCAAGCCTTAGATTTTTTTTTACATACTTGCCACATATATCATGAAAAAACACAAAAAATAGCTTAAAATTTGACATCATGAGGCTTCGGGCCCCCCCAACAGGCCTCGCTCCCCCCCCCAAGACATATTCCTGGGTGCGCCACTATTATTTGTACTTTATATCGTTATCACAAGTATGTAAATTTTAAAAAAGAAAATAAAAAAAAAATGTATAAATCATTTTAACTTTTCTAAGCAAAAAAATATTTTCTCAAATTTCTCAAAAAGGGCTCGATAGAAGATTTTAATTTTTTTTTGGTAATAAAAGCACATCCTATGTGTATTCTAAAAATGCAAGTTTCAAACCATGTATATTTTTTTTCTTTAACAGTCCCTCCAGGCTAACTACATATACGTAATATTCCAATACTCCCTGTTACCTATTTACACAATGGTTGGCGTTTGATGCAAACATTCAGAAATAAAGGTACGAAAAATGCACAGATACCAAATTTACATAGATAGAGTTTTTGTCAACTGTACGCCGATGATTTGACGTAACGAATACAAGAATAAAATAATATTCATCCGTAAAAGTATAACCAATCAGGACATTTTATCTTAAGGACCGCAAAAAGGATAAACCCAATAATATTGCTATTTCAAATATGTTTGCATTCTGCATCGTAAGGTACCGTAGGTATTGCAATAATACGTACTATATGGAAATAATATGCATATGTCTTTGAAAGCAACCAATCAGGTCTTTTTTGCTTAAAGACCCCAAGGCCCTCAAGTTTCCATCTTGAATGGGCAGTTACCGTGGGTATTGGAATCTTATGTATATGGCTAACTATGGTGGAAAGTTACATGAAATAAGTCGCCTACAGACACGCGAGCATTTCTTGAGATTAGTACGCGAACTAATCTCTAGAGATTAGTGCGCGAACTAATCTCTGGGAATCGCCTACACACACGAAGACAAAATTAAACGTTTTATCAATGCGTTTTGCCTAGACACCGAGAGATTTGCTCGCGTACATTGTGCGCGCGAACTAATCTTCGAGAGATATTTTAGGCGGATATTGTCTACACACGAAGAGATTAGTATGCGCAAACTTGTACGCGCGTACTAATCTCTGGAAATGTTCGCGTGTCTGTAGGCCCCTATAGAGACATCCATTAAACTTAAAAAATTTTAAAGGACCTTTATGCGGGGTAAAACTAACTCCTAAAATTTAAATAGGAAAATTGAATCGAGTGGAATTATTTTTAAAGGGGGCTGTCTAATCAGCCTTTTAAAAATAATCGTCTAGAAATTGTGGGCATTTTCTAACAAAATATATAGGTAACCTATCCATAAAAGATCTGAACCTACTCTAACCTTCGTAGATTCATTTTTCAATAGCAAATTATAATAGCAAAAAATATTTTGTTAGTTTATTTTCACTCGATCGCTTAAATTTGCATTTTTGAAATATTTTTATAACTCTAAAAAACTTACTGTAGCAAATAAATTCTTTTCAAACTTATTTAGCTTTATAAAAAGTCGAACACTATTTTTGTCAAAAGTGAATTTTAGTACCCGTAAATTTAAAAATCAAACAAGTTTTTGTGGCTAATCGAGCAAAAAGAAGTTTTTGTTTCTCTCATATTTTTCCGTGGGCAGCTCGAAAGCCTAACCTCACAGGGGTTCAAGATCTAATGGACATCTGTTAAGTGTTGACAGTTAACTGTGTCGTCCTTATGGGACTCCTCAGAACACTGCTTGGTCAATGTGACACCCTTGCGAAGTTAATTAAACGGTTTTGTTAGTATTAATTGGCTTAAAAAATCCGCTGATTTGACGCTTGCGTCTGATGGTGGGTAAAAATGCTAATCAGCGTTGCTCTGGCCTGAAAGACAGAAGAGCTGTCGTTGGTTACGGATGTGTTTTTTTTCTTTTCAATCGATCTTTTCATCAATCGATATATATAGCAGTTTATCTCGCCTGCTCCTGTTTTAATTTCTCTCGCAGAAATTAAGAAACTTATCGTACGAAGAGACACACAATTAACACACCGACATAATACACGACAAGAAAACTCATTGGAGCCAGAAAACCTCCAAATGACATATCTATGACGTTATCCCAAAAAAGTTAGAACAATCATTAGAGACATAAAACGCTGTTTTGTTGCAAAAAATCCACAAATTTTAAAACGATTGAAGGGTTGGTGGACCTTAGTATCTCAGTAAATTTGTGTCCTCTAAAAATTGGCGCCAGCCCCTTCATCTTGAAAAAGTGGCACCTAAAATAAAAAAAATAATTAAAACGACTTTTGTCCTGTGGACTTTAGGAAAAGGAAGTTTTAAACAAAGGGTAAAGAACAAAAAATTTTCTATAAAAATGACGTGTTCAATGTCACAGTTTTTGAGTTTTATGAGCTTAAACGTTTCGCCGCGATTTTGGATGTCGCCCAGTTTCTGTTTTTAGTAGTCGTAACTTAACTTATTTTTGGGAAATGCATAATTTTTATAAAATTAGAAAAAACTTACTAATTTGAGTTTATTTTGCATATATTGTGGAAATGTATAGGAAATTGTTGTATCCCTAACACTTTAGGATTCTTATCTCAGCAGGGGTATCTGCTACTATCAAGGCAACTTAATAGTTCCTATTTTATATTGCAGGTAATTCCAAATTTTATTTTATATTATAACATATTTATTTTCTCAAAAACGAGTAATTTCCAAGCTAAAGGCTAATAAAGAAAAATAAATTAAAATGGTGGCGATATGTTTTTTCTTATAACTCTAAAACTATTAAGATAAGAAAAAAACATTTGTTGAATTTTTGTAGAAAATTCTTCTTTTACTTTCGTTTAAAACCTTTTTTTCTATAACTCACACAAGCCAAGTAATTTTTTAAAAAACTGATTTAAGACGCCATTTTTTAAAGATCGCGGCGGCGCCAGCGAGCAGAGGTTCCTTGAGGTCGTTAACTTACTGGAATATTAAGGACCCCTAACACTATAATGGTGTCAAGTTTCAAAACTATAAAAATACATTTTTACCTAAAGAAACATCAGCGACTTTATGAAATCATAAAAAATAAAGCACTGCAACAGTGACAATCATAACACTATCTTAATCCTAAGAACACATTACTCTAAAAATTCCTAGCACTTGTTTTAATTCAGCGTCTACTATGCGAAAAAAAAAACAATTATATTTAAAAGCATTGCCCACATATAATTAACATGTCCAAGCCGATAATTACTAAAATGTAACTTTGAGTGCAAACATCTAGACAACCACACGAGCTACAAAAAAAATATTTTGGATCAAGGATGTCTGGAATGTGTACTTATATGGGTAGTTGATATCTTCAGTTCTTGTACTTAACCATGTTCACCTAGATTATCAAAACGTTCCACTTTGCGTCACCGACATATTTAGTAGTCCAGGCACTAAATGATTTATAAAGATATTTTTAAAAAATTGGTCTTTATCGCCGGGACATTTCCCTAAAAGGCCAAAGCTAAAGTTGATTTATCACCCGTGCATGCAGTAAAATAGTATTCCGAAGTTTAATAAATAGATTAATAAAACTACCGGGAACCGTTATACAGGGTGTCTCTAAAAGGTCTGTACAAAATCTTAGCACATATTCCTGAGGTCAAAATAAGTCGATTTAAAGCAACTTACCTTAGTCCGAAACTGCTCGGTTTCATAGATACAGTGTGGTGAATTTAAAAATTAAAAATCGATTTTATTAAAATTTATGAACATTTCTCAACGCATTACTTTAAAAATTGATACTCGGGGGGTTTCTTGGGATGCGAAACCTAAATATGAATACCTTTTCACTGTGGCCGTTAGAGGGCGCTTTACAATGCTCTTTTTATAGTTTAAAATGACTATAACTTTTTTCTTAGTGTAACTTTTTTTGTTAAGAAAATATTTTCCTGAATCTTTTACTTTACACTAGAGTGTTTTACACTGGCAAAATGTCATAGCAACGGTCAGTTTTCTACTGACTATTGTTCTCAAAGCTTTATTCAAGTTTGTTACTTTTTGGCAATTTCGCTCATGAAATTTTTGATAAAATCGCTCGTCTCACGGCTAGGGATTTTGTCAAAAATGTCATTCGCGAAATTGCCAAAAAGCAACACACTTCGAAAATTTTGCCGGCAAAATTTTTTAAAGTAATGCGTTGAGAAATGTTCATAAATTTTAATAAAATCGATTTTTTATTTTTAAATTCACCACCCTGTATCTCTGAAACGGAGCAATTTTGGACCAAGGTTAAGTTGCTTTAAATCGACTTATTATGACCTCAGGAATATGTGCTAAGATTTTGTACAGACCTTTTAGAGACACCCTGTATTTTGCACCTGACTTTTTGCACGCACTCTTTAGCTAACTTTATCTTTTATAAATGCGACATTAAATGACAGATGTCACGGGATATTTGGAAGTCCAATTTTGACCTTTTGGAAATACAATTTTTAATTGCGTTATGTTTGTTCAGGCCCTCCACTTTGTTGACGTCACATCGGGGGCTGATTTTTTTTTATGATCACGTCACGACACAGGTGATTGTCTTTAAAATATTGAAGTTGGAATGACGATTCCTGAATATTTGATTTTTTAAAAATAAAGCCGGTTTTGAGATTGTTTTTAACCTTAGAGTAATTATTACTCTGAGGTTTTTACTATACTCTTGCAGTACAATTATTTTTAAATGTATAGTAATCCTTAATTTTTAGAGCCGCTTCATTAGGGACCTATTGCAATAAAGCCAGGCACAAATTTTGCCGGGCACTATATTGACAGTTTCGCATTAAAAACTGTCAGTTGATCTTTCAAAATTGACATACCAAAGTCGAATTTAGAAATCCAGTCGTTTATTTTCCATTAATTGTGGCGTCACTATTAACTCCGATTCTTATAATACACAATGGCCTTATTTTGAAAGAAGACAGCTGTTCTTATAATGTGAAACTGTCAATATAGTGCCCGGCACAATTTGTGCCTGGCTTTATTGCAATAGGTCCCTATTACCTCACACAAAAATTAAATTTAAAGCAGAAGCGAATGTGTTCGTTTCTGTGTGGAAAGTAAACGGATTACCTGCATCTATTTGATTATATTCGGCACTGGGCAGACTTTTGAAACTTAATGTATGCTATTTACATGTGTTTCCAAAAATTATAGCATCAAAAAATTATTTATTTGTAGTGTAATTTTATTTAAAGAGATTAACGCTGGTATTTTTGGATTCTAAATGAACTTTATTGTAAAAAATCATTAAAAAATCGAAATGCAAACATATAAACACATGCCATGATAAACTCAAATGAAAAAGTCAAATACATGTCAAATATAACAGTTGGCATGCGGTACATGGCGGGTAATTTGAATTCATAATAAGGAATGCTAAATCTTAAAGATTTTAACCTTTTACTCATCTTGCATTCTTACAAACGTTTGGTAGAACATAGGGATGGTATTTGAGAATATTTCACTGAAATTTCACGGAAATCTGTAGTGCCAGTTTGAAAATATCATAAAAAAACGTCTGACCTCCCACAAGACCCAATGTAAAAGTCAGCCTACCAAGAACAGCTGATTTTTTAGGGTCGTGCCCTGTATTTTTTTGTTGGCCTTGATTTGTTATCCTTTCTTTATCGCTCAAAAGCCTGTTTTGTGACGAACTGCAAACGACGTTCGCGAAAGCACAACGACTTCGGCCAAAGGACGTGTGCGGCTACAGTGTTGTCAGGTGTTTTGGTTTAAAGAAAATTGGGGTGCGTCAACTTACCCGGTGCACTAACTAGCCCCGGTCTCCCCTAATGAATTATGATCAAAAGAAGTATCGTTATGTCTCCGTGCTATAAAGTTTTTAAGTTATAAAATAAATATACCTAAAGCCGCGTCCACACCTGAATATTTCGACAAAGATTGAGCCGCGCAATAAGCAGAATGGCGAACAAATCCGCGAATGGGCCTGTTTGATTTCAACGAGCAGAACAACAAACGGAGCGCTTGTGCTGTTTCCACAAATACTTTACGTTTTTCATTCAAGATTTAGATGTCTGTTCGCCGTTTTATTTTGTCCCGTCCAAACCAACGAACGCATTATCTTGGATATCTAGGAGAAAACAAACAAGCGATGAGAATAGCTAGGATTCGCCGAATCGTTCGCGAGCACGCTCAAGACCCTATCCAAACTTGTGTTCTGTTCACCGCTCGGCTCGTTCTGAGCTCAATTTTCGTCGAAATGTGGGGATGTGGATTAATGACCAAAGGTTTTGCATACTACAGCTACAGCTAAGCTAATAACATGTCCCACAGCTAATAGCAGAAATGTACTTTAGAAATGGTTTTTCCTGAATTGTATGACTTTATTTAATGTAGGTGTAGGTACTTTTTCAACCGTCGGAAACAGACCGTGTTCCCTCAGCCTTAATAATATTGAATTAAGTTATGTTAAATATGGACCCTTTTTTCTTACAAAATATGAGGCCATTGCAGGTTTTATTGTTTTTTCCATAATGTCGTTAAATCATTTATTTTTTGAATTAAACCATTGAATAATGCTGATAGCTTCTCTATTTACAAATACGAATACACAATCATCAGGTTTGTTTTTAAAAACATGTTCGATAATATCATTTTTGTGTTTTTACGTATATGAAATGTTAATTTCTAAGTTGGGCCGATCAAAATTAACAGTAATATCGCTATTTTTAAGTTGAGTAAGTGAAACTATTGGATCTTCGTATGTTACTTGCATTAAGGATTTCATAATTATAAACTTCATACGAAACTCCAAAGACAACTGAACATGGTAACCAAACTGCCTTTGAAAGTAACTTGAACTTAATACTTTCTGATAATTGTTGTCTAAGCAATGCAGCAATGTAAAACAGTATCTGCTCAAATATACCAGATGTTCTTTCTAGCTTTACACTATATAGTTTGTCTACGAAGCACAATGATGCTACAGTTACCATAAGTAGATATGTTAATTCGTATGATATAAGACTGTGTTGCCAATTAGGTTTTTTTTTGGTTTTGGAATCAACATTATGAGACTATCCATCATATATGGATAACTAAAAGTCCAGACATTAGCGAAATATCTATTTGTTTGAAAAACATTATTTATATTTACATCGTAAGCCAAAAAATCCACTCCTAGTTTTTCACTTTCTTCGGCAAATGTTTTAATAGAATCTAGTTCCTTTTCTGCCGTTACGAATTTTAAAGACGCATTACAAACTCTGGCTATTTTTCGGCTCACAATTTGAGGAGATAAGAAGAATTCCGAGCTATATTTTGCTCCTACAATATTATCCTTCAGCAACACGATAAGTGGAAATAAGTGCATATTGTCAAATTTTCTTATTCGGTATCCGGTATAATTCAAATCTAGGGTGCGGATTGCAGTTTCATTAGAATAAGGATCAAATGAGGTACCCATAAATACATCATTGTATTCATAAAATACAGCTATATTCAGGACCTGGTGTTCCCGAACAAAGTTAATGGCATTTCTATAAAAATGTTCCTTGTTGATCGACTTGCAAATTATAAAAATGTATTGACCCAGATTTAGACAGAAATCTGCTTTTAAGAACTATGACAAAGCATTTGTTCGCGAGCACACTCAAGACCCTATCCAAACTAGTGTTCTCTTCGCCACTCGTTGTGTGGGGATGGGGATGCGGCTTAATGACCAAAGGTTTTACATACTACAAAGTTGTGCCATAAAACTTCTATTACGAAAACAGCTAAGCTAATAAAATGTCCCACAGCTAATAGCAAAAATGTTCTTTGGAAATGACTTCGCTTGAATTCTGTAAGTTTAATTAATGTAGGTGTAGGTACTGTTTGAACCGTCGGAAACAGACCGTGTTCCCGTAGCCTTAATAATAATGAATTAAGGTTTGTTAAATATGGACCCTTTTTTCTTACAAAATATGCGGTCATTCCAGGTTTTATTGTTTCTTCCATAATGTAGTAATTAAATAATTTATTTTTGGAATTAAACCATTGAATAATGCTGTTGGCTTCTCTCTTTACTAAGACGAATGCACAATCATCATTAGGTTTATTTTTAAAAACATGTTCGATAATATCATTTTTGTGTTTGTACGTATATGGCATATTAATTTCTAAGGTGGGCCATTCGGAATAAACAGTAATATCACTATTTTTTAGTTGGGTAAGTGAAACTATTGGATCTTCGTATGTTGATTGCATTAAGGATTTCATAATATGAACTTCATACAAAACTCCCAAGATTACTGAACTGAGTAACCAAACTGCTTTTGAAAGTAACTTGTACTTAATACTTTTCGATAATTGTTGTCTAAGCAATGCAGCTATGTAAAAAAGTATCTGCTCAAACACACCAGATGTTCTTTCTAGCTTTACACTATATAGTTTGTCTATGACGCACAATGATGCTACAGTTATCATAAGTAGATATGTTAATTCGTGTGATATAAGACTGTGCTGCCAATTAGGTTTTTTTTTTGGTTTTGGAATCAACACTATGGTACTATCCATCATATATGGATAACTAAAAGTCCAGACATTAGCGAAATATCTATTTTTTTTAAAAAGATTATTTATATTTACATCGTAAGCCAAAAAATCCACTCCTAGTTTTTCACTTTCTTCGGCAAATATTTCAATAGAATCTAGTTCCTTTTCTACCGTTACGAATTTTAAAGATGCATTACAAACTCTGGCTATTTCTCGGCTCACAATTTGAGGAAATAAGAAGAATTCCAAGCTATATTTTTCTCCTAGCATATTATCCTTCAGCAACACTATAAGTGGGAATAAGTGCATATTGTCAAATTTTCTTATTCGACGTCCGGTATCATTCGAATCTAGGGTGCGGATTGCAGTTTTCTTGGAATAGGGATCAAATGAGGCACTCATAAATACACCATTGTATTCATAAAATACAGCTAAATTTAAGACCTGGTGTTCCCGAACAAAGTTAATAGCATTTCTATAAAAATGTTTCTTGTTAATCGACTTGCAAATTATAAAAACGTATTGACCCAGATTTTGATACGAATCTGATTTTAAGAACTGCGACAAAGCATTCGAAAACTGATTTTCACTTTCAAGAAAGGTATAAAATATTGTACGACTCGAATCTTGAAAATCCTTTGCGCGATCTTTAAAACTAATCACAATTTTATTGCAAATAATTGTTTCTAAAAAAGGATCTAGTATTATATCGCATTCGGATTTTTTTGAGGGAATGACAATATTACAAAATAAATGCCGGTATTTTCCAAAATCATTATCTTCCAAGTTTGTTGGCATGATATATTTGTAAAACTCGTTTGATACCGCTAATGTTTTGCCTGATTTTAGTGTTGTACTAATCATTGGACATCTGTTAAGAAATATTAATATAAATATTTCTACTGTAAACTTCATACTAAACAACAAAACTGAGTGAACAAAAAACATTTTCAGTAGCAAAATAAATCCGGGTCATTAAAATTATCCCATTTATCATTTTTTGTCGAAAATTATAGTCTCGTTATACCTATTTTCACAAAACATAAAAGCATTTGACACTTTCTTTGCGTCACCGACGCATTTAGCTATGATCGTTTGGTATGGATAAAATAGTCCAGCTGATTGTCTTTAAAATTCATGAATATTTGATTTTTTTTTTAAATATAGCCGGTTTTCGAGATTATTTTTACTATATTCTTGCAGAACAATTTTTTTAAAATGTATAGTAATCCTTAATTTTTCAGGGCCGCTTCATTAGCTCACACAAAAATTAAATTTAAAGCAGAAGCGAATCTGTTCGTTTCTGCGTGGAAAGTAATCGGATTACCTACATCTATTTGTTTATATTCGGCACTCGGCACTTACTTACTTACTTAACTTTATTGTAAAAAAGCATTAAAAAATCAAAAAGTTTTACAATACAAACAAATAAGCAAATGCAATGACAAACAACTTAACTTGTAATAAACTTATCAATTCTTATCTTTCTTCACGAAAACAATTTATTAGTATTTCATCTAATAACATAAGTTACGCTTCAAAAAAAAACTCAAGTTGAGCAGGGAGTACCGCAAGGGTCAGTTCTTGGCCCCCTACTTTTCCTTCTTTATGCCAACAGTTTATGTGATGGGCTTGTCGTGGGACTGATCTGCCAGTTTGCTGACGACAGTACGGTGCTGCTGACGGGTCGGTCTGCCGAGGAACTGTCCAGACTCTGTTCGCAAGCCACACACGAAATGGAAGAATGGTGTAAAAAGCACAACCTAAGACTGAATACTGAAAAAACGGGACTCCTGAGTTTTCAAAAAAACAAAAGTAATAATGCATCTTTATATGTTAGGGGTACCCTAAGAACGATACCAATAGTAGAAAATGTTGACTTTCTTGGAACACAACTTGATCAAACACTTAGCTGGGTTAAAACAACTGAGAAACTAGTATCAAGATTAAGCAGCAGCTGTGCTGTTATAAGAAGATTGCGAGACAAATTATCTCATGAAATAATTAAACTTTTTTACAATGCAATTGTACAATCTGCAATAAGCTATGGTATCCTCTTTTGGGGCTCCTCGACCGCTGCAAATCGTGTTTTTATAGCGCAAAAACGCATTATAAGATGTATCTATAATTTGCATCCCCAAGTGTCATGCTTGCCCTACTTTAAAAAGCTTGGAGTACTTACAGCTCCATCTTTGTATTTTCTAGCTCTAGTAACATTGGTTAAAAAAAACCCAGAATTATTTGTAAAGAACTCCAATCGATATAAAAATATGCACATTTCCACAAGATTTAAAGATAGCCTACGAATCCCAGCTCATAGCTCCACTTTCTTTGAAAAGGGTCCCCAGTACAGATCAATAAAAGCTTTTGAAACTTTGCCATCAGATATTAAAGAAATACAAGACCATCAAAAATTCAGAAGGGAAACTGTTGAGTACCTAAAACTTAAATGCTATTATGACTTTAACTTTAATTAAAAAAAAAACATTATTTTATTTAATTTGTATCTACTATTTAAATCTGTCTTTTAACCTTTGTATCTGTCTTTTTAACCTGTTATTTATTCGTCTATAAGCCAATATTTTAACAATATTGTCAACATAGAATAAATAAGCAAAATGTAACAATTTTTTCTAGATTAGATTTAGGCTTAGATCCTAGTTTTAGACGTTGTCTGTGTGATTGTATTGATCATCTTTTTGGACAATAAAGGAAAGTAAAGTAAAAAACACACATGACAAAGTCAAATACATGTCAAATCAAGGCAAAAAAAATACAGGCCACGACCCTGAAAAAATCAGCTGTTCTCGGGGGACTGACTTTATGATATTTTTAAAATGGCACAGATTTCCGCGAAATTTGACGCCATCCCGATTTTCTATCAAATTTTTATAAGGATGCAAGATGATTAAAAGGTTAAAATCTTCAAAATTTACCATTCCTTATAATGAATTTAAATTACCCGCCATGTACCGTATGCCAACTCAAGGCCAACACAAAAATAGAGGCCACGACCCTGAAAAAAATCAACTGTTCTCCGGGGGCTGAATTTTACATTGGGTATTATGGGAGGTCAGACGTTTTTTTATGATATTTTCAAAATGGCACGACAGATTTCCGCGAAATTTCAGTGAAATATTCTCAGACACCATCCGGATATTCCACCAATTCTAGTTTTGTAAGGAAGCAACATGATTAAAAGGTTAAAATCTTCAAGATTTAGCATTCCTTATTTTGAATTCAAATTACCCGGCAGTTATGCAGTGTTATATTTGACATGTATTTGACTTTGTCATCTGTGATTGTCACATTCGCTTCTGCTTTAAAGTTAATTTTTATGTGAGCTAATGAAGCGGCTCTTAAATTACTATAGATTTAACAAAAATTGTTCTGAAAGAATGTAGTAAAAACCATCTCAAAACCGCTTTATTTTAAAAAAATCAAATATTCATGAACCGTCATTCCAACTTCAATATTTTAAAGACAATCAGCTGTGTCGTAACGTGGCCATCAAAAAAAAATCAGGCCCGGATGTGACGTCAACAAAGTGGAGGATCGTGGCCCGTCTGTTTTGATACACCCTATAGCATTATTTTTGAGACAACTTTTTACAACTTTTTTTCGTTGGCCTATGCTATTTGTTATGGTAAACAGCTGATAACTGTCAAAAAGTTATCTCAAAAATTATGCTATGGAGTTTAGCCCTGGTCAACTGTTAGATTTGACCTGTATTTGACTTTGTTATTTGTCATGGCATTCCATATTACATAATTTAAAGACAATCCGCTGTGTCGTGACGTGACCATCAAAAAAAAATCAGCCCCCCGATGTAACGTCAACAAAGTGGAGGATCGTGGCCCGTCGGTTTTGATAGCCCTGGTCAAATATAACAGTTGGCATGTGGTCACGTGCGTCTAAAATGTATCAGTACTGTTAAAGAGTATTAAAACCATTAATGTAATATGACTGCTAGAAGCGTTCCGCCATATTGGATTCAAATGAACCCAAACGTATGGCTTGAATTAATAAGTAGAGGCTTTTAATAAAATTTGACAGGAACTGCCAGGACTATCAAAACGGACGGGCCACGATCCTCCACTTTGTTGACGTCACATCCGGGGCTGATTTTTTTTTTGATGGTCACGTCACGACACAGCTGATTGTCTTTAAAATATTGAAGTTGGAATGACGGTTCATGAATATTTGATTTTTAAAAGAATAAAGCCCGTTTTGAGATTGTTTTTACTATATTATTGCAGAATAATTTTTTTTAATGGAAATCTTTAATATTTCAAAGCCGCTTCATTAGCTCACACTAAAATTACATTTAAAACACAATCAAATGTGACAAACACATATGAAAAAGTCAAATACATGTCAAATATAACAGTTCGCATGCGGTACATGGCGGGTAATTTGAATTCAAAATAAGGAATGCTAAATTTTGAAGATTTTAACCTTTTAATCATCTTGCATCCTTACAAAAGTTTGGTGGAATATGAGGATGGTGTCTGAGAATATTTCACTCAAATTTCGAGGAAATCTGTAGTGCCATTTTGAAAATATCATAAAAAAACGTCTGACCTCCCGTAAGACCCAATGTAACAGTCAGCCCCCGGAGAACAGCTGATTTTTTTAGGGTCGTGGCACGGATCACCTGTAATCCGTGGTCGTGGCCTGTATTTTTTTGTCGGTCTTGTGCAGCTTAACCAAACCTACTTATACTTTTATTTTATCACGGCCTTGTCAAGATGGGGAGACTGTCAGTTATTTTTGTTGTGTTTTTGATGGAAAATAAAGAAATTCTCGTACTTTTTCCACTTTAATGGAAAAAGTAATGTTTTAGGACAGTTTTTAACAATTAGATTTTATCCCAAATTTAATTAAAAAAACTGGCAAAAAACAAATAAACAAAAACAGCGGTTGAGGCCATTGACATTTCTTAACCAGAGAACAAAATGTAAATGGATAAAAAGGCCTGGACGACGCCATGTTTGATTTGCCGCTTTTACTTTGGTCAAATATAATCCATCAATGTTCTATTATCCGTGCTAGTGTGTCAAACTAATGAGCTAGCTTCGATTTCCCCCAGCTTCTCAAAATTATTTTTCCGTGAGAGTTTTTTACACTTGGATTTTGAGTTTTTCTTTTTATTGCTTGACATGCGCCAGCCGTATTTAGTTACACATTTCCGGATTATTTTAGGCCTTTTTGATTACGTTTCAAGACAAGGATGTACTTCGCTTATCCAAATAAATCTCGGGTGTCTTGTCGTCAAGTATGAAACGCCAATATTTTAGTGGAAAAATTCTTAAACCCCACAAATTCGCATTCGCGCAGATTACTTCAAAATATTCAAGATGCTATGGGAGTTTTTTTGTTAATGGCCAAAACACGAAATTTTATGTCACTCAAGAAAAAAAATACTTGTTCCAGTGTTAGGAACAAAATTTCTAGTGGAAACTCAGTTCACGCAAATCGTTATCGTCGCTCAGTTAAATAGGTAACATATTTTCAATTTTTAAACTGTCAAGAATCTGGCATGAAGATTAATAGATTTTAACCAAAGTCTAATCACCTCGTTACCCTCCTCCTGAAAATTTTATGAAAATCGGTTCATCTGTTCAGGAGCTATCGTGTTACGGACAGACATATACACACAGACACGGACAGACGTCACGATGATATTGCTAAGATAGGTGAAAATTCATCCAAATAACAAATTTTCGACGATATTAAAAAAAAAATTCGTGAAAAACAATACCTTGTCTAACCGTTGCTGCGCGGGCTAGGAAGGTAAAAAACGGTAAGCATTACCATAGTACTCAGTGTTTCCAGACTTTTATAACGACTTTCCTTCAACCAAACCAAAAAACTTATACCATGAACAATTATTTTTTAATAAAAATGGAAGAAACAAAATTAAAAATTAAGTAATTAAATTTACCTATATAAGTTAAGTTCGGTAAAATTATTGGAATATTTGAAAAATATATACCTTTGCCTCAAAATACTCAAAATCCTTCAAATTCGGATAAAAACCTTCAATACCAAAACTCTTCACATCGAAGGAAAACCTTCTAATCTGAACAAACATGATGTTAGCACATCCCTGTCTTTTTTACTTTAAGTTGAGAAGAAAAAAACCAATATAAGCCCATGTCTTTATGGATGGCTGGGAAAACAAATGTTGTTTAAACCAAACTGAAGCAAAAAATTTAAATATATTTATTTTGGAAAAAAGAAAAAATTCTATTACTTTTAATTCAAAATCTTGACGGCCTGATATGTGATGTGTGGTGAGCGCTCACCCCGTGACCTTACGTCACGTTTCATTCATCAAGAATAAACGTTCTGGCTGGGATGTCTGCAATGGTTATTCGTTAACTGTGGTGTGGATGAACTTTTAAAGTAGGTAGGAAAGAGGCAACAAATGTTCCCAGCTGGTCCTTTAAAAAGGAAAATATTCTCGTATTTATAAGTCTAACAATATCATTAATTCGATGTTTTACTCCTGGTTTTGCCATATTATTGTAAACAATGTTCTTAGGCTCATTGCCAAACTAAATAAATAATAAAGTTTGTGGCCCTGATCTAATGGATGGTTGTAAGTTAGGTCCTCAAAAGTGCAAAAAAATTGATTTTCCCACTTGCATGCATAAAGGCGTTTTACGCATGCATACGCGAGAGAAAAGTTGAGTTTTTCACGTTTTGTCCATAGCAACAAACAACAATATAAAAAAGGAAACAGGGGCTGCTGCTTTTTAAGGCAGCATGGCCGCGCCCCTCCTCAAAAATACAAAAAAAATAAACTAAAAAATATTTTTATTTGTTTATTCTATCATTTTTCCTTTCGCCTTGACGCATACCTTGGCGAAAGTTCAGACACTGATTCTGACCCACGGTGGATGGATAGAATAGACCGGTGTTCGGATCTTATAAATATATGTCGAATTTTCACGACACTGGTGGTCCAGCTGATTTTTGTAAACAAAAGTTAGATATTTTTTTGAACAACCAATATTTTTTGAATTTTGTAAAAACTAAGGTAATTTTCCCACTATTTTTTAGTATATTCTTATAAAATAATATTTTTCAGACATACCAGTCGTTATTTTTTTTAGCCGGCTTCATTTCTCTTTACACAAAAGTTAAAATTCGAAGAAAATAATGCATTCGTTTCAGCTTCAAAAATAATCCGCTAACCTACATCTTTGTTTACTTCCCAAGTCGTCGGTTCACCTTTCATACTAAACGATCACATTCAGTTTGATTTGTAGTTTAAGTTTTGTGTAATAAAATATAAAGCGGAAATGACAATACGTCTAGAAAATTATATTTTAGAAGGATGTACTAGAAAACAGTAGGAAAATTGCCTTAGTTTTTAAAAAATTCAAAAAATATTAGTTGTTTCGTTGTATCATATCTAACTTTTGTTTACAGAAATTAGCTGGACCACCTGTGACGTGAAAAATTCGACATAAATATATATATAAGATCCGAACACCGGTCTATTCTATCCACCGTGGGGTCATACAACTGTTTTAATAATTTTGCGACCAGAAAACTCACTGAACCGCGCCGCAAATCCTTTATCTATGTTTACAGAGTATCGCTGTTCGGTCCGCCTGTTAAAATGTTATGGGCCTGTTTGATTAATATAACTATAATACGGTAGTTTTGTACCTTATTGTTTTGCTTTTTTGTCATGTTATAATTTACCACGATTTTTTATTATCAATCTTAAAAGCAAAGGTAGTTAGCTTTCGATAGGTTTAAAAACCAAACCTATGCTTATATAAAGATGTTAATTATTAAACAAATTTTAGCGGTCGATCGTTAGGTTATTAGTTTTCTTCGTTTAAATGCGAGAATTAAACCGAGAGCGTTTAATGTCAAAAATCATGTATTTTCGTTTTTCTATGAACCGGTTATAACCCTGCTCCGGAGGTACAAAGAAAGAACAATGAAAATGCATGATTCTTGACGTTTTTTGGTTAAACCCGAGAAGAGCAAGTTAAACGCTCTCTGTTTAACCAAGTCTAAGAACAATTTTTTTTAAGCCAAATTTTCTTTAAATTGGCGTTACTGTATACCGGGTGTCCCATGTAAAAAAATATGTTTTTACCATAACTTACCTACGCGTCATTTGATTTTCTTTCTGTTGTCACGATCGTACTCAGACCCTGTAGCTCTATAATATTAGCGAAGTTAGTAATAGGGCCGACTTAACTTTGAACACCCTGTGTTGCCAGTGCCAACCCCTATAGAATCTGAATTTTCCCAAAACATCAGAATTAAAATGTATCGATCTAGCCCCCGCCAGGATCCATCTCTGTGTATCAATCCGCGCTCAAGCCCCGCTCCCCCATCAGGATTCATTTCCGCGTACGCCATTGACTCGAATCATGGCTAGGTACTTGAATACTTGCGATTCTTTAAAACGCTAATTGGGTCATTCATCGCGAATTGATGGATACTCCAGTTTTTAAATTTAAAAAAAACTATAAGAAGTTTAAAACATCAAACCAATCCTGATTTTTTTATTTAGACCTGGCCATTCACCTTCCAGAGCCCTCAGATACAACAAGCAAGGCCCGACTCTTCAACAGACGCATCTTCGTCATCCTGCCATCTGGCGGAATTAGATCTTCACAGCGGTAGCCCACAAAACCACGACCACCCCCCGTGGATCCACAGTCATATGTCACCCGAGTCGCACAACCCTCACGTCGACAGGGATAAAGATTTAGCCTATTACTACTAATATCCTAATTTATTTATTACATTTTATTAATTGGCCTATATATACAGGGTGTACGAAGTTGTGCAAATCGCAGTATCTTACTAGATTTCATAGGCACAGCACGATTCATGATAAATTCCTTCTACTACTAATATCCTAATTTATTTATTACATTTTATTAATTGGCCTATATATACAGGGTGTACGAAGTTGTGCAAATCGCAGTATCTTACTAGATTTCATAGGCACAGCACGATTCATGATAAATTCCTTGGGAATGCCTTTTAGGCGGCCACTAGACGGTCAATAATATTGCACAATATTACGAATTGCGCAATATTATTGCCGTCTACGCTTAGCATTGGAGGTTGCACATTGATTGAGTAAAAGAATAACCGAGCTTAAATTTAACTGCCCAATATTTTGTTTTTATTGAGACGTATAGGGTTATTATTGTGCAATATTGTTTAGTTCTTAGAGGTCTGAAAATATTGACGTTTATGGGATGTCAATATTATTGTAGGTACATTAAAAATCGATCGTTTGACTTCAAGGGGTCATTTAATAATATTACATAAAAAAGATATTGTGCAGTATTATTGTAGGTCTAGGTGCCGCCTAATTATGAAAATTGTATATTGTATTATTAATACCTAATGTAAATAGTGTCTAATTTGGAATACGATGTAGATATTTTAATTTAAAAACGCCCATTTTTTTAAATCTAGAGAAAGAGTTAGATACGGAAGATGTGTAACCTCTTATAGAGTTTTTTTTTAATCTAAAAATTATATCGCCTTATTTTAATGGTTAATATAACAGAATTAGAAATGGTTTTTAAAAATCTTGGTTGCATAATTTCTTTGAATCTTAGTACTGATAAAATACTTCAAGTTGTTAATAATTTTGGCCCTAAGTGAAAATTATCTTGACTAGTTAATAACTTTAAAACTTTATGAATAACATTCAGATTATCAGATTACTTATTTAATTATTATTCGACTTAAGGGGAGAGATTTAGGTATATTGGATCACGCTGTGCCTGCTAAGTATAATATACAGAAAGACTTTACTTGAAACAAAATTAGGGATAATAAAACGAAAAATCACGTAGTGTTTATTCTACAGTTAAAAAGGCGCATTTATAAAGATACTTTGACGTAGCTTTGGAGTATTTATTACAGAATTTTAAAATGAGATCTACGAATAGGATCTTTATAAGGTAAATTTAACATAAATCCTATATAACTAGTTCAAAACGTGTCCGTGCCTTCTTTTCTCGTGTGATTTTCTGTCTGTCCAACGGCGGTTCTGGAACAAAAGTTTGGGGGGGGGGGGTAACTATAAAACGGTGATCGTAAAAAACGCTACACAGAAAAAAGCGCACGCGTAGTAAAGTGCACACGAAAAATGTGCACATAGTAAAACCGAGCACAGAGAAATCAAATAAAAAAGTTTCGACGTATGGAAAAATCATAATAAAATAAATGAATTAGATTTAGAAATAAATATACAGAAAAGTGTAACTTTAGGGCTCATAATTTTTACACTTTTTTGATAACAACTTTTTTTAAAGTAGTGTATTAAAACAAGAGCAATAAATAACTTATAATTATATGCGTTAAATTAAAAAAAAAATTTTTGGAGAATCTTTAGAATGTTATCTTAAACACAACATTTTTCTTGATATTTTTTGTTAATAAAAATAAGTCTCTATGGAGACAATAATAAAATAACATTAATATATTTTTTTAATAAATAAAGTAAGCAAAAATTTAAAGTTTTTAAAGATTTTTAGTTTTTATACACTTGTAATTTTATCAAAAAAGGAAATATTACATTTTTTAATCACAATTATAGCTAAGAATTCATTTGACTGTGACAATTTTTTTTTATAAAGCTTTTTTTTAACCACTCCTATTACTTTAAAAATCCTATATATTAAAAACATATCAGTGTTGATCGACCCCAATATGTTACAAAACTTTTTTATCAGAAATAACCTCCTCTATATTACCTGCTGCACTATGGCTCCTAAGTCATGGGACACCCTGTATATATGTAAATTTTTTTAGAATTTTGAAAATATTTAAATTCTTTTTATTGAAAATCATAAAACCTTATCAAAATATTTAAAACTTCTAGATCTTTTATTAATGTGAACTATTTTAATATTTTCGAAATTTTCATTGATATAAATAAATTTTGTTTAAAACCTTTTATGATTCACGTCTAGGTTCATAATTATCCTGAGAGCATAAATGGATCAATAAACTAGTATTATTGGTAGGTCGTAAGCATAGAGTAAGATATTTTTTCTTACCCTAAGGTCGTAGGTAATATTTCCACCGGCACATAAAATATAAAAGTAATCTGTATATTTGATCAAACCTACTTGGATCCTTGTAATATAAAAACGTTGCAAATTTTTCGCGGACACAAAAAATGCAAAAAACGCTGAAAAGATATAGAAAATGTTTTAAATATGATGTCAACGTTACTTTATAAAGAAGCTCTCCGAAGTAAATTTATTTGATGGCTTTGAAAATGTATCCACCATTTTCGCAACTTCACTGTGTAATTTTTAAGGTGTCCTCTGTACGTTTTTTTCCGTGTGCACTTTTTTCCACAGCCGATTTTTTCCTTGAGTGCTTTTCTGATAAAGCAAGCCAACAAAAATATAATTTTTTTCAGCCTTTAACTTACCTGTAATAGCTAGCCGCCCTTATATATTACAAGAGTTTTCGTGTTCTGAAGCGGGGGTAATCACCCCCTTTTTCTTCCCCCCCAAGTAGAACCGCGAATGTGTCTGCCAATACTCGAACACACAGCTTTTTGCCGCCCAAGATCTAGCCTTAAGAACCCAGTGTATTTTAGATAGAAGTAGTTTTAGTTTACCTATTTATTATATGTTTAGCTTAAACAATATTTGTACCTAATAAAACAAACAGAAAATATATACCTACTTAATTATTTTACGATTTTGCACATCACAAACAAATTAGTACACAAAAATCTAATTATGGTTACAATTGTAGTTATAAAAAAATCTATACAAAAATAAAAAACAAAAATACCCTAAATCGGGTTTAGTAAAAAGTACACCTTTTTTACCTTTTTTTGCAAAAAAAGTTTAAAGGATAAGGCGCGGCGCGGCAATTTAAAAATTGTTCACGACATCATCAAAAATTGGCCCAATCCAGAGAACCCCAAGATCACTCATGTTAACGGTGCGTTATCCTTTAACAATTTCGTAAAAAAGTGTAAATTCACAAACTATTTCACTTTTTTGCAAAATTAAATAATTTCGTCAAAATGTTAACTTGTTACGAAATTTACACTTTTGTGCAAAATTTCGTTAAAAATGCATGAATTTCAAATGACCGCTGTGACATTCATTCTTTTCAGTGTGTTCATGGATTCTTGAAATGGGTGAGAGTGAGAATGAGCGAGAGTGAGAAGAGATTCTCACCCCACGTCAGGACCAATATAGAGATACGGAAATCAAGTGCGATCGCTTGCGCAGTTTCACTTTCACCCGATTTTGAGGGAGTAGGCAGAGTTCGCGCGGCGAGAGTTGAAGCCACCCACGTCACGGCTGAGGGGGATCTACTGCACAGAAGAGTTCGGTTCGGTCCGCTTAAAAGGTCAATATGTTCTGATCTACTGGCTGCCTCTAGCTTGTGAATGACTGTTTCGGAGATCCATAGGCGTAGTGTTTTATATTGGGAATTAGTTTAATAAATTATTATGTGTAATTTATTTCGCACGACACTATCCGACCGCAAGTACCAATACCAAGATAAAATTGATGACGTGCGTGGCATCAACTCTCGCCGCGTCTACCTCACTCATTCAAGAATTCCTATAACAAGATTTATTTTTTTTTTGAAAATAATTAAATGTGCATAAAGACATTTAAGAAAACTTTAAAATCAGATGGCAATTAACCACTTTCTATATTGAAATAAGGGTCATATAAAATGCACTGCTCAATGAAGATATTATAAGCACTAGGTGATCCGTGTTATAAGCATGTTCGCTGGTCGAGACTTTTGCTTTTGGGTCAAGATAGTTTTTTCAAGAAAACTACTTTTCTTAACTGAAAAACTTCTTTTTTTCTGTGTACACCTGTATCTAACCAATAAATACACAACCAATGATTGATCTAAATGATCTAACCCAAGGTCATTATTGTTCAAGGCAACCCGATGACGTAGATTTTTTTATCGGATAACAGTTCAGCGACAGCGGCGTAGCGTGCCTGAAGGGGCGGGGGGGAGCGACAGCTAAAAAGGGCGCCCCTCAAAAATATCTTGCAACCAAAAAAAAAGGTCATCAAGTCTTTAGTTTCCTTTGCCTGTCCTTAATAATGCTTAGGGCCTTAGGGCGCTTTGGCCACCCATGGGGCGCCAGTACCCTCGGGGCGGGGGGGCGACAAACACCCCGCGCACCCCCACGCTACGCCACTGTAACAGTTGGCCAGTCAGGTTTAATGACCTTTTAAATTCTGTAGATATATAACCTGTGTAGAAGTTATAAAGACCTCGTATCTAGCCATAAGGACGATAATTAACTCTCATCAAGCCTTTTTATCACAAAAGTGACAAAGAGATGTAATGGCATTACCTACTTCTCGATGAGATTCTATTTTGTATTTTATTTGTATTCAAGTCAGGTGGCAGGCCCTACAGCACTGCAACAAAAAAACACCAAAAAATTGGGCGTCATACTTTTTTTTTATAAAAAAACATTTTTGTCACATATATGTACCTATGTATTTTACCCGCTTTTTTTAAATATTAAACTCTTTATGAAAAAATGTGTTCTATACTTGCTTGCAGACAATAAAAGTGTCTCTTAAATGCTGTATAACAAGGTAAGATTATTCTTCTGATTAAATCTTCAGAGGCGTACGTTAAATCAATTTTTTAAAATCACTTCACAAATTTTGTTACAGTTTTTATAAAATTTTCTCAGAAACTAAGCTCAATAGGAAAAAATGTGTTCTAAACCTTATTGTATAAAATCAAATTTCCTTTCTATACTCAACTACGTCTAGCACGGACACACACTTGCAGGTTGGTCAACTTTGCCGAGGCGTGATAAGCCGTGACTTCATTTCTGAACAGTCCGTACAAAAGTAGCTTTTAATAAAAAAAGTGGCGGCAAGAAGATTTGACAATTGACAACCAAGTGACAGCGAAAAGCAATTTGACAGTCGAAAATATAGAACGTGAAGAAGATAACCTTTGCAAATTTATTGAATTATGCTGATTTAAATCGGTGTTTTGCACGAAAATGTGGAAAATTTTAGGCATTACCATTGACTGTTACTAGCCGGTCTTTTAAAAATGGATAACAACCAAGCGGTAAGCCTATTTTCTTATTATGTAGGACATAATTTATTGCACCACAGGTACACCATAGGAGTACATACAATTTGCCTCACAATATTTCTCGCTTCCCCGATTGATATTTGAATAGTTAGTGTTTTTTGAGGGCTGTTTGCAGTCTCCCTTGGTGATCCTGAGATCCCATTATGCCTTGTGCAGGCAATCCTGAGGACTCAAAACAGAATGCAAAATTATTGTATTTTAACAGAGTAGCTCAATTTTGTATGTAAAATATAATAACATTTATTGACAACAACTTGAGTTTTTAGATTATCAATTCTTTGATTACTGACAATAAATAATAGATAAAACATACAATATCTTTTAGCAGATGAGTGGTTTCAGTGCACTATCTGGACAGTAAGCGTACAAAATTTGTTTACAAGACTCCATGGGACACTACAATGCACTACAGGACCAACAATTTATTTAAAAGTCCTGTAGAATGGTGTACAAATTTGGTTCAGCTGTTCAAAAACACCTTTAGAAAAACTTTTTTGTATATGCAACCCTCTGTCTTCCAGAGCTGTAATTTGTAATCTCAAACTCACATAACAACAGTTGTTTTGCAAATAGAGGAAAGAGAACGCCTCAAATTGAAATATGACAAGAGACCATTTTGATTTTGATTTACTTACATTGTCTATGGTTATCTGTGTGTTAAATTTCAGTGCTCTACAATAAGTTTGAATTTTGATCAATGTTGTTTTTTTAATTAAAAAATTTTTTATAGAGCAAATTATTGACATGGTTCTTAGAAGCAAAACACTTTAAATAAACATTCTTATAAAGGTAACCCTCCACAGCAGAAATTAGTAGCTTCAATGCTAAATTATAGATTATAGCAAATATCTTTAAAACTATTCATCTTTTCAAAAATTACCATAGAAGTATTTTGGTTTAGAATATTGTTGTTTGGTATTTTTTAAAAATTATTATTTAATGTTTTTTCCTCTTATGTGTTTTTTTTTTCATATACTTACCTATTTTTCTTTCAAATAAATAAAGCTAAATATCTAGGAAACAACTAATTTTTTTAAAAATTACTGACAGGGCATTTTGGATTGGAATGTTGTTTGGAGTTTATTTTATTATGTGGTTTTTATAATTTTTTATTTTTTTGGTATACTTATCTTTTAAATAGATTTCAGCAAATATTGTGGCCATAAGCTGCTGTGAAAGAGTCACATTCAATCTGTTTGCAAGAAACTAAATATTAATGTGTTTGTTTTGAGAAACTTGGCTAATTGTGTCACAAAAAGGGTACTTAGACAAGCTTATTTTGCTCTGTGCCAGAATAGAATTGAATATGAGGGTACTTAGACAAGCTTATTTTGCTCTGTGCCAGAATAGAATTGAATATGAATTATTTGGGGTCATAAGGCTACCAAGGTGTCCAGGGTTCAAAGAAGGGCAGTAGGGTGATGGTTGGTCTAAAATATAGAGAAGATTGTAGAGATGCATTCAGAAATAAAAAAATTTTTAACATTTCCCTCACTCTATTTTTTTCACTTCCTTTGTTATATAAAATCCAATTTCAATGTGTATGAAATTTACAACAATACTCATAATGTGAGGTAAAAATAATGTTAGAGCAATCTATAATTGATTAAAAAGATACCAAAATTCAACAAAGTACTAATCAGAAATTTACTACTGAAATCTTTCGCAGTCAGATTAAAACAAATATTGCTCAAAATGCCTTCTACTTGTTTGAAGAATTTTTAAATCAGAAATTTGAAACTTGAATGTTTAGTGTTATTTGAATGTTAAGTGTACTGTTAAGATTTTAATTTAAGTAAATCTTTACTAAAAAATACAAAAAAAACTAACCTGTGTAAACATTGTTATATGTAGAACTCCAAGAAATTTTTGGAAGTACTTTTTGCCCCATAGCAACCTCCATAAACCTGGCAAGCACACCTCAATAAAAATGAAAAAAATGTATTCCAGAATTATGTGCTTTTTATTTGCTAATTTTGTCCACTTTTTAAAATTTTTGTGCTCCTTTGGTTTCCACAGAAATTTAAAAAAAATGATTGTGCTAGCCTTATATAAAGCTAGCAAGCCTATACAGAAATGATAAATATTTTTATAATATTTATATGTGAGAATTAAGTTCTTTTTATGTGCTCCCGTTTGCTACAACAAACATTTCATTTACCAAGTTTTTAACCTTTTTTTTTAATGTGTGGGCATCCTCAATAAAAATAAATAAAATACATTCCAGAATTATGTGCTCTTTATGTGCTAATTTCCTCCACTTTTTAAAATTCTTGTGCTCCTTTGGTTTCCACAGAAATTTAAAAAAATGATTGGCGTGCTAGCTTTATATAAAGCTAGCAAGCCCATAGAGAAGTAATAAATATTTGTCTAATATTTGTTTGCGAAAATTATGCGCTTTTTATGTGCTCCCTTTTGCTGAAAAGAAACATCCATTTACTAAGTTCTTAAGCTGTTTTTTGGGCCCACACATTTAAAAAAAAAAATTTAAAAGCTTGGTAAATTGAATTTTTTTTTAGCAAACGGGAGCACATAAAAAGCACTTAATTTTCGCATATAAATATTATAAAAATATTTGTTATTTCTGTATGGGCCTGCTGTATATTAGGAGAGATTTTTTTTTAACATTCAGAAAAGATAAGCAAGTTTTTGAACTATTTACATTTGCCCCAGATTATTTGTTATCTGGGGTAATTAGAGATAATATTTATTGTGGTAAATGTGCATAAGACATTTTCTTATATTGGTTCTTTGTCTAAAAGTATATTTGGTTGTAGGATAAAACAGTCTCCCACCTTGGCGTTAAATAAGGGAGCATATTCTCGGAATAGTAATATAAGTATCCTCTTTCAGACATGTTAGTGGATCTTTTGTAAGGAACAAGTAAAAAAACTCATCTTTCACATGTTTTGGTTGTCGATGTGTACCAGCCAAATAGATACTTATAAGGACACTCATCGTAAAGCCAAGCTACCTCAGATACTATGGTCAGTTACCCAGCTATTGCCTAATTTATGAATTGATAACTGAAAGAAACAAGGCTCCTGTAGCCTCTAGCCACAAAGTTTTGTTACCTGCATAGTGTTTTATTCTTTGACTGCTAGATGGCACAGTCTCACCAATGAAGTGTGTTAAAAAGATTGTCTAATGACATTAAGTTAGTTGAAATTCAAATTATTTATTTGTCTTAAATGATTTACATAAGTAAATGTATAGATATTGTCAAAAGAAAAACAAGTTAACTAAATAAAGAAGCTAATACTAGTAAATTAATGACATAACTACAAGTGTGTACCTATAGCACATAACATAAATATAATTATAAAAAGTCAAATATAGTTAATTTATATATGTATGTAGGTACTAAACTTCAAATTTAAAGTTGAATGTAATAATTATTATTATCATTTTTATTATTTTAGTATTTTTTTAAATTAAATGACAAAATTTGTTGATTAGTCTCTAAGATTCAAAAACTCTCTGACAGAATAAAAGAATTTCTCTGTAAGATATTTTTTTAGTTCCAGTTAAAAATTTTTTATTCTAGGTTGCCTTTTTATAGCCTTAGGGATATTGTTGTAAACTGTAGCACAAAAACAGTATTGACTTCTCATATAAAGTGTAAGGTTATGTTGTGGTATCAATATGTTGGATTAGGATCTTGTGTTATGTTCATGCTGTGTATTTGCTAATGGAAACTTGCTCAAATCTTTCCTTACAAATAATGCTGACTCAAAGAGTAAAATAGAAGGTGCTGTTAAAATTCCATGCTTTTTAAACATTGGCTTGCATGTTTCTAAAGGGTTTGCCTTAAAAAAAATTTCTGCAGGATCAGAATTCTATCAAAATTCGTACCCCAAAAAAGCACCAGATATTTTAGGTGACTGTAGGCTAGTGAGTAGTATACATTTAAAAGTTGCTTGGTAGTAAGTAAGTTTTTAAGATTTAAACTTGCAAAAAAAGAAGAGTTCATTTTCCCAGCTACATAATTACAGTTTTTTTTTTCATCTAGATAAAGTCCCAAAAATTTACCATTTTCTAGTTTTTCAATTTTGTTTCCTCCTAGATATAAATTTAATGCTTGAATTTGACGCCTTTTGTGAAAAACTATGAAATATGTCTTAGTTGGATTCACGAGCAATCTGTTTCTCTCACACCATTCATAAAACAAAGCTAGGATATAGTTGTTAAGGTATTCTATTTCTTCTATTTTTTCTGCCGATATCGTAATTGTACAGTAATCTGCATAAAGGACGATTTTGACATTTTTACAGTGTTTAAGTATATATTTAATCATGTCAATGATAAATATAATAAAAACCAAAGGCGATAAGACACTTCCCTGTGGGACGCCAAATTTCAGTTTTGCCCCATAAGAAACATGATTTCCAAACCTATCCAGTAAGCGCCGGGTTGAACAGGTGTTGTTTGCTATAATGAAACTATAGGTTTGATGCTTGAAGAGAGGGTGGAGCACTAGTGGAAAAATGACGCAGACAAAAACGTACTTCATATTAAGGGGCCTACAGACACGCGAACATTTCTTGAGATTAGTACGCGCGAACTAATCTCTGCATACATGTACGTTTGGTGGAATTGCCTACACACACGAAGACAAAATTAAACCTTCCAATCATAAACACGATATTATCAATGCGTTTTGTCTAGATACCGAGAGATTTGCACGCGTACATAGTGCGCGCGAACTAAAATTCGAGAGATAATTTAGGCGGATATTGTCTACACACGAAGAGATTAGTATGCGCACACTTGTACGCACATACTAATCTCTAGAAATGTTCGCGTGTCTGTAGGCCCCTTTACGTTGTTGTTTTGGTCAGGTGATCTCACTACGTTGTTGCGTGAGATACGCCCGATTTGTTTTCCCTGCGCAATGTGCTTGTACAGAGAGTGACAGAAAAATAAATGTTTTATATTAATTTTTTTATTTTCAGTTTGGTCTAGAGTTTCTAGACCTCACTGGAGTGGACGACCATGAAAGACAGTGGGTCTTAGATTCAATCTGTTCCACTACATCAGGGTCCAACTTCCCATGGTTTATTGGCGATGAAGGTGCTCGTGAAAAGCGTAAGTAACTGCCTGTGTGTTTGTCGTTTCAAACTACGATAACTTTGAACTGGATGGACCAATTTTAATAAAAAATAACCAATAATACTCGTAATCCTAAGAGCAGTTTTTTAAAGTTAGAAAACTAAACAAGAGGTTTTATGTTGTTTAGTTAGTTTCTGTGATCTTTCACAAAAAAAACTTGATTTTTCGGTTTGTAAAGCGCATAAGCGTAGATAATAAGGGGCTTAGAGCATTCAGTTCTCTAAGTATATAGAGGTATGGAAACTAATTTCGAAGTAATTATAAGTTTGAAGTTTTGGCTTTTTTGGACAATATTTATTAGTGAAAACTCTACATCAACAACCGACGTTTCGGCCCTAGGTCTGGGCCTCTTCAGGGCTTAGCTGATTAGCTACAAAGCTGAAATTTGGCAGACTGATAGAAATTATTACCAAACCCCTTGAAGAAAATCAAAAAGCCCCAAAATTCTAATTTACTCCCCTCCCCTATACATGTCAAGTAATGTAAAAGTAACATTGCCCACTTTCAGAAATGCTAGAGTTCTAGGAACTATGATGAAACTATAGGAAAAAATTAAAATACCCCAAAATTCTAATTTACTTCCCACTTCTATAAATGTAAAGTTCCCAAAGTAAAGCCAAGTTCTCCAATACAAATTTCAAAATAAAAGGTTCTTACTAGTTTGGAAATGTTTTTCTAAACTTGGCTATTACAGCTCTAAATGACTCTTAGGCAGAGTGCTAAATTGAACATAAAGAAGTTTGGCTGTAAAAGCATAGTTCAAAAAAAACATTTCCAAACTAGTAAGAACCTTTTATTTTGAAATTTGTATTGGAGAACTTGGCTTTACTTTTATCTCCAATCTTTTTACGGAATGCCATTTTCGCGTACTTGGTTTTTTTTTACCTGAAATGTTTTTGTTATGATTTGTTGATTTTCTCTAGGTACTCAAGAAAAATTAAACCTATCCAGTAAAACAGTCCAATATACAAATACAGAAGTTCAGAACAATTATCCACCAACAATTGTGGATCATCACACACCCACCAGTACTTCTCACTACAATTTACCAGTGGCCAATCACATACCAGTAATTACTCCTTCAGTGCCTATTTTGCCAGTAGCTAGTACTACAACTTTGCCTGTTAACAATATTCTGCCTGCAGCCACTAGCACTGGTGTAAATAATCAGTACTACGCTCCACAATTTATACAGCAAGTGGGCACCGTTCCCATGAATTATGTTAATAATCCTGTTACAGGTAAGTCGTTTTTTGGACATGGGGGTACTGATGGTTAATGGGATAAGTTTCACAGTGGGACAAATTATATTTTTCTTCAAATTTAAGTGCTAACATTTTACATACAGCATGATTAAAAGCTATAGGATTCATAGACTGCTTGTTGTGCTTAATGTGTGCAAAAGAGAAGTAAAAGAGAGAAAAATATACAAAGAAAAAAGATGGAAAATATGCTATATGTGGATCGATAAAAATCAAAACATATTTTATACTTCACACAAAGGTGTGTGTGCCCAGTGATGCCAGGTTCATGCTTTTGCATGAGATCTCATGTTTTTCAAACAAATCTCATGCTATCATTATTTTATCGCAAAATCTCATGCTTTTCAGCTTACAGAGACAAAAATAAATTATAGTTGAAAATTAATTATACAAATCAAACAAGTTTCGTGGCTAATCGGGCAAAAAGGTGTTTTTGTTTCTCTCATATTTCTCCGTGGGTAGCCTGAAAGCTTAACCTCACTGGGGTCCAAGATCTAATGGACACCTAATAAGTGTTGACAGTTAACTGTTTCGTCCTTATGGGACTCCTTAGAACACTGCTGGTCAATGTGACAAATCTTGCGAAGTTAATTAGACAGTTTTGTCTCTAATAAAATGTAAATAGTGAGAAAACTATCGCAAGAAGCGCCATCTACCGAGATACGAGAGAGATTACGGGTAAAAATGCAATATGCGTTGATCCGGCCTGAAAGACAAAGAGCTGTCGTAGGTCACAGGCTATAGTTTGTTTTCTTTTATTTGCATTCGATCTTTTCATTGATCCATATTGTATAGCAGTTTTTCGCCTGCGTTTGTTTTTTGTTTCTCTCGTATCTCGGTAGATGGCGCTTCTTGCGAAAGTTTTCTCACTATTTACATTTTATTAGAGACAAAACCGTCTAATTAACTTCGCAAGATTTGTCACATTGACCAGCAGTGTTCTGAGGAGTTCCATAAGGACGAAACAGTTAACTGTCAACACTTATTAGGTGTCCATTAGACAAGACGCTAGCGCTACCAAGTCCACTTTCAATCCCTGACTTCGCATGCGCAGATCTACCAATATTATTTACCTCATGTATTAGAATAGATGAATACAGGGTGATTTTCACTTGAATGATTCTAACCACATGAAAATAGAAAGTTTCAAAAACCTAGCCTAACAAAACCTAATCAAATCTAACCGAACCGAACCAAAGGAAACTGAACCAATAATTAAAAAAAAAAAAACTTTCCCGACTTCCTGCCCGGGATCCTAGAGGATGTGAATCCGAACCGAACCTAACTAAACTGAACCAAACCTAACCTAACCAAACTAAACTACAACATGTACTGCTAATTAGGTTTAGTTGGGTAGGGTTAGGTTTGGATAGTTTCAGTACGGTCCGGTTCTGATTCACATCCTCTAGGATCCCGGGTAGGAAGTCAGGAAAGTTTTTTTTTTTAAAAGAAATATTGGTTTAGTTTGCTTTGGTTCGGTTCAGTTAGATCTGATTAGGTTTCGTTAGGTTAGGTTTTTGAAACTTTCTATTTTCATGTGGTTAGAATCATTCAAGTGAAAATCACCCTGTACATCTATTCTAATACATGAGGTAAATAATATTGGTAGATCTACGCATGCAAAGTCAGGGATTGGAAGTGGACTTGGTAGGTTAAGCTTTCAGGCTACCCACGAAAAAATATGAGAGAAACAAAAACTCCTTTTTGCCCGATTAGCCACGAAACTTGTTTGATTTTTAAATTCACGGGTACGAAATTCCACGTTTGTTAGTATTATTTGGCTTAAAACATTCCGTTGATTGACACTCACTGTCTTGATGACGGGTAAAAATGCAATATGCGTTGATCCGGCCTGAAAGACAAAGAGCTGTCGTAGGTCACGGACTATAGTTTGTTTTATTTGCATTCGATCTTTTCATTGATCAATATTGTATAGCAGTTTTTCACCTGCGTTTGTTTTTTGTTTCTCTCGTATCTCGGTAGATGGCGCTTCTTGCGATAGTTTTCTTACTAGTTACTTATGATTAGAGACAAAACCGTCTAATTAACTTGGCAAGAATTGTCAGATCGACCTAGTAGTGTTCTGAGGAGTCCCATAAGGATGAAACAGTTAACTGTTAACACTTATTAGGTGTCCATTAGATCTTGGACCTCCGTGAGGTTAAGCTTTCAAGCTACCCACGGAAAAATATGAGAGAAAAAAAAACTCATTTTTGCCCGATTAGTCACGAAACTTGTTTGATTGTTAATTTCAATATTGTAACTTTTTTAGTACTTGTGAAAAAAATTGTTAAACAAGTTTTATGTACCCCCTTTAAGGGGCTGTATCTTAAGAAGGGATGCTCCAATGAAGTTTCTTTATATGAAAGATCCTTTCTTTTTTTCGATGAGGAATCACCCCCTTAAATGTTTTACACTTATTTCGTTACACCCTGTATAGTGCCACCTTTTGACTGATATTTAAATATGTTGTCTTTTGCTTAAAACAATTCCTAAACCGAATTTGTCGCGTTAATTATTATTATTTGTTTTAGCTATATATACAACGTATCCAACCTACCCAGTAAAAAGTCCGGTTTACTATGGAGCGCCTCCAACTCAACAGATTTTCGTAACCCAAACTAACACGTGTACAACTCCAAACACTCAGCAACAATATTTTCCTGAGCAAGACAATGCGGTGGTGCCAAACAGCTATGATCAGGTTAACGCAGATGCACCAAATGATTACGGTTACGCTACTTTACCGGACTATAATCAGAGCAACAACTATGTAAATGGCGACTATGTAGCGACGGACGCAATGGAAAACGTTGATCAAGTGCCTGTAGATATAAACAATCAATACAATGTAAATAATGTACAAGATAATCCTGAGGAAATTTCGCCAAATCCGGTCGTCGAAAGTGCTGTAAATGGGAGAATGGGAGAAATTAAAAATGAAGTGAGTTTGTTTTATAAACAAAATGTTTTTAGTAATCCTTAAAAGACGTTTTTTATAATTTCAACTCCTAGTGTTTTTTTTTTATATCTACAATACCGTAACTCGGTGTTTTTGGTTGCAAGATGTATAGTTTGTGAAATATGAATATTCAAAGTTTAGACTCTTTATACCTCCAAAATCCTAAAATGACGTTTTTCAGAATCTCAACTCCTAGTGTGGTTTTTTCATACCTATATGGTCGCACAATACCGTAACTCGGTGCTTTTGTTCGTAAGATGTATAGTGTGTGAAATATGAATTTACATTTTTTATTTTGTTATAGATTGCAAATGTAGTACAAGATGCTGAAGATAAACAAAATGATACTGTAGCTAAACCAAGCTCTTGGGGCGTTGGTAAATCATGGGCCAGTCTTTTCAGTCCTCCAGCATCTAAACAGGTAAATCCCCGTACGCATTAAAGCTAACGCAGATTAATGAACAACACCAAACGCATGCGTTTGCAGCAACGCACGCATGTGGTCCCTTCATCAGCGTTCACTGTTCCGCGATTTGTTGTGTATGTGCCTTAGGCACACTTGCATGCGTGTGGTGTTGTTCTTTCACCTGCATTTTAGGGTCCATTTGCATTCCCGGAAACTTACACTGTTCTTCAACTTTTTTATTATTTCAAATTAACTTTCTTTTTCTTTAACAGCAACACAATATTGTTACGGGTTCACAACAACAAATCAAACGAGCAAATTTTAAAAAACAATATGTCAATGTACAAAAAGGCACTTAAACTCACTAATAACTCGCTAATCAAAACGGCTTATTAACTTCGTGTTAATATCTCGCTATTACTACAGCTCATTGTCTCTGACTGACTCTCATTCCGCGATGTTCGGCTTTATATAGGGTCTTCGATCTTTCGCGAACTATCTATCCTTTTTCGGCGCCTAGAAAATTCGCCTATTCAAGCGAGTGTAAGCCATAGATAACGCAACTAAAACCTAGATTAATAATACTACCATAAGATTAGTCTACCTAATTCTACACTAAACCACAATAAATTCTAACTATAAAATTTAAATTTGTAACAATATAAATATAAATAAAAAAGTCTGCCAAAACTACCTTCTTTTTCCGGCTCTAGATCTTTTTGTCCTGGCACCTTCATTTTCCTATTTTTCCTATTGGGTTCTGGATTTATTTAAAAGTATTTGCTTCATCCAATTTTTTGTGGTAAAGTTGGGATTATTGGTTCTTTCTGTTTTATGAAAAGACCTAGCTAAATTTTGCAAACAAAATTATAAAATTCTTTGTTATTTATTTATTTACGTCAGGGTCAAACTCAAAATCCATTCAAACCTTAAAAAAAAGCAGAAAAAATTAGTTATTTCTGGATGTGCTTAATAAAGCTTGACATTATGTTTATTTTATTTACCTTCCCTGTTTTTACTTAGTTTGCAGTCGCATCATAAGCACAGAAAATGTTATTTTATTTGGCCCAAAAAGTCCCTGAAAGGACCTTTATTTACGAAAAATAACTTAACAATTTACCCCTTTTAACACCTGTGTTTTTTTTCTTTCTTATACCGCGTGGCAAGCCTTCTATCTAGGGGTAGGATTTTTGTACGGGCCATAAGGATTGCATGGGAAAGCAGAGAAGCGTAAAACGAACGTTGCCGGTTTAGCGAAAATATCAGTATAAGCCGCTACTCAATTCACGAAAATCATTAAACGGGGTGATACACAACCAGAATAATACATTAAAATTCTGCTTGTTTTTAAAAGTAAATAATTCACTTACTTTTACAAACAAGCAGTAAAGTCTTATTATTGTTAATGATTTTCGTTTCACATTCACTAAAGTCAATAACTTACCAATCTACAGGTAAGCTACCTAATATTTAATTTTAGTTTTTGTAATACATTTTAAGTCCAACCAAAAAAAAAAGTTAATGGACCACAGTGATGCAGGGTGGGTAATGGACGTGGGTGGCAGAGGTGGTATGAAGCCACAAAAGAATGTCCGCTGACCTGATGGAGTACTTTTCCTAGACAAATATCAAAATTATGAGTCGTAGTCCCTTTTAAACCACAAATAAAAATTTGAAAACAGGAAATATTTCAGAAAATATTGGAGGAATAATACTTTAAATGCTCGCGGGCGAAAATAGAACAAAACAAACTTTTTAATTAACTGAAAAAATACAGAAAAAAGTTTAAAACCGGAAAAATACGCCGCAGGTAGCAAAAATCTTTTCAAGTTAGACAGATACAGGAATTTTTTATCTTTCTAGAACAATGATGGACTCTTTGTTTTAAATACAAAAATAACATTTTTAAATAAAAATCGATCCAACAAGTAAAGTTATGCATAACTAACAGTTTTAAGGTAAAATTGTTTAAATAATATTTATATCTTTTTACCCAAAATCTTATGCCAACAAAAGACTTCTGTATCATATTGTGTTAAAATCGTTTGAGGTGTAGATTTATCGTGTATTCAGACAGACAATTTATTTTATTCGCCGATTTCGGTGTTTAAGGACCGAAAACTCGCATGTAATAAAAGTAAAAAATTTAATTTTCACGTTTAATAGTCCACCTTTTGTATATTGGACTAAAAAACAAGTCATGTAATAATTATCGCCCTAAACCTTAAGATTGTCCGTCTCTTGACGACTGCGACCACTCACTACCTACGAGCTTTGTAAGTAACGGACCACTTGCGCCTGTAGTATTTATCAAGGTTATTTTTGGCAACCCTGAAACGCTTTCGACGGAAATGGGACGTATCGCTGTCTCATATTAATACATGCTATATTCTATCTGTTTTTATCCTCTTATGGAAATTACGCTACCTAGATGTGGACTTGTTTACGCGGTAGTGCGCGTGATAGTCAAAAGTATATGTTGTCATTAGTTTTGGACTACTGCACGTAATCAGAAGCGAATAGTCATATAACTCGTTATCTAGAGGTGATTTTACTGGTCTAAAAAGTCCGTATTATGTTGCGTGAAACGTGTAATGTTTTTATATGATTCCTGAGGCCGTATTCTTGACGGTCCGTGAATCAAGTGCAGGGTGAGTGCAGCTATCCTCTCTCACAATCACCTGGGTTAAAGTAAGTGAGAAGCTACTCACTCACGGGCACAGATTCCAGAATACAGCACCTAAACTTTTGCCAAAAGTTCTAGGATGCCTAAGGTAATTCTGTCTTTTGTGCTATACTATTAAAAGAAGAACTTGACCCAAAAATGTCCTACAAAAAATTAAGATATCTTGAAAACTACTTACACCATTTATTGTTTATATCTTATTTTTGACCTGACCTTCAAAAGTGTCTATGGGCGCTCTAAATTTGGTTTTTTGTGTTTCTAGAGAGCATTTGTGTAACAAAGTATATTTTATTTTATGGATGGAATTACGATACGTTGTGGTGCTATATTTTCTTTTGTTATACAGGTAGCAGCTCCTACACAGACTACCATGAATGGATCCATTCAATCTCCACTAACCGAGCCTGTGAAAACTAAGAATAACCAATCTTGTCCTTTTAAAAATCCGAAGAAAGACTGTTTTGTCGACCCAGATTGTTATAGGATGGGAGGTAAATACTGGTACTACCTTTAATTCCGATACAAAAAATGTAATTGGCAAAGGATTAAGAATTACATTGGTCCTGTGGGGTATAAACTATTTTATGCCGTTAAAATTTTTTTTTTAAATATATGAAAAAGAAACTGTCTTTTTTGACAAAGATAATTTTCAGAATTCCTGGCTACATACGAAATCGATGGCAGAACATACAGTTTACAACCAAGAGGTTTGATAAATCAAAGCAACTACTGCTATATCAATTCGATACTACAAGCGTTGATAGCCTGTCCACCCATGTACAACCTTTTATTCAAATTAGCACAGAATATAACGTCCAACGAGAAGCGAAAAAAGACGCCTGTTATTGATGGCATGTAAGTTTTATCTTTACGATAGTAGTTTTAAATCTACACTTCATTGTTTTCAAATTTATTACTACATTTACGCAATGTTTCAAAACCAAATTAAATGCTTTATCTGTCTTCTACTGGGTTTACCAATTTAATTCTTTATTTAAAAAATCACGAGTGTGTGAGAGAACGTATATGATCTAAGTGATCAAGGCAGAGAAAGCAAACGACGTCCATCCAATGAAAACCCAAGTAGGGAAAGCGTTAATAACTAGCTATTGTTTTCATGTACATTCGTGCTCAAAAAAATTCCGTATATAAAAAATTATTTTTAGGTTGTTTTTAGTTTATTGATATCCATTTAAAGCAAAATAAACAATAATTCATTATTAAATACCACTATATATAATAAATAATAAAAATCCTAAACACAAATTAAAAAAAAAATGGTCTAAAAGTTTTCGTCTAATCCAGGTTCTTCTTTCATTGTGCCTAAAACTGATGCTGCATTTCCCTGTTGTATTGCCAAGCTTATTCTTTGGATGATATAATTTTGTGATTCTTTTACTGGTAATTTTGCACTTATTTCTAAAATAATTTTTTTTACCTCATCACCTAAGGGCCCTAAAGTTTCTACAGCAAATGGTATAAAAATAAATCTGTTTCTTAATTCCGAATATTTTCTGATTTTATTTTGTTCCGATAATTTTGCCGCGGCGCCTTTAGATTTCGAAGTTTTGTCTAAATAACTTTTTGCTAAAGTATGGGTGCATGTAGCATCCCATAATAATTGTTTTCCATATTTCCAGGGAATCAACGTCATTCCGTCTGCTCGTTTTCCATCACTTCGGCATATTCCCAAAGGTTCTAATATGGAAGGACATTCAGCCGAAACTAAAGCCCTCTTGATAATATCAGTGATCTGCCTGTGCCTTGATGCACGCCCTGCACTTTTTTTACAGCTTAGCCCATGTGAGCCATATATATCTGAATTTTCGCCGCAAATGCAGACGTGCACTCCGGAAACAGGGAGACCAAGCCTTAGACCAATTGATATCCGAAAAGTATTTTTATCAAGAAGGTTTCCTAACGACGCAGACGGAAGAGCATGTAGCCATGCGTTGCTTTCAGGTGTTTCAAGAGCTAGGAATCGTGCTTTATCTTCGTCACGGGAAAAATTACAAAAAATGGTTTCTTTGCGAACATTACAAATCATGGAGTCAAATTCTTTTTGGTAATTTGGTATTTCGTGCATGGTTGAATTTATTTATACAAGGGAGGAAACTGTCAGCCAGTGAAATGGTATTTCAAATTATTGACAAAGTTACTATTACTAAATAAAGCCGGTTTTGAGATTGTTTTTATTATATTCTTGTAAAACAATTTTTTTTAAATGTGTAGTAATCCTTAATTTTTCAGAGCCGTCATTAGCTCACACAAAAATTAAATTTAAAGCAGAAGCGAATGTGTTCGTTTCTGCGTGGAAAGTAAAATATTAAAACTGGTATTTTTGGATTTTGATTGAACTTTATTGTAAAAAATCATTAAAAATTGAACAAGTTTTACATAACAAGCAAATAAATAAATGCCATGACAAACAATGACAGTCATGTCCATGTCAAATATAACAGTTGGCATGCGGTGCGTGGCGGGTAATTTGAATGCAAAATAAGGAATGCTCAATCTTCAAGATTTTAACCATCTTTCATCCTTACAAAAGTTTGGTGGAATATCGGGTAAATTTTTCGTAAAAATCTGTTGTGTTATTTTGAAAATATCACAAACCTCTATCCGCCTGTAAGACCCAATATAAAATTCAGCCCCCAACAGCAGCTGATTTTTTCAGGGTCGTGGCCTGTATTTTTTTGTTGGCCTTGGCTTTAATTTTATGTAAATTGGTGGGGTGTTGAGTAATTTACTCAGGAGAGATTTAAAATGGACTGTATAAATGGTTTTTGTTCTACTCACTGTTCGTTGCTGGGTTGTGGGGTCGATGGGCGGCCGCCTTTATCCTGGCTTTAGCAGTTCTGTTGAGGGGTTTCCATTACAGAGGTTTTAAGGAAGGGAGGACGAGGGAAAACACTCGCGAAAATTCGTAATTTACTTAAAATTATTTAACTAAAAGGTGCGTCGCTTGATTGCACACCGTGTGATTGAATAGGGATTTGAAACGATATATCCCGTTGAAATACTAATTCACACTGATTTTTCATTATATTTTTCTAAAAGCTACAGGCTAAGGTGAACAAATCCCAATTCTACACAGTGAGCCAAAAAATATCTTATCCAACAAAAAGTAAAAATATAATAACTAAATTCTAACATCCACACGAAATGAATGTACTGAGGACCGAACATCCCGCCGGCCAAAAGGGGTTTACCCCTTTTAATTTTAACTACTATCTACATTGTGTTCAATGGGGAGCGGACACAGCTTAACAACCGGTCGCTTTAAAGTACCGTTAGTGGTACGCACGCTTGCCACTCGTACTACACCGTCCGAACCTGGATGCACTGCCTCAATATTACCCAGTCGCCGTTGCATACAGGGAGTGTTATCCTCTTTTATAACCACAAGGTTACCAATTTTTAGTGAACCTTTACTATCATGCCATTTAGCACGTTGGTGAAGAGTATGTAAGTACTCTTTAGACCACCGAGACCAAAAATCCTGGTGCAACTTCTGGAGCAATTGCCAGCGATCTAATCTATTAAGGGGGGTGTCACTAAAATTGGGTTCGGGAAGTGCACTAAAAGACTCTAAGGTCAAAAAATTACCTGGGGTGATTGCCGAAATGTCATTCGGATCACTACTAAGGGGGGTTAAAGGCCTACTATTTAAAAAGGCTTCTATCTGTACAAGCAGAGTGTACATCTCCTCGTATGTTAAGATTTGAGATCCAACTATACGTAACAAATGAGTTTTAACGGATTTTACTGAAGATTCCCAAAGACCGCCAAAATGGGGTGCAGAGGGGGGATTAAAATGCCACGAAATTGTTTCTGCTTTCGAAGCATCACTCATTAGATTACATAAAGTTCTATAAGCTCCAGTAAAATTAGTTCCACAGTCACTGTGGAGTGAAACAAGTCTGCCTCTACGGCCTACAAAGCGGCGTAAGGCTGCCAGAAAAGCATCGGAAGACAAGCTTGAAACTAGCTCTAAATGCAAAGCTTTGGTAGCATAACAAACGAAAAGACAAAGGTATGCTTTCGTCGTGCGAGCTCCTCGGTAGCGAGTCATTAACAGATTAAAGGGACCTGCGAAGTCAACACCTGTGTGAAGAAAAGGCTTAACTTGGCTCACGCGAAGTAAGGGTAGATCACCCATGGGAGCTTGAACAGGGGTTGGATGTATCTTATAGCAAGTAATACACTTAGAAACTACCTTTCTAATTACATTTTTGCAGGAAATTATCCAAAATTGTTGTGCGATTATGTACTGAATTGATTGAATTCCTGCATGGAAATATTTCAAGTGTACATAACTAACCAAAAGTTCCGTAAATCGATGATTGTTGGGCAATAGAGCAGGAAATTTTTGTTGATAGGACAACGAAGTAGAATTTCTTAATCTGCCACCAAGGCGAAGTATGCTTTCATCATCTAAAAAGGGGCTTAGTCTTCTAAATAATTTTGAGGGTAAAAGATGCTGTTGGATTCTATCAATTTCATGAGAAAAAGCTAAAGTTTGTACATGCTTTACTAAGAGCATGACAGACTGATGTAACTCTAAACTAGTAAGAGGTTCAGTTACTTTGATTTTGTTTCTACAATTCGACAAAAATCTTAAAATATATGCTAAAACTCTACGTAATCTATCAAAACTAGAAATATTTTCTATTAGTTGAGCTAACAAATGGGGTTCTAATTCTGCTACAAGAAGACATGTTTTTCTATGTTCAGGAATGTCTTCATCAGACAATGGAAGATTTATTTATGTCCATGTGTTGGTGTGTTGCGACAAAAAACTAGGGCCATACCACCACATTGAGCTTTCTGACAACTCAGATGGGAGGAGACCACGACTACCTAAATCTGCAGGATTGTTCTCAGATATGACATGATGCCAATGCGAGGAAGGGATTTTTTCTTGGATGAAAGTTGATCTATTACTAACAAAAGTGGTAAATCTATGTGGGGAAGACTTTATCCAAGAAAGGACTATAGTTGAATCACACCAAGCGTATATTTCACTAATTTTTAGCCTGGGCTGATAAATTCCTAGAACATAATGTAACAATTTTGATAACAGAACTGCTCCACACAGTTCAAGGCGGGGTATACTAATTGTTTTTAAAGGGGCTACTTTGGATTTTGCAGTCACAAATTTGACACAAAATTCATTATCTTTTAATGAAAATCTAAAATAAACAACAGCACAATAGCCTTTTTCAGAGGCATCTGAAAAGCCATGAATCTGAATTGATTGATAACTATCAGGCACTACTCTACGAGTTATTTTACATAAAGATAGCAAACTAACTTCACTTGTAAATTTTTCCCATATTCTACTAATTTCTATCGATGGTGGATCATCCCAATTGAGCTTTAAGTCCCAAAGCTTCTGTATTAAATGTTTTAGGAAAAAAGTAACAGGGGTTAAGATACCTAGAGGGTCAAAAATCTTAGCTAAGTTGCTAAGTAAATTACGTTTTGTACACGGTGACAAAATTGAGTTTATCGAAAATTGATAGCAATCTGATGATGGACTCCACTCAAGTCCTAAAACTTTAAGAGTATTATTGGAATCAGCATCAAAGGATAAATTTTCATTGCACAGATGAGAAGAAGGAAAGTCTGCCAAGAGTCTTGGGTCATTGCTGCACCACTTGCGCAATTGAAACCCACCTTTGGCAAGAAGAGAAATTAGGTCTTTCTGAATCCTTTTGGCACCTTCAAGGTCACAATGCATGCCAGTTATATCATCTACATATGAGTGAGAGATAATTAGTTCTGAAGCTTCAGGGTAATTAACTTTCTCCTGCTCAGCTAAAGTAAGCAATGATTTGATAGCTAAATAAGGGCTGCATGTTAATCCATAAGTAACAGTACAGAGAGCTATGTCTTCGATTGGACCATCAGGCTGAAAACGCCAAAGAACGCGTTGATAATCCTGATGAGGAGGAGTAACTAGAATTTGTCTAAACATTTTACAGATATCCGCGGTAAATACGAATTTTTCCAATCTAAATAACAGAAGTAATTGACATATGTCAGCTTGAAGTTTGGGACCAGGAAGCAGGCAATCGTTTAATGAATAAGGATCACAGAGCCATTATAAACCACGCGAAGTTTAGTTGTGACACTAGAAGGCTTTAGTACACAATGATGTGGAATATAATAACTTTTATCTGGAATGGCCAAAGATGAAACTATTTTCATATGTGCTAAAGATAAGTATTCCTTCATAAAATCGGAATATTGCATGTAAAGATCAGAATTTTTTAACAATCTACGTTCTAATGCTAAGAATTGCTTGAGTGCTAACTCTCTACTGTTGGGAAAAGAAGGTTCACTAGACTTAAAAGGTAGAGATACTACAAATCTGCCTGTCTCTGTTCTATAAGTGGTTTCAGAAAATATTTTTTCAGCTAAACTATCTTCAGGTGACATTGAATTGACCTTGGGAACTTCCTCGACAAGCCAAAATCTTTGAATGGTATCTTCAAGGGTGTCCATTGCCAAAAAGGTTTGAGAAATGAATTGACTAATTACTTTAGACGAAGAACAAGGTTTACCCATAAGCAAATAACCAAAAATACTATTAATTGCCACTGGATCATTAGGACCAGCAACAATCTTTCCATCTTTAAGAATTCTTGCAAATATATCAGCTCCTACTAATATATCAACCGGTCTAGATTTGTAAAAATAAGGATCGGCTAGCTGACAATTTTTTAAGAAAGGCCAATTAGTAGTGGAAAGTGTTGAAAGTGGAAGATTTCCACATATTTTAGGGATAACTACGGCACTAAATTCTAAAAGGGGACTAGATTTTCCTGAAGGACGAATGGTAGAAGAAATGCTCTCACAACTTTTAAGCATAGGGGCTTCACCAATGCCTTGCACATCGATATCCGATTTGTAACTATGTAAACCAAGACGTTTAACACAAGCTTTCGTTATGAAATTTGAGGTTAAACCTGAATCTACGATTATTCTAATAGGTTGATAATCGCCTTTGCTATCTAAAATTTCTACTATTGCGGTGGATAATAATACACCCGAAGAATCGATGCTACTACTTAAACATAAGGGGTTGTCTACAGTTAATCCGACAAAAGCATTGGGGTTGCTTTGTGAATTTTGACTATCAATATGAGGTAATTGAGCTACAGAGTTAGCATTATTGGACACTATACTACTATGGTTGGCATGGTGGTTGGCACCCGAACTAGTGGGGTGGCCAATGGAATTCGGGAAACTAGAACTAGAATGCGCTACTGGACTACAATGAGTATTGACACTCTGATTATAATAATTTGGAGTGGAACTAAAGCTACTAAAATGGGGGTTAGGACCCTGACTATGATTGTGTACAGGATTGTACTTAGGACCCTGACTATTATGGTGTGTAACAGTACTGCAGGCTTGAAAATTTCTATTATTTTGACTACTATTATTCTGACTACTATTATTCTGACTACTATATAAGGTGCTAACTTGATTGGAACTATCATTTCCACTGAAACAAAGTAAACTATGGTGACGAACACCGCAACGAAAACAGGAATTAGTGGAGGGGCACTCCTTTATACTATGCGATCTAGAAAGGCAATTTAAACATAAATAATTTGCCTTGGCAAGTTTATAACGTTCATTGGGAGTTTTTGAGCGAAAGAACTGACATTTAGAAAGAGTGTGATAAGGTCCCTGTTTGCAAACTACACAAGTATTTTTATTATTATTTTGATTGGGTTGACTTAGAAAAACATTGGAAGTTTGTCTGGAGCTACCTGATTTAAAACTACTACTATTATTATTTATAGATTTTTTAAAGAATTTTTTATCTTCTTTTCGGGTTAATTCTACATTATCTAAAGCTTCACAGTGTTTTTCCAAATACGCTATTAACTCTTTATAATCAGGCATTTTATTGGAATCAGAAAGCTGTAACTCAAATTTTGTTGCTAAGGAAATATCTATTTTTCTATTAATCATTTGAACTAATGGAAATGACCAGGCGTCTATAGGTAACTGTAAATTGCGCAAGGCCTCTAAATTATCGTTAAAGGTATCTAACAGGGTACGTAAATCTTGAGGATTTTCTGAAGATACTTTTTTAGCATTTTCAATAGCTGACCAATGACTAGCTGCTATGATTCGTTTTCTATAATATCTTTTACACAAAGTATCATAAGCAATGGAATAATTAGCATGAGTTAGTGGCAAATGCTGAACTAGGAGTTTTGGCTGTTCCTCAAGGGCTTTCAGTAAATATTCGAATTTAGTTACATCCGAAAAGTGAGGATTGTTATGAACCAGGGCTTCAAACATATCTTTGAAACTAGGAAATGAAGTTACATCTTCTCTAAAAATAGGTAAATCTAATGGTTTAAGATTGTTAGTAAACTGAGGTGCCTTTGATAAGGAAACAGAAGATTGCGTTTCACTAGTTGTATGAGAAAATAAGCTAAAATATATGCTTTTAATATGCCAGAATTTATTTTCAAAATCAGCTCGAACTTTATCTTCAGCTTGAAAATCATCCTGTTCATCTAATAAACCTATCAAAATGTTATGCTGTTTACTGAAATCATCTCTAATTTGTTTTAGGTCTTGATAGCGAACCTTGAGTGAAGCATGATATTTGCTATCAGTCTCAGCTTTTATAGCAAAATCGTATATTTCAGTCATGCGACTAATTTCACTCAGTCTTAAGTTTGTTGCTTTTCTAACTTTATCTGACATTGTAGCTTAATAATTAAACCAAATTAAAAATTATAAAAAAATCTGTTTTATACTTTAAATTTAAAAAAAAAAATATATTTATTTCCTAAGTTAAATTTTAAACTTAATAAATGGCGAGAAATCTACTAACTACCAATTTAATGAAGTTGTCTAAACGTGGTAAACGAGTGCTACTATTTGTTGAAAACAAAATTTTTCTACTATTTTTTCTCAACTAATAAATTGAGCAATTAATTGGAAATTTTAAGAAAAAATGCTCCTACCACTAAATACGCAATTAATTTTATCAGTTATTTACCTAATTAGCATCTATAATTAATTATTTTATGGTTTCAGAAAAAAGCTACTACAATTTCCAATTTATACGTGTCACTGTGTATTCTAATGGCTGGACACAGTAGACGAAATACTACTACTGAAAGGCTTGACCAGTGTGTCAGTGTACTAAAGCAATGCATACAGTAAATGTGCGAGTGTGAAATCAACGGTGAAGCAAGAGCTAAATGAGACGACTATACGTTCTATACTATATGAGAATCCATTCCCGTTACTAAGCGAGAGACCGGCTGCTAGACTGCTTTTCCTCGAAGCAAAGCAAAAAAAAGGCGATACGGAAGAAATTGATTTCTATTCAATTTGAATAAATGCACGACCTATAATTGGAAATTTTGTGTGAATGTTTTACAGCAAGAACTCTAAAAATTTATGTTAATTAATGACTATATGCCGATTAGTTTACTCCTAACTTTGAGTTTAGTGAAAGGCGGATCAAAGTCACTATGTATTTTTATCAAAAAGTCTACCTACTATATAAAAAAAACGACGATTAGGGTAGTAAAGTAGGAGTAACGCTAGAAAGGATCTGGCGAAAAGGACCAAAATGGTGGGGTGTTGAGTAATTTACTCAGGAGAGATTTAAAATGGACTGTATAAATGGTTTTTGTTCTACTCACTGTTCGTTGCTGGGTTGTGGGGTCGATGGGCGGCCGCCTTTATCCTGGCTTCAGCAGTTCTGTTGAGGGGTTTCCATTACAGAGGTTTTAAGGAAGGGAGGACGAGGGAAAACACTCGCGAAAATTCGTAAATCTAATTTACTTAAAATTATTTAACTAAAAGGTGCGTCGCTTGATTGCACACCGTGTGATTGAATAGGGATTTGAAACGATATATCCCGTTGAAATACTAATTCACACTGATTTTTCATTATATTTTTCTAAAAGCTACAGGCTAAGGTGAACAAATCCCAATTCTACACAGTGAGCCAAAAAATATCTTATCCAACAAAAAGTAAAAATAAAATAACTAAATTCTAACATCCACACGAAATGAATGTACTGAGGACCGAACATAAATAGATTTAGTTTTATCAAACAAGAAAAAATGTCAAACCGAAGCTTTTAGTACTCTGTTCCTAAGGATACAAAGAAAAGGTTGATATCCAAAGATGTCACAAAAATTTAACTAAATACATTTTCTCTACTTTTTACAAAATAAGTTAGATCAAAGATGTTGAATTTTACTTTACCGCACACTATGCGTTAAATTAACTTTACTGCACACTATGCGGTAAAGTAACTTGACCACATACTCTACTGTAAAGTACCACTTTTCATTCTCAAATCAAACTGGTAAAATGTACTTTCACGCACGCGAGTTGGTAAAATTATTTACAGACGACTTCCGTAACGTTGAATCTCGAAAAGCTTTATATTACTCTCACTGTGTCAGTGTTCAAGACTCTATACCATATAAATACGGATAATACCTATTGACCAATACAGTTGTTATGCATTTAAAGAAGGCTCTGCCTTTCTCATAAAGTATTTTTATTTTATTTTGCGGCTGGTATTACGGTATTTGGTGGTATTTTAAACAGCGTTTTTGGTTATTAGCATGTGTTTCCAAATAAAAAAAATATGTAATAATAAATAAATAATACATTTTACATAAAGTAACGCCAAAGAAGATAACCATGGATCTCTGAGCTGATATTAACAAGCAATAAAACTAATCGTGCTGAACACACATTTAAAGTGATTGCGATTGTTAATCTGTATTCCTTTTCCCTCCCCATATATTTTTCTAGCTACCGGAAGCTTGAGTGCACACACCTATGCTAACAAAGAAAAATAAGAGATGACGAAATGGTTTTTGAATAGGCGGATTTTGAACCAGTACCTCGGTGTGTCATTTGTTAGAGCACCAGCCTAGTAAATGTTATCTTATTATTATTATTATCTTATTGGTATTTGTCTTATTTATTCCTTGCTCTTACCACTAAATTATCTCCGTTATATGATTTATACCTAGCCTGCTAAAACTAACCTGTATTTATCACATTTGATTAAATCTCTACTTCAAATGAAGGGTAAAAATAATACAAATTCTTGTAGTCTTTATCTATTTATTTTTTAATATTTATAGATGCAAATTTGTCAAAGAATTTAAACCATTGCCAGCCAATATGCGGGTGACGCGTCGATCCGACCCCAAAAATCAGAAAAAAGATCAGGGAACTCTTATAAATACAGACATTCCATTTGAACCGGCGTGGATTTATAAGATGCTGAACGGTATCAGAACGGATTTAATTGAAGGCAGGCAAGAAGACGCTGAAGAGTTCCTTTGCTGTTTGCTGAATAATTTGAACGATGAAATGTTAGAGGTCAGTTCTGCCCAAAGGATCTTGTTCTCTCTTGTCCCTGTTTGCTATTATCAAAATTATCTGACTCCAAGATATGAGCACTAGTATTTACCAAACCGGTTAGAAGTCTCAAGACTTAGTACTGCCTTTTGCCTAAATGTTTATAGTTACCTACCTAGATAGGTAGAACTTTTTGACTAGAACTTCTTTAAAAAACGTAGCAAAAATATGAAATAATCAGAGATATTTTATACTATATTTAATTATAATTTTGTTTATATAAATATAAAATTTTATTTTAGCTTATTAAATTAGTCCAAGATGAAAATAGTGATGAGAAAACAGAATCGAATCACATCATAACAGAAGAGGAAGATCGCGAATGGCAGGTGAGCATCTTTTTATACAAATGTACGAGAAACAAAAGCTTTACATAGCTTTATATTTTCGTCAATTATCATACAAAGTTTCTGCTGCGGCACAAATCATAGTTTCGCGCCGTTCCCTTTTCTCTCCCATTTCACGAACAGGGTGCTTCTCCACCATTCCATATGGGTCACTATTTTTTAGACCATGCTATGGTTTGGAATATTTTTCCCTCAAACGCGACAACAAATAAATTTGCCCCATCTTGACAGCTGTTTCCCCCGAAATTCCATTGAACCACCTGTAGTTTTTCCTGGACGCTAAATGTAATATGCTATGCGGCATGGCTTGAGCTAGAATTTGCGTGGAAAACAAATACCCACTTCTCACCTGTTTCGCTGGACACGACGGAATGGCGATAAACTTCGTGAAGACGAGAAGTCACGATGTATTCCCCTACTTTCCCACTACCAGCCCGAATACGAGTAAAAAACAGCGAAAAATATTCCAAGACACCGCCCACAATATATTTTTTTCTCTTTTATTTCTATTTTACACACATTAAGCACAGCAAGCAGTCTATGAATCCTATAGCTTTTAACCATGCTGTATACTGGGTAAAAAAATATGCCACCTTAGTCAAACTCAGTAGGTGGGACAATGGTCCAATAAGGTTCTAGGTGCATGGAGGTCCAGTTGGGCATGCCACCTCTTGAACAAAATACAATATTACCTATTATAATTTATACTTTTAGGTCATGGGACCCAAAAATAAAGGGAGCGTGACCAGGAAAACTGTTTTCGAACAAACGCCTATTACAAATATTTTTGGCGGATCATTAAGATCTAGGATACACAGGACGGGAGACACAGATACTGAAAATACACAGCCCTTCTTTACGTTGCAGTTAAATATCGAGGTGAGTCACAATTGGATATAGCGGGTTTTCTGGAAATAATGTATTACATTTAAATGAGTATAGAAACGATCAAAAACCAGAGAACAACAGTTCAAATAAATTTTGCCCAAAACTTTTTTATTTGTTTTTTTTTCTGTAAAAAAGTTTTTAATTTTTGTGCATTTATCACTATTTTCTGTTGGTAAAGCAAGGCCTCTAAAAATATGTAATTTTACAAACGTAAACTTTAGTGAATAAAGACGTCACGAAAAAGTGTTGCTTTATGTAATTTTATAAATAAATAAGTCGTACTTTATTTTTTTTTACAGTGTCGTAATATAGGATTTTTACAGTACAATATAGGATTTTTTTATTATTAACTATATGAAAAAAGTTATTCTTCATAAAAAGTTTTGCATAGTTTGAAACCTAAAATGCAACCATCAGATATTAAATTTTTTCAGTAGTATTCTAAGTATGTCAAACTTAAGTAGACACTCTATAGAGGATGAGCATTAAAAAGGATCCACTTGAATTTCCTCAAAAACTATTAGAAAATTGTGTCTCCCTTGCAAACAAATTTTCTAATAGTTTTTGAGAAAATCCAGATGGATCCTTTTTAATGATCACTTTTGTGTAAATAATTGGGTACTTTTTGGATGTTCATTTATTCTAACCTGAGGAGTGCGTTTCGTTTCACCTATATATGATTTACCATGGGATTTGGTAAATACATTCCTTATTATTTGAGGGATTTTCTGGTTTTCTTTTAGTTACAAAACCCCTTATCATATTTCCCGATGAAAATACTGTTTTTATATTATAGAATTATTCGTCTTATGTTTTCTGAAAGCCCTTGAACATATGGAATGTTAATAACACGCAATGGATAATTCTTTTGAGAATTTGCTACATACGGTTTGTTTTTAATTTTAATGATCGTTGAGTTTATTAATTTCTTGGAATAACCATTCTGTTAAAAGTCGTTTTTGATGTTGTAGTTTTGTGTGGTTAATTCTTCATTATTACTACAAATATTTACGGCTCCTAAATACAAACTTCTTATAACTCCTTGTTTTGTAGCAACAGAATGATTAGACTTAAAATTAAGGTACTCTCCCGTGTGAGTAGGTTTCCTATATACAGTGATTTGAATGTTTATGTCTATTCGTTTGACAAGAACATCCAAAACAGGTAAGGCCGAATTTTTTTCAAATTCTATTTGATTGTTGGCCGAATACTGTTTAGGTGGTGTAGACAATTCTGCAGTTCGTCATCATTTTCCGGCCATATAATAAATGTGTCATCCATGTATCGTAGCCATAGTTTTGGCTTGACTCTTGCTGACTACCACTGGCGACCCATTGGAAGTCCATCATTTTGCGCGTAAAACTTATCTTTCACTTAAAAGTAAAAGTTACGGGGGCTGAGCTCCAACAGATCCATCAACCCTCCTCCACCGATAGTGTTCTTCTATTGCGAAGTATATCATCAGTTTGTAATTTGCTTTTGATGATACTGAGCGACTCATTTATTGACACGGTGGTGTAAAGACTGGATTGTTTAGTTTATACTTGAAAACGGTTAGATACTTATTAACCGAAACGTCATGTTTAAAATAAAATAAAGTCATTGTCTACAAGTTTCAAACAAATAGTTTTTCGGAGCTATACAATATTTCAAAGTCCCTTCCTTGCATTAGTCCCAAACAAAAATAATTTGGAATTGGTTCTGGAATGTTTATATAGTTCTCGAATTATTCCAGCCCAGATTAGAGCTTAATTGTTTTTTCAGAAAGTCAACACTGTCAAAGAAGCCCTTGAAGCGTTGCCGACCAAATACCAATTAGAAGGTTTAACGTCATCCAAAACTAACGAACAAGTCGAAGCGTGGCAACAGGTTATGTTAGATAAACTTCCGATGATCCTTGTGCTTCATTTAAAATGTTTCGATTTTAAATTGGACGGCTGCACGAAGATTATTAAGGCTTTGGAGTTTCCAATTGACTTGAAAATCGATGCAAGTAAGTTCCGAATTTAATGTCTGTCCCTAAAGAGTTATATCGAATACGAGTTCTTCTTGGTTTTTGTTTATAAAACTGCACATGGAAAAAAATATTTTTTGTTTTTAATGTTTGATTACAATTTTTTTCTCAAGAAAATTGAAGAAGACAATATCCAAATCAAACCGAATTTGATTTAAACAAAACAAATCAGCTGACAGTAGCCGTTTAGTTTGTTTTTTTGCATTAAAAGATACGTGACAATTTGTGTGTGTACGAGAATTAACTCGGGAATTAGATTAGATGAAATTCGTCTTTAGTAATTAAACTATAGAGGAAGGTCGCCTATTATTATACTCAAAAAACAGTCCTACCGTTGTAGTTTTAGCTCACACATATACTATACTATAGTAGTGTGAGCTATGGTGATCCTAATTTTTTCGAGAAAAAAAAAGTTGCTCCGATTTCAAAAATTTTTATATATCTTTGCGTTTCAGATGATTTTGAAACTTTTTTGTCGCGCCGTCTGTCTGTCTGTAACGACCAACGCGCATAACTCAAAAACCGCTTGGCCGATTTTAATGAAATTTGGTACCTAGGCTGGATCTTGGGTCGAGATGGTCCCATTTAAAAATGAACAAAATCCACCGAACACAAGCCAAATAAAAGGGTGGGGGATGATTTCAAAAATTAGAGTTTTTGTGAAAATATGGCGTGTGTGATATCAAACGAAAGGTAATTGAGTCCGGAGTTAAACAAAATACATTTTAGTTTTTGTTTTTTTAAAGGTGGGGGTAGATTTCAAAAATCTGAGTTTAAGTCAATACATGGCTTGTTAAAAAAGTTAAAAGTTAAAAAATACTCTGCCAATATATGGGCCCCTAAGCTCACACTAGGTACTATAGTTATAGTGTACGTGTGAGCTAATATAACTAAAAACTAAAATATATTTTATTCAACTCCAGACTAAATTACCTTTTGTTTGATACCACACAAGCCATGTTTTGACTTAAACTCAAATTTTTGAAATCTACCCCCACCCTTAAAAAAACAAAAAATAAAATGTATTTTGTTAAACTCCGGACTCAATTACCTTTCGTTTGATATCACACACGCCATATTTTCACTTAAACTCTAATTTTTGAAATATACCCCAACCCTTTTTTTAAATAAATTAAAATGTATTTTGTTTAACTCCAGACTCAATTACCTTTCGTTTGATATCACACACGCCATATTTTCACTTAAACTCTAATTTTTGAAATCTACCCCCACCCTTTTATTTGGTTTGTGTTCGGTGGATTTTGTTCATTTTTAAATGGGACCATCTCGGCCCAAAACCCAGCCTAGGTACCAAATTTCATTAAAATCGGCCAAGCGGTTTTTGAGTTATGCGCGTTGGTCGTTACAAACAGACAGACGGCGCAACAAAAAAGTTTCAAAATCTTCTGAAACGCAAATTTTTGAAATCGGAGCAACTTTTTTTTTCTCGAAAAAATTAGGATCACCATAGCTCACACTACTATATATAGTATATGTGTGAGCTAAAATACATTTTAGTTTTTTTTTCTTTAAAAAGGGTGGGGGTAGATTAAAAAAATTAGAGTTTACGTAAAAATATGGCGTTTGTAATATCAAACGAAAGGTAATTGAGTCCGGAGTTAAACAAAATACATTTTAGTTTTTGTTTTTTTAAAGGTGGGGGTAGATTTCAAAAATCTGAGTTTAAGTCAATACATGGCTTGTGTGGTATCAAACAAAAGGTAATTTAGTCTGGAGTTGATTAAGATATATTTCAGTTTTTAGTTTTATTAGCTCACACGTATACTATAACTATAGTACCTAGTGTGAGCTTAGGGGCCCATATATTGGCAGAGTATTTTATTTTGCATCAATTTTTTATCGCCAATTTTTAAATTTTTTAAGCATAACTCGAATTTCAAAATGGTTGTGTTGGTTTAGGTGCATATTATAAACACGCCAATAACGCCAAAGATCACGAAAAATTGTCTTACTAAAACCCCTTTTTACCCAAAGTTCCTCTCGTTCCGTTTAAAAGTTTGCAGGTTGCATTAATACCGATCCTAGCCTAACATTTTGTACATCTACAGAATATGTATATGCTACCGGGCGAACCATAAAAATCCGGACAAAATATTTGAATACCTTTTATTTGTTTGAACGTCCGTGCAAAATAAAAAATATTTTTTCGAGTGATAAAGTCAACGATTCGCATATTGTTTGGTGTAAACCAAAGTTATACTAAAGCCATGTTTTGTTATAGAGCTTTTATCATCATCAAAGACAGTAGATCAAAAGCAGAAACAGTATAAGCTATTTGCAGTAGTATACCATGATGGAAAGGAAGCGACCAAGGGTCATTACGTCACTGACGCCTTCCATGTAGGGTACAACAGCTGGCTACGATACGATGATGCCTCTGTGAAAGCTGTAAGTAATTTTTATAATAACTTTAGAACATGTCATCTACCGCGAGGACCACTGAAGTAGGAACATACGATGGAATATGTCCAATTTACTAGTGCCATGTGATTTTCGAGAGAGCGATCGAAAGCAAGCAGGACTCTTTTTTTGTCTCTTTCTATTCCTTGCAATCATTTTTGTCGCGTAATCGTGTACAAGATATAAGTCCGCATTCGATCGCGCGCTGATAAGGTGCTGTCTCTAATAAAATGCGTTATTAAACACGCGAATTATGCTATCCCATTGATTTTTAGAGCGAATAAATCTGGTCGTTCTATCTGGTCATTTTTGTAGAACGACAGATTTATTTCCGACAACATAAAATTTAAAAATTATATATAAAAGCAGGCTCTTAAAGAAACAACACATTCTAAAAACCAAGGAGTCTCCCAACCAAAAATATTAAAGTAAATCCAGTACCTAATGATTGGAAAATTGCATTCATATCCTCAGTACATAAAAAAGGAAACAAGCTGGATTGCAACAATTACAGAGGAATTTCAGTAATCAGTACTCTAAGTAGATTGTATGGTAGGATTCTTAGAGATTTAATAGAGAATGATTTTCATGAACAAGAAGAAGAAGTGCAAAGTGGGTTTCGTGCAGGCAGATATTGTAGTGATAATGTTTTTTGTCTTAAACAAGCAGGTGAGAAAAGGAGCGCCAGAAATATAGAGGCTCATGTTACCTTTGTGGACTTACAAAAAGCATATGATACCGTTCCAGTAGGAAAATTATGGACAGTGTTAGAGCAAACTAATATTAATCATACATACATAAAAGCGGAAAACGAACTATATAAAGGGTCAAAATCTAAACTTAAAATTGGAAATACTTTAAAAAGAATTCCTGGCAAAAGGCTTAAGACAGGGATGTTGTATCTCTCCAACTCTTTTTAAAATATATATCACAGTAGCTGTAATAAACTGGAAACGTAAAGTGCACGGCATGGGAATACAACTTAACGACCGATTTACCATATACACACTATAGTTTACTGACGACCAAGTAATTGTAGCTAATGATAAAGAAGACATGGAGTATATGATGAGGAAGTTAATGGAAGAATACCAAAAGTGGGGATTAACAGTGAACGTGGACAAGACACAGTACTTATGTATTGGAAACGAATCCAGTGAGTTAGAACTATACAATGGACAAACAATATCTCCATGCAATGAGTATGTATACTTGGATGTCACATTTGATAAGACAGGAACAGATTGTAAAGAACTGGAAAAAAGAATAGTAAAAGCAAAAACGGTTATTGAATGTCTTAACAGTATTTTATGGAGCAGAGAGATAAAAAAGAATGTAAAATTTAATATATGAAACAATGGTGAGAAGCACGTTGTTGTATGGAATAGAGACTTGTCGCGTAACAGAAAAATACAAAACAAAAATGGAAAGTGTCGAAATGGATGCAATAAGAAGATCAATTGGAATATCTAGAATAGATCACATAAGAAATGACATCATAAAAGAAAGAATGGGAATCGAGGGAAGCATAACGGATAACATCACTAAAAGGCAACTGATATGGTACGGCCATGTACAACGGATGAACGACGAAAGATTACCAAAGCAAGTCCTAGAATGGCAACCAATAGGGCGTAGAAAAAGAGGGCGTCCTAAACTAGAATGGCAACAGTCAATCCAAAGATCAATGAGTCAAAAAAATCTAACAGAAGATGATTGTCAGGATCGAAAAAGGTGGAGAATAGGCGTCGAACAACGTAGAAAACCGTTCTAAACCGACATAGTAGTAAACGCTCGAAAAGTCCTCTTTCTTCGGCTAGACAATATCAGAGGCTATTACAAAAACCAACTCTTGCGTTCCGGAGCATGTTAGGGTTAATAGTTTGAAGTGCTTCTGTAATTTTATTTTCAATTTCTTTCAAATGCTTTTGGTTAGGCTTTTTGCCAGTTTGGACCACCAGTGACGTGAAAAATTCGACATATACAAGGGGTCTCAAATAAAAGCAACTACATTGGGGATTTCGGAAACGGTAAGAGATACGAGTTTGTTTAAATGAGAAAAAAGTTGCGCTATTCTAAGCCCAATCAGATGCCGTATCAAAGTTAAAAATACCTACAGGGGTTTTTAAAATATTGAGCAAAAACTAAAAATTGTATTTTTTGAAAAATTTAAATTTCGCCGCAATCTTGCAAACAAATGGTAGTTTTGTATAAGCAACTACGGCCAATTGAATGACGTTAACAATTTTTTTCTAGACCTTCTAGTTTTTTGAAACCATAGCCAACTTTGTTATTTCTTATGACCACCATATTGGATTTATACTTCAATAAATAGAGCATAAACGGAGCTTTTCAACCGTGTATAATAAGCCTATCTTTGGATGACGGAAAATGTGAATTTATTTAAAAAAATGTTTTTCACTTAGTTGGCTGTGAAACAAATGCAGTAGTTGTGTTTGTTGTCATACCTACGTAACTACCTTTCAAAATGCAAATCTTTAACGCCCTTATTTTTTAATTTTTCTTTAGCTAAGAAATAATACAATTTCTTAAAATCTCTTTTAATTCATGAGACAAAAGTTTGCATTTATTATTTAATTTAAAATAACACGAAAAACCGATAACAAAGCATTGGATTAAATAAGTAAATGTTCGAAAATTCCACCGTTGTTATTCATGCAAATCCTGCATCGATGAATTAGATGATTAGAATTTCGTCTATGGTTTGAACAACGGCTGCCTCAAGCAACGTATCTCTTACCGTTTCCGAAATCCCCATGTAGTTTGCTTTTATCTGGGACACCCTGTATAAATAAAATCCAAACCCCGGTCTATTCTAGACATCGTGCTTTTGGCCAGGTTCTTTGTCAATCTCAATGCGCGGGCGCACCATCGCTCTGCCATGCTGTTATTTAAAGAATACAAAAAAAATCCAAAGAAAACAAACTCTCTAACCTATAAATCTATCCCACATCACCATAATTTGGTTGGTTTGATACGCGATACAGTTGGTTTTGGGTACATGGCCTCTAACGGTAAAGGTAATCGTTACTCGGCTCTAATTAGCACCTATCGTTACCTTTAATAAAGATAACAGCATGACACGGCCCTGCTGCGCCCGCGCAAAATAAAGGTAAGAATAACTGGCTGGCAAAACAATCTGACCATAGGTAATACATTTTTTAAAAATGCGCTTGGTACACCGCTCTTTCCCTTACGAGATCAGGTCAGTTTGAAAAATAATTGCATGGAATACGCTATTATTATTTTTTTGTTCCAGGTTCAAGAAGAACATGTCCTAAATCCTCAGGGTACTAGGGTGCCGTATTTGTTGTTTTATCGCCGTGGTGATACAATTAGGAGCAGGTAGGAATTTACATATTTCGGCCTAGACTTACTTGTTATTTCATACTTTTAAGGAACGTATTTTATAATTGAATTTTTACAAAACTGTTTCATTGTTATTCTATAAATATTGATCTATTGAAAATTCGCTCCTTATATTGAAATGGGAACTTATAATTCTAGTTCTTTTTCTAGTTTAAAGCAGTAAAAAGTCTTAATAGAGCTTTTTAGTTTCGTCTTTTTTTTGTTTTGTGATAAGCATTATATATTGTTTTTAAGATAATTTTTTAAAATAAATCTGTAGGTAATTATTACTAAAATGGGCTTTTTAATTATATTATCGGAGGTAATTACACTAGTGCTTAATTTTTGTAATAATTTTACGTGAAAGTGTATTATTGCCTAAAAATTTTGGGCGTAAATGAAATTTAGTTCATTTTGAAACTTTCGTGGAACAAATATACAGTGAAACCTCTCCTTGCGGACACCTCTATTAAGCGGACACTCCCTTTAAGCGGACAAATTTTTTGGAACCAAGCATTTTACTATTTCTTTACATATAAAGTTTCCTCCTATAACCGGACACTCTAATAAACGGACGCGGACAATTTTTTGTAGTTAAAAAATTTTGAAACCTCTCTTAACCGGACGCGAACCTCTGACAACGGGACGGAGTGCTGCACGACATGGGCATCAACATTATGTAGTATGTTGGCAACAACGCACTCTGCAGCCGGGGACTTACGTCTTCCCGTTTTAGTGCGGACACTAAATACTTCTGTCGTATTTACAACATATTTTATTCGGCGGGGGCGGGACTGCTGTATTTTATTTTTATTGTCCAATTGGGTACCTAGTAATAGATCTCTTTGAAATAGTGCCTAGTAAAAAACTTCTTAGTTTACGTGAAATTTTAAGAAAGTTGTTAACGTTTCGGAGAAGGAACATCTATCAGCACGAAAGGTCGCTGAAAAATTTAATATCGGAAAAACTCAAGCAGCGGAAATTGTTAATAAATATATATTACAATTTCGCAGTTCCCTCTCATAAGCGGACACCTCCAATATTTTTTTTTTTATTTTTATTTGTCAAACACACTGTGTTTTTTTTTTATTACAATCTAGTCAGTAAGACTAATTAGCAATTTTGTTTTAACTTAATTTACTAGAAAAGTCAGATTTAAACTTAGGGTTCACTCAACAGTTCTCCCCGCTTTGTTTAGTCTGTAACTCACAATTGTGTTGTGTTTATAGCATTATTTTGTTTTATGTGTAATTCACTTAGTTTACTAGCTCAAACGGCTTCACTCTTTTTAGTCGTCGAACTAGCATAGTATTGTCTAGAAGCTGAATTGCTTCCACATTCACATGCCGATGGAGTCTATCTTCATGGCTTTTTGCGTACTTTTTTATAGTCTCTGCTACAGTTTTGATTTTTAGATCTCGATGAAGGTCACTATTTCGAACGTACCAAGGTGCATTCACAATGTTTCTTAATACTTTATTTTGAAATCTCTGTACAACTAGAATGTTACTCTCTTTAGCACAACCCCATAGTTGAATACCATATGTCCATACTGGTTTCAGTATTTGTCTATAAAGCAGTAACTTATTATGAATTGTTAAATTGGACTTCCTTCCAATTAGCCAGTTCATTTTTCTATACCTTATCTCAAGTTCTTCTTTTTTTTTCTTAACATGTGCTTTCCAGCGCAATTTGGTATCAAGTGTCATACCTAGATATTTTGCCTGATTCGAATATGGTACTGGAATGTTGTTAATTGTTATTTGTATGTGATTTATATTTTTGTTTGTAAAATCAACATGAATTGATTTGGTTTCATTTAATTTTATTCGCCACTTTGTGGTCCAACTGTGAATTTGGGTGACTGCATCCTGAAGTTTCTCTATGCATTTTTCAATAGATTTTTCTACCGTCAATAAACCAGTATCATCGGCAAATGTTGCTAAGTGACAATTTTCTGGCTTTGGGATATCACAAGTGAATAATAAGTATAGATAAGGGCCTAGTACGCTACCCTGGGGCACGCCTGCTTGAATTTCTCTTAAATTTGAGTATGAGTCTTCCTGTTTTACTCTAAAATGTCTATCAGATATGTATGATTCCAAAATATCCGAATACTGTTTTGGCAGAAACCTTTTTAGTTTAAAATTAAGGCCTTCATGCCACACTTTGTCAAATGCTTGTGCTACATCTAGAAAAACTGCAGAACAAACGTTTCCCTCTTCTAGTGCTTTTTCTATTATATTAGTAATTCTGTGTACTTGATCTATCGTGGAATGCTTGTCTCGAAAACCAAATTGATGAGATGGAATAATTTCTTGTCTTTCTATGATGGGTTTTATTCTTTTAAGCAATAATTTTTCATAGAGCTTGGATATAATTGGCAGCAAAGATATTGGCCTGTAAGATGACACGTCATGGAGTGGTTTTCCCGGTTTTGGAATCATGATAACTTCTGCAACTTTCCACAGTTTAGGTACGTACCTAAGCCTAAAAGACGCATTAATTAGGTTGCATAGTTTTACGATAGCTTTTCTGGGGAGTTGTTTTATGACTACCCCGTTAATAAGATCATACCCTGGGGCTTTTTTCGAATTAATATTTTTGATTTCTGTTAATATTTCTTTTGGTGATGTAAGCTTAATATGGTCCTCGATTTGATGGGGTTCATTTAAATGAAAGTGTTCATCTGGTGCTTCGTGGGGCTAAAATGTTTTTTCTAAATGACTTGCAAAAATATCTGCTTTTTCTTCGTTACTCCTTGCCCACTGGTTGTTAGGTTTTCGTATGGGTGGAATTTGGATAATTGGTCTTTTAAAATCTTTGGTTGCTTTCCAAAGGGAATAGTCGGTATTTTTATCATCTGTAAGCTCATTAAGAAAATGGTTAATAGATTCATTTTTTATTACTAGAATTTCTCGCCTAATGCGCTGCGTCATGTTGTTGAGATTTGTTTTGTCCCGAGGATCACGGCTTTGTTGCCACTTTCTTCTTAGTTTCCTTTTTTCCAATATAAGGTCTCTAATTTCCTTTGGATAGTTTTTTCCCTTAAAAATTCTCTTTGGTTTTGGACTGTTTTCCCAAGCTGCTTGTTGAATATTTGTAACAAAATAATCAACTTCTTTATCGATTTGTTCTGGCGTTTGCAATGGTACTGATAGGTTTATTTTTTCTGACAGACTTTGTTTAAAACTAATCCAGTCAGTTTATTAACTAGTGAGATATTTGCTTCTTTCTTTATTATGTTTTTACTAAGAGTTAGAATAATAGGTGAATGATCTGAGTGTAAATCAAAACTTTCTTCTATATCTACAAAACTTAAAGATATATTTTTTACTATAAAAAAATCAATTAGATCTGGAATTTTTCCTGGATCTGTTGGATAGTATGTGGGCTTACCAGTTGATATCGGCTCACATTGATATTCACTAATAGCTTGCAAAAGTTCTTTTCCTTTAGAGTTCGTCAGTCTAGATCCCCAGTAGGTATTTTTTGCATTAAAGTCACCTCCAATTATAAAACGGTTTCCTAATTTTCTGAGAAAATTAAGATATTGATTTTTCTTTAGTAAGTGCCTTGGTGGTATATAGACAGCACTTATGACTAATGTATATGTTTTGGTTTTTACACTTACTAATGTAGCTTGAATCTCTATGGTTTTATATCCCATCTCCTCATAGTGTGATATATTTTCTTTAATTATTACAGCACTTCCCCCATGTGCAGTATTGCTAGGGTGAGTTGTATGATACACTTTATAACCTTTAAATTTAATGTGAGACTGGTTAGTGAAATGCGTTTCTGACACAAGACAGACGTCAATTTTTTCTATGTCTAGAATAACTTGCAAGTCTTGCTGATGTTGCAAGAGACCATTGGCATTCCAAGCTAGGATTCTAAGATTACTTAACCGAACCTCCAATAAGCGGACAAAATCGAAGAAACCGTAAGTGTCCGCTTATGGGAGGTTTCACTGTACACGGTTTCTAATTTAAAACTTTCCTCCCGGGATTTCTCGAGAACTGCTAAAAAATTTTAAAAATGCCGAGACATGTCGATTTTGTTTGCGAGGTGGACACTTTTTGGCTATCTTGAAATTTTTGTCGCACGCACCACCTTCGAGGGGTATATTTTACCCCTATATTTAAATAGGGAAAGTGGGTCTAGTGATACCTTATTTTGAATGTCCTTACAACCATGTAAAAATTTCAAAAATCTATTCATTAGTTTTTGAGATAATTGCCTTCAAACTTTCAAATTTAACATGGACTGATAAAATAAAAATTTAATTAGAATTTTATTCTTTTTCGGATTTAATTTTTATTTTCTTTCCACGTTAAATTTGAAAGCAAATATCTCAAAAACTAATCGATGGATTTTCGAAATTTTTACACGGTTGTAAAAATATTCAGGAGAGCTTCAAAATAAGGTATCACTAGACCCACTTTCCCTATTCAAAATATAGGGGTAAAGTATACCCCTCGAAGGGGGTTCGTGCTACAAAAATTTCAAGATAGCCAAAAAGTGTCCCCTCACAAACAAAATCGACGTGTCTCGGCATTTTTAAAAATTTTCAGCAGTTCTCGAGAAATCCCGGGTGGAAAGTTTTAAATTCGACACAGTGTATGTTAAAATACATACGTGTTAAACTTATTGGTTAAAAAAGTGGATAATAATTTTTATTTAAATCGTCTATATAAAAAAATTGAAGTAAGAAATTGAACAAGTACGTTATCTACATAGGGGATAAGGATGGGGTTTTCTAAATAAAAAAATAACGTATTTATGCTGTATTAAAAATGCCTTTTTAGTTAGGTCATAAGCGTTTATAAATAAAGGTCACGCCACTGGTAGGTCGTATGAACGAACGTGAATTAGGTCAAGCAAAAATGACGTAAAATATACCAACCGAACTAAATGCTAGTTAACACCCTGTTTCCACCAATGCATGCCCACCCCGATTTAAAAAACGCATCAGGTGACGCTGCATTTAAAACCGGTGCAAATCCATGGCCCATCACGTGATGCGTTTTTTGAATCAGGCTGGGCATGCATTGGTGGAAACAGGGTATTAGGCTTGAGTTGAGGGACTGTCACTAGAGGCCAAAGCCCAAGGTCTGTAGAGGATAGGTTACCTGGTAACTTTCCTGACCAATCAGAGCCAGTTGTTGAAGCGGAAAATGACGTCACCGGGAGTGCCCATTTAAATAAAAAGCATTTAATATAGTAGAAAATCTTCAAGTTTCTTGTGTTCCTTTATTGATTTAAATGTAAAATATGTCTTGTTATTTTTCCTAAAGTTTCTCTAATAACAATATTCATAAAATGCATCCCAAAGGCAAAAGGTCTTGGGAAGCTTTTAGCCCATTAAAATAACTACAAGTAGAAAGTATGCGTAAATTAGAACAATTATTTAAGGTTTTTAAATAAATATAGTCCGAAAAAAAACGCCACAAATGTAAAAATATACCATCGAAGAATAAAAATACTTAAAAACACATGTTAACAATGGGCTCTAATCAAATAGTGGCACTCCAAATGACGCGCTGTCACCTCTCACGCCGCTTCGACCATGGAGTTACCAGGCAACCTATACTCTACAGACCTTGGCCAAAGCCGACGTTGGTTGGTCGTTGAACTGGTCAGAGGTTTTATACGTCAAACAAACGAAGTACGAACGACGTTGAGAAACTAATAAACTAGTACGTTGCGTTATCCGACGTCGATAGATCGTTAAGTAAACTGACTTGTGTCTAACAACGTCGGTTTTGATCAAATACGTTCTAGCATAAATACATGTTCAAAGAATCGAAAAGTGAAGCCCTCATAGCTGGCTTTGAAAACAATGGCAAATTTCAATTTGCGGATGCGAATTTTCAAATGCGCATGCGTGTGTTTTGTCATGTACACACAGCTGCTATCTGAGTGGAGGCCATCTTGAAATTTTGCGGTGTTTTGTGTTTGTCGTGTAAAATTTTGTTTTTTTCTGTGAAAAATGGGAAATATTTTACGTAAAACGTGCGATTTGTGGAAAAATGTCCGGAAGAAGTAAAAGAGTGCCATTCCATGGGTAATTACGTGTATTTTTCCTTATAATTTGTTAATAAAGTTAAGAATGGTTTATAGATGCCATTTAACAGTCTTCATGATGTCCACAATAAATCTGCACAATTAGTTTTAGAAAAACTACAAAATTAATCCACAATTTGATAAATTTTCACTCAATCAACTAGTTTTTAGAAAAAAACAATAGACATAACCCTAAATATTTGATAATTGTCAAATAATGTAGTTACGTAACGGAGTATGTTCCAAAACCACGAAAACTGACGCATGCGCAGTAACCGATATCCTGTCTAGCCGAAAAAGGAACAATTAACAAGTATTAAATAGGGGTTCTGGCTTCAAGCATCGCGTGTGCGAATGCATGGGTATGCCCCAAATTTATGCTATAACGTATTTGGTTTTGATATAGATGGGACGTCGCCCAATGCAAGATCAATTCACAACATAACATTTAGTTGGAAGTCATAAATGTTTCTTGGGCTACTATTATTGATTGTTATTTTAGTTGTTGTTTTAATCTATGGGAGGCCTTGTCCATGACGCCACGTCCCGTAGCTACGGAATTTGACAAAAATTCGCCTAACCTAACTACAGCAGAGCTCAACAAAACTAATTTGTGACGAACTAGGGACTTTTTTTTTACCGATTACTTATAAAGCAATTTTGCTTTTAAGAACTGAGCTTTTTAGAAATAACCATGAAGCGAGGGGTAAATATCTGCCCAAAATGTTGTACACCATAAATCCTTTTTGGCAATTAAATCCTAATAAATCCCTATAAATCCTGTTAAATCACCAATAATTTCCTATAAATCCTTATAAATCCCAATAATTCCAAAGAAATCCCTATAAATCCGAATAAATCCCCGTAAATCCTTTATAGTTTTACTTATGTAGCTTGTTTTTAATTTAAATCTGACAAATGACCTGACGGCTTAGATGCGAGGGAAGAGGCAAGTAATAAGATGCGTTCAAAGATTTAAAAAAAAAATTATTAGCATAGCAAATAATAAAACAATTGAGATTAACTAATAACATGTCATCAATTCTACTTTTTATTTCTGTAAGATGTTGCCAGTGGCGTAGCGTGAGGGGGGGGTTGTCGCCCCCCCGAACCGAACCGAACCGAACCCCCCCCCCCCCCCCGAGGTTACTGGCGCCCCATGGGTGCCCGAAGCGCCCTAAGCTTTATTAAGTAGCAGGGCCGGTAACGGCAAAAATTAAGAGGGCGGCAAAGGAAACTTGATGACCTTTTTTTTATGGGCGCCCTTTATAGCTGTCGGCCCCGCCCCCGCCCCTTCAGGCACGCTACGCCGCTGGATGTTGCCAAACTTAACTCTCAAAAAACATGAGTGCCGAGCATAAAGTAATCCGACAAATAATCTTTATATAAAAACAGATAAATCATAAATTTAAATTTTCACTTGCTTGATTCGTTGTTTTTATTTTATAGCTAATTTCTTTATAATATGGACTCCAATATGGATTAATTAATAAAACATTTTCCCAAAATTTTCGTTGGGTCTAGTTAGACTCGCAACGCCGCGCGAAAAGCGTGTTTATCGAGATCCCCGAACGATTTTTGGCACGTGCTAGGCGATTGCTTTTGCGCAGAACATGATTTAAATCCTTGATAAATCCTTGGTAAATCCTTGATAAATCCTCGGTAAATCCTCACAAATCCCTAGTAAATCACCGTAAATCCCAGTAAATCCCCATAAATCCTCCAGACTGTACACCATAAATCCTCAGATATTTACCCCTCGCCATGAAGTTATAACAATTGGCAAGAATTGTAAATAGTTATAATTTAAAGTGAACTAATTCAACTAACAACTAATTCAATAATTTAGACTTTGACCAGTCTTAAATTTTAAAATACAAGAAAATTTTTTCTATTTCTTAAAATTCTGTTTATTATTTTCTATTTCTTAAAATTATGTTTATTGCAAGTTTTTTTGTTGATATCAGGCAAATAATCATCTTGTTTAAGAGTATTGTCAAAAATATTGTGTTGTATAAAACGAGGGTATTGTGATTTAGAACTTGTGGGCAATTCTAAAAAACAAAATGAAAACCCCTATTTGGTCTATTTTTGTAACTATCCTATTATTAAATTCATTTAAGTACTCGAAAATATATTTACAAAACCTTCAGAAATGTTCTTTTTTAATTAGTTGTTCTTTTGCTGGCAATATTTTATAAATATTTCTAGTAAAAATTAACTAAAAATTGCTATTATCAGCTTTCACTGTTGGCGTATATGTCAGCATTTCTTCTTTTAAATTTTTTAGAAGTGGGAGTACTTTCACTAGATTTAGATGCACTTTCACTTACTACAGTGGCTTTTTCACTTTCACTTAAAGTTCTTTTAGGTGAAACATTGTCGTCCTTATTTTCATTCAAACAAATTGTTTCAACTACCTCGCTTTCAATTAGTACATCTACATCTTCAATATTATTCTGATTTGATTTATTTTCTTCCCTGTCTTTTTGTGTATTTCCATCATCATTTGTTGATGTGGTAACATCACCACTATTGTCGATAATTTCTTGTGGTTTTTCTTGATCTATTAAATTATCGAATTCCTCTTGGTTTTCAGACACTTTAGGATCAGGTAACGTCATTTTTGTTAGTTTATTTTCCTGGCCAGATACATCAAGATCGACCACAGATTCTGAGTTATCAAGAAAATCAAGATCAGTATCGTTTATAAAAGTTGAATTTTCGAAAAAACTTTCATCCAAACTTATGTTTAATCCTTGACTTTCCGAGATTAGACATATAGGATCTTGTATATTTAAAAGTTCACAGAATTCCACTGTTTGAGGATTCAGTTTGGCTTCTGGCTGTTTTACATTCTTAGTTTTTTTTAACGGACTATTTGTTTGATAAGCTGGCGCTGTGGGTCTAAAGTTGTTTGGAATTTTTAATTGGTTATTTAGCTTTGCTAAAACCAGATTTTTTTCTTCTTCATTTGGTGTGAACTCGTATCTAAAACGAAATATTATTATTTTACTTACAGTACTGGTAAAAAAGTTTACTAAAAGTGTGTCAAAAATCTGTTTTTGTCATTTGATTCTTGTTTTTAGGAAAAAAAATATTTATGATAAAAATAATACACAGTGTGCCTGAACGAAGTAAGGTTACATAAAAATGGTTCCAAAAACTAATTGCACATTTTGAATATGCACTCTTTCCTGACTTCAGAGCGATATTCATATAAATCCTAGCTGATCCTCTTCTCGAAATTTTATCAATTTTTTTCCATTTTTCTAGTTAGTCTAGGCGCTGGCTCCTGTCACGTGTGACCTAATATGTGCGCTCAGTTTGACTGTGGGGCATTGTTAAGCACCCATAGGTGTATGAAAAAGTTTGGTCACGTGGTCGAACTCATGGTCGTTTGGCCGCCATCTTTGAAAATGATTGATTTTTGATAGATTTTTTTGTTTAAGCGTATCTCCCTATCCAATTATCCGATTTTAATTTTTTAAAGCTTGTTATATTCCTTTTTTAAAGGCAAATAAATTTTCTTATTACACATTTTTTAATAAATCAAGTAGTTTTTGAGATATACCACAAAATAATTAAATTAATACCCATGCTCATTTTATTGTAGCTACAATATTATTGAAATTTGTTTTTTTTGTTACATAGAAGGCTTTAAACCTTTCACAGAAGAGGCTATTGACTTTATGTTTTTAAAGTTCGATGGATGGTACCTCTAAAGAATGACTTAAAGAGGGTGGTTTCTAAAACTATTCACAAGATTATACAAAAAGTGAATTTGCAGCGAAACGATACATCCTAGCGAAAAACGTTAAGATTAATTTTTTATAGTCCTTTTAATTCGGCTTCTTTTGATCATTGTCATATCTTTAACAATTTTAAAGAAAAAAATTGATTTTGGAGCGAAAACATTACATTTTTACAAAATTGTATATTTTAGCTGGCTTGTTCAGCTTCCCATCAAAGCTAGGATATTAAGTGATGCATCAAAAGAAGCGAAATTAAAAGTACCATAAAAAAATTATTTTATCGTTTTTCACTAGGATGCATCGTTTCGCTGCAAATTCACTTTTTCCATAATATTGTGAACAGTTTCAGAAAGTAAATAATAAGCAATAACGGTTGTTAAATAAACCCCTAGGGTGCCAGAAAGCCGTGTGAGACAGAATGAAATTAGAAAATAAAAGTGATTGATATACGCCAGAGTTGCCCTTACAGTGTAAAATAGGTATTCCATATCAAAAATGGAAGTTCAAGTAAAGAAAAATTTTAAATTGTAAGTCGTCCTCCACTAAATTTATTTAGATCACATAATCTGATAAATTTATTGTAGGACCGCTTAAAATTTTAAATGTTTTTTAAAAGTAGAAGGTGTAAGTGACACAATCTAAATTATTATTTTTTCTGATTTTGTATTTTTATATGTTTTAGGTTTGGTTAAAAAATGTTTTTTTAACGATTTTTCTTTGAAAATAGTAAAACCATATAATAAAATGTTTTTTTCTAAATCCATTGTTGATACTCAACCACAGTCGGTTTGATACAAAGCTGCCGTCCAACGGAAAACGCAGTAAGGCTTTTTTCTCGCTTTTTCGTAGACTTTAAGATGTTTTGGTGAAAACATTAAATTCTGCATCTGTAAAAACAGTTTATTTAATGTTTTCTTCCCAAAAAAACTTTTTTCAGAAGTAGTACGAAACAAAGGGGACATTTTTAAAATTTTAATTTTTGTTTTTTTTTGTGGTATTATTAATCCTTACATTATTTTTTCAACGTATTTTTAGTCAAATACCCATTGTATACAGTTACGTATTTAATAAGTTGGACATACCATTCTAATACAGCCGCCTTGAAATAAAAATAAACGTGTTTCTAGGAAGAAAAAATGTAAACATTCAGTTTTGTAACTCAGTAAATAATAATTAAGGTGAGTAAAAATTAATTTCTTGTTAATATTAACTTAAAAGACAATTTTTCGAGTTTTAAAGTGGGGGTAACGCGCAGTCAGAAGTGCTCTCTGACAGTATTTTCCTAATTATTTACAAAGTTCTCATTAAACACAGTATATCGCTTAACTCTAGACTGTAGGGCCTAATTGTTCTCGGTACATCGGTCTATTTTTTAATGAGTAAACTATTGTCTATATATAACAATTGTGTGATTATTCCCAATATATTTGCCTACAGTTAAACTGCAAGAATCAGAAATATTGATCAAGTATTTTTTATAAAATTTTATTTACCTTTCTAGGCTTCCAGGTCCTGGCATATAATTCGCTATAGTTTTTACTGTCAACAAATGGTTCGTCAAGCATAAAATTGTCAGCCACTCCAAATCGTAGTTGATTTCGATTGGTTTTCCTTCCTCATGCGGTATTTCCAATACCTAAAAAATCATAAACATTGTAAAGTTGAAATAACTATACACCACAAGGGAACGACAAAGATCGCAATATAGTAAAATGTATGATATACCTAGAAATAAAAATCTACATCTAATTATTTTAATTCAAAAACAATTTATAATGTATTTTTGAATTAAATTAATTGGATGTAGTTTCAGATCGTCTTGATGTAGCGTTTACAATAATGATTTCTTTGACACTTTTTTTCTTTAAAAGAATATAAAAGAACTCAACATCTTTTTTAGAAAGAAATAAAAAACCTACTTGTGCATAAAACTTTTTACACCGTAAAGGAGTTTCAAAACTTTCTACTAGGCGGAAGGTAGAATTTTGTTTTGTTTTTAAATACATAATTCTTTAAAAAATTAACTTTATTTTGTGTCTCAGGGTTAGTCTTAAATGTGAAGTGGATTTGTCTTTTTACAATCACAGTATGAACGTTTGTTATTTTACTCTATTTGTAATTTTAGATATATTTTTTTATTTTTTACAAAAAATTATCAAGAATTTTGAGAGGTCAAAATTCTTGTTCTTTTTCGTTAAAATATTTTAAAATTAAAATTATTTAGACTAATATTGATTTTCACAATTGTCCAATTCCAGAAACGCTAGAGAGCTGAGCTTTGGAAGGCTGACTATGATAAAACCATGGAAAAAAATTAAAAAACCTCAAAATTTTAAATAAGGCATTGCAAAAGTTTTGAACAATATTCCGCATATTTTACCACTTTAAAAATTTAATATTATTAATTTCCTTTAAAAAGACTGCAAATGACTGTAAGGCACAGTGCTAAATTGAACATAAAGAAGTTTGGCTGTAATAGCAAAGTTTAAAAAAAAAAACATTTCCAAACTAGTAAGAACCTTTTATTTTAAAATTTGTATTGGAGAACTTGGCTTTACTTTTATCTCAATTCTTTTTACGGAATACCATTTTTGCCTACTTGTGTTTTTTTACATGTACTGTTTTTGTTATGATTTGTTTTTCTTTGACCCATTTCTATGTTCTTCATAAACTTAAACTTCATTCAGTTTTTTTAAAAATCGTGTAATAAATAATTTTAAAACTCTTTGTTTACCTGTAAAAACTTTCTTCTCGGCAAACATTTATCCAAAGCCAAAAACTTCGTGACAGATTCATTGGGATGTTTTACAAGAGCAGCAAATTTACAATGAAGATGAGCAGCAAACCAGTACTTTGGTGTCAAGTGGTGCAATAATTCTTCGCAAGGTTTACTTCCGAGATTCCCGGAATTAATATCTTCTCTAAAATAAAAAAAAGTAAACAATTTATTCAAAATATTATTTAGAGAGTTTTTTTGTGGAGAGAACATTGTTTGTCCCTACCAGCGTTTGACAAAGACCAGGATTGGCACAAACTACATATTTCTGTATAAAATTTTATAATGTAATACCGGAAGGGGTGAAGAACATGGAGACAAAAGCCTTTAAAAAGACTGTTAAACCTTTATTTTTTATAAAAAAAATTTTTTACTTGTGTTTGCTTAGCTCTAGCACAAGAACACCAATAAAGAAACTTAAACTATTTGTCACAGTCGTGATGTCAAATTTTGCCTTAAAACTGAAGATACTTTGACTGAAACTGCAACTTGGCAGTCTTTTTTCAGTAAATGTCTACATTTCATATTTTCTTTTCAGACCCTAACCCCTCTTAAGAATTTGCCCACAAACTTTTTTCTTTTGGTTTTTTTATTGTACTTACTCGAAAAATGGTTTTCGTTTAAGTAGTTGTTTTACATTTCCAAAATTGGTTATCCCTGTGGGCCAATCATGAGATAAGAATATATCTATTGGCTGAGAAAGTTGCTTTAGGCGAAAAACCTCCAGGTTTCTTATGTGGTAGATGGATCTCTTAGTATTTTCGTCATATGGTGCTTTTTCATAATGTCCTTTAAGGAAATCCCTTCCTTTGTAAATACCGGAAATCCCTGCTATTCTAAGACCTAAAAAAGTTTTTAAGACTTATTTTAAAAAATTAGGTGCCAGTTTGTAAAATGGAGAGAATTTTATTTCTCAAATATAAGTAGACCAACATTTTACAACTTATTTTAAACAACCTAGTACCATGACTAAGGTCAGAGAAAATATTTTTTCTATGATAAGGTAGTTAGCAGAACCACCGACCGACGGTGTTCACAGGCTCAAGCGTTTGATTTGACTCCCCCGAAGCGCTTGGCAGCTCCTCCTTTTTTTTTAATGGGTTGCATTGGTGCAAGTTCCTGTATTATTTTTTAACACAAGCTATTTTCCATAACCATAGATAAATAAAAGCTGTCAAACCATGTATACATACCTGCTACATCAATAACTCCGGCATAACCCAAGTAATAAATATTAGGCGCTACCCAACCACCATATGGTAATTCTTGTAAATAATTTGATGCCTCATGGTTTCCGCCAATAAACACTGTTAAAACTGGGGCTTTTTTTTCTCCATTATAGTATCTGTAACAAAACGATAGTATTTTTAAATACCAAAATGCAATAATGCAAGGTTTTACTCAAAGCCCTAAACCACCATTCCAATTTCATAACTAGGCTTCCTGTAGCTGTGCACCTGGATAAAAAAGGAAGCAATGAGGATAAGAGCCGCAGGCGTATGAAGAAGGAGCGGTAGACAGAAAGGACATTCAGATCGCGACTATAGCGGAAAAGGAGATTTTTTTATCAACATACAGGCTAGCGATGCCAGCAATGTGGTTAAGGGATAGAAGGAGTTTCTAAGTACAGTAGAACCTCGATTATCCGTGCGCGGATTATCCGGGCTGCGGATTATCCGTGCTATGACTTCCCATCATCGAAATTGTGCGTTTGAAGTTCTATCGAAATAGCGTTACCGGAAATCACTCGATCAAATCCTTATGTAGAATTATATTTTTTGTTCTGTTATCTTTTTATAACATATAAACTTAGTTTGAACTTATGGGATCTTTTTTTTCTGTCATATTTTGAGTACATATACATAATATCGCACACCCGCTGAAAAAGAGTCACAACTCAAAAATCGCCCTTATTGAGATAAACCTGCCGCCATCATTGAAATAACTTGTACTTTCTTCCATAAAAGTGTCACATTTATGTTTCGACAATTCACCGCCAAATGGCGATGTGACTGTTTTATTTTGTCCAGTTTAGCTGATGATGCGTTCCTTTACAGTGTCACTTTTGACTTTATAACAGAGTGAACATGGAGTTTCATACTGAAAAGAGTCAGTTGTGAAGGTTTTCATGTGAACTATTGGTTAAATCTGACCCATATAACAAGTAAAAGACTGTTCTTATTTGTGTTGTGACTGTTTTTTCGAATTGTTCAGTGTACTTAGAATTAAGGAGAATAAGAAAAAAATCTTCTGAATTTATTAGAGAATAATCACATTCCCAGTTGTTATTCAGCATTTTATAACTTGTTGTAAAAATAAATACAAAGTTTCTTCTTTATTTGTTTTCTTTTTTTATATAATTTACCATCCTGCATGACATCCTGATTTACAACGTCATGACGCCTTGTTGTGTGTCACAATATCAGGTTTTTGTCTTTTTTTTAACTAAAAATGACAAAAATCATTTTTTCTGAGAAACGTACTGCACCAATTACATTGAGTTAATAGGTTCCTGTTGATATGTCATGTAAGTGAAAAATGAAACTCTAATGAACTAAATTCTTTAACAGTGATTTTCTCAAAACAATGTTTTTTGAGTTGTGACTATTTTTTAGCGGGGGTGCGATATGTATGTAACATGTAATAAATGGATTATCTGTGTTCTTCACTTATCCGTGCCTCGTCCGGTCCCATAGAGCACGGATAATTGCTGTAGTACAAAATTACTGCAAATTTTTTTGGTAAACCTCATCTTTCTATGGTTGGGGTGTAGCTTCCACTTATTTAAAAAAGGGCAGCAAAAAAGATCTAAGAAAAAAAGTGAAGCAGGACTTAATAATAACGAAGTTATAGACCCCCTTCCAAAATGCAGACTTTTCAAAAAGCCCCCGTAGCTCAAAGACAAGACGATATTTCAAAATGCGGTTTTCACTGTGAGTCTTCTCTTGAAATTTGAGCCTCGTAATGTGTGGTCAGTTTTTCTCTGTCTTCCCTAGAAGTACCTTAAACCCCCAAAAGTGCCCAATTTGGGACACCCTGTATCTCAATTCAGACCCATTTCCTCTCCCCCAATTCTGCTCTACAGGCAATGAGACTGGCGAAGCACCTGGAAGACAGCTTTTTACCCAACCCAAGATATGCCCCTCAAATCTTAATAGGCTATTAAAATAAACTCCCCAAAAAATTAAACAAAATTTAACTTTAAAAACTTGCTCTCCCAGATTTATGTCCTGAATATTACATTCAATTACAGACAATTAACTAGTGGACTTGGTAGGTATACTAACTTGTAAAAAGAACAAATAGCGTGATACTTTTCTGGCACGGCCATACATTTCAAGTCCTGCTCGTTCCTAGAAGACTGAAAGTCGCCGCAGCAAATCAATAAATCCACAGTTATTCCTTCCTTTTCTTCAATTTCTTTTATTGTATCGTAGATGTTGTCTAGCTCACCGTGAGCGCACCCTTCCACAGCTATTTTCATGTTTAAAAACTTCAAGAATATTTTTATTTAAAATTAAAGATTTCCATCAGTCTTGTTTGTAAACAAGAAAGTAAGGTTATAGCCGTTGTGTGATTCGACATCACGCGGTGTGTTCACGATTCAATGGGTCACGTTTGTCACTTTTTTGTACGATTTTTAAATGTTTTTCCAGATTTAAGAGCAAAGCAAACATTACAAAGGAGGACGAAACATGGACCAACCTCAAAAACCATATTTGTATTATGTATTATCTCTGTTTGCAATGATATGCAATTAAAAAAACAAAATGTTTCTGAGCTCTCCCCTTAGCACAACCAACCAATTTGAGATCAATCCATCCAGCTGTTTGCCAGCTCATTTATCAGCTGATGTTACACGTTTTAAAAAAGCAAAAGTTTAATCCAGTTTTAAATTTTCAAAATTAATAAATGTGCATATTTTTTTAATGACACTAGTCAGCTTCAGTCATGAATCTTAAAACAGCTTCTCTTATTTTTGTTAACGATGGTATTCTTAGAGGAGATTTAAACATTGGCCCAATTTTGGAGTCTTTTTCTAAATGGGTAACAGCCCTTGGATATACACTTAAAAAAGTCTCTGTAATCAACGAAAACGAACCTATAGTTGTCAGTGAGTTAGAAAACTTCTCAATGCATTTCGACATTGTTTTCATACTTGCTAACCCAAAAACAATATTTGTAGGTAAGCTCTTGACTGACTTGTTCTCAGATGAATTAATTGTTAACAAACATATTAGCGAAAAACTACAGCTTGACCAAAATGTGCCCTGGCCAAAATTAATCAGATACAAAGAAACCTGTGATTGCATTAGTTTATACTACCAAAGAATTTTTGTCTTAACCTGGGAGTACTTAGATAAACAAATAAATCTTATACAAAATCATATACAAAATTATCAAAGGAATAAAAAATTAGCAAAAACATTTTATCTTGGAGAAAATACTATCTTGCAATCCTTTAATCATATACAATATTTAGAAATAGATCATCATAAAGATAAAGTAATAACATTACGTTCTCAATTTTTAAAATCAATTGTTGAAGGTGAAATTAAATTAAGAGACCAGATAGGCTCAGCTGCAACATTCTACAGTAAATTATTTATTGATATGGAGAACGCTATTTGGAATAGCCCTGAGCCACACATTAGGCTTGCTCTAGAAGTAAGTAACAGGTAAGCTAATCCAATTCAAGCAAACAAAAAAGTATTTATAAAAAAAAAAATATTGGAATTCTGTCCAGATTTCCCTGCTATTTCAAGTTTGTTTGGTCTTAGGTTTAGTTATGGGCTCAGTTATGGCAAAATTTGATTTACATTTTTTCACCTACCTACCTTAGTACACTTAACCATGACATCAATTATAAAATTATTGTTTTTACAATATTTTGTATTTGTGGGAAATTTGTTAGACAAAATAATTATTAAGCAATGTTATTTTTTAAATCCTATTTGTATTTTTAAAATTTAGTAAATAAGTAGGTCATTCATTATGTTTTATAAATTTAAGTTTAGGCAAGTGAATTTACTTAACTCCAAGCTTAAATAGTTTGTAAAGTTTTTGTAAATGTGTTATTTAGTAAAGCTACCTAATAAAATTATTTTCAATTCAATTCAAAATAAGCTTTATTGTCAGAAATTTACAAAATCCATTGACAAAGCAAGAATCAACCTATCTATTCATTAACCAAAAGGGAAATATTCCTAAAAATAGTTTTAGTTAACCTTATAAATAAATCGATAATTAACCAAGTAAATAAACAATAGTAAAAGAACAAATATTAAAAAACGATAGTAATAAACAACACACTAAGTGCAATAAACATTCTAAGTGCAATAAACGTTCTAGCAGGCGAAATATAGTTAAATTTCAATTAAAAAAATTACTGAGGGCTTTTAATTTAGTTAAAAATATTAAATAAATAAGGCTCTAGCAATCTACAATGGAATATAGTGATTGCAAAGTCAATTGAACAAAGATAAAAACCGACCATCGGCATATTCTTTATAGAAAGTGACATGGGCGGCGGTAGATATACTCATTAAAATTATTTCATTTCATTATGGCATAAACTAAACAAATAAAAATAGATAATAAAAGTTACTATTCCTACACCTACAGGAACGACACTGATTTATTTTCTAACTGTGCATACTGCCGACTAAAGAGGTCCTGAAAGGCACACCCGAAAGCAATTAAAAGTGCATCTTAAAAAAATCTGCCCATCAGGTGCCATCCATCCACCTGGGCTCGATCGGTCGGAAAACAAATACTTTGTGGTCGAACCGAGAAGAGCCGCGGCTCCTCTCTGTCGGTAGGGTTGAAATTATACCAGGATCATTTTATATGAATTTTGATAACTTCTGAAGGGCACAATCAAGAAAAATTCCATGAAATCGATAGAACCCCGTATTAGGAGGTATTTCAATTGACTTTGCAAATAATATACCTATCATATTTTGCACCCATGAGCACCAACTTTTGCAGGGTACCTAGTAGTCTTCTCAAAAATCCTCTGGTATAATTTGTGGTAATTGCAAACAGGAATAATTTTAAACTGGCATAACAAGTAGGTGTAACTTACTAAGTACCTACTTTTTAGCACCAAACATCAATTTCTTAACTTAGGGTGTGGTTTTTTGCATCTCTATGGCCACACCACACTGCAACTCAGTGCTGTTGTTGATAAACTGTATAGTTTTTAAAATATAAATTTTCAAAGTTTGGCCATTTTGGTCTTCTGGGATTCTCTACCCTAAAATTCACAATCTTAACTCAGGGTGTCATTTTTTTGCAGCGCTATGACCCCACCATACTGCAACTCTGTGCTTTTATTGTCAATAAACTATATAGTTTTTAACATATGAATTTTTAAAGTTTGGCTTATGGGATACCTATAGCCTAAAATTCGCTAAATGACGTTTTTCCGAATCTTAACTTAGGGTGTGGTTTTTTCGCATCTCTATGACTCCACCATCTGCAAGTCGGTGCTTTTGTTGATAAACTATATAGTTTTTAAAAACTGAATTTTCAAAGTTTGGCTTTTTTGGTCTTATGGGATTTGCTACCCTAAAATTCGCTAAATGACGTTTTTCCCAAATCTTAACTCGGGGTCGGTGGTTTTTTCGCATCTCTATGACCCCAAAATACTACAACTAGGTGCTTTTGATAATAAACTTTATAAATTTTAAAAATGAATTTTCAAAGTTTGGCCTTATTCCCTATTTTGAAATTCGCTAAATGACGTTTCTCCGAATCTTAATTTCGGATGTTGTTTTTTTGCATTTCTATGACCCCACCATACTGCAACTCGGTGTTTTTGTTGATAAACTATATAGCTTTTAAACTATATATTTATTTTAAACTATAGTTTTTTTTAACTTTTAAGATACTTATGCCATGTTAAAACACTGAAGTTAATATATTCCATCCATAATACCACATGCCATATACTATACCATACCATATACTGGCCTTTGAGGGGCCACAGTAAACAATTAAAAAAATAAAAGTGTGCTAAGCTGCCAAGCAAAAACTTTCTAAACAACAGAGTCCTTTGCTATGGTAATTCTTTATAAAATTAAAAAGACAACGAATAAAATTTAATTAATTTGATTTGAATTTGAAATAAGTATAAGTATAATTATATTTTAGTCCATAGCACAATGTTTGCATGAATACGGTCCAAAAAACACATTCATTAGCTTCAATGGTGGCAAAGACTGTACAGTTCTACAACATCTTTACCAATTAGTCATGAGAAAAGAATATCCTGAAGAAAACCATAGATTACTTTGCCTGTATGTCAAAAGTGAGAATACATTTAAAGAACAAGTAAGTGAATATTATTATTTATAACATCAAACAAGTTTCGTGGCTAATCGGGTAAAAAAGAGTTTTTTTCTCTTATATTTTTCCGTGGGTAGCTTGAAAGCTTAACCTCACGGGGTCCAAGATCTAATGGACACCTAATAAGTGTTGACAGTTAACTGTTTCGGTTTTATGGGACTCCTCATAACACTGCTTGGTCAATGTGACACTCTTGCGAAGTTAATTAGACGGTTTTGTCTCTAATCCTATGTAAATAGTGAGAAAACTCTCGCAAGAAGCGCTATCTACCGAGATACCAGAGAAACAAGAACAAGAGCAGGGGAAAATAAACTACATATCAATCAATGAAAAGATCGAAAACAAATAAGAAGAAACAAACTAATCAGTGACCTACGACAGCTTTTCTGCCTTTCAGGCCAGATCAACGCTTCTTGCGTTTTTACCCGCTATCAGACACTTTAGCGTTATTCAACGGAATTTTCAAGCGAAATAATACTAACAAACGTGAAATTTAGTACCCGTGAATTTAAAACATCCAACAAGTTTCGTGGCTAATCGGGTAAAAAGGAGTTTTACTAACTCCTTTTTATTTAATTTCACAATGTTGTTTGTATTTTTATTTATAAAATCCAACACAATTTACTTCCAGAAAATTTAAAATTATTTATTACCATAAATTTTGAACAACATTCATATTTGACTCTAAATAATTCACAATACTTGTAGATTTAGTTTGAAATTAAATTCAATTTTTTATACAGGGCTTTTAGAATCTAATCAATTAAAAAATAAAGGGCGAGATTTGCCTTCTGCTGACGACAATATTAAAAGTTTTCTATAGAGCCTTAGGTATAAGTCATATTTTTGTTTTTAGGATGATTTTATAGAACAATGCAGTATATACTACAATTTGGAGATAATAAGCATTACTCTAGATATTAAGTCAGCGCTAACGGAAATATTGAATAAAAGGCCTAACTTAATAGCATGTTTAATGGGTCAGCGAAGAACGGATCCTTACTGTGCAGATTTAGTAACTTTCAAAGTAAGTATTTAAACATTTTCTTTATAGATGTCTATAAAAACTCCCCACTTTTTTAAAGAACTACTCCCAAGTTAAAGAAAAATTAGTAAATAGTTATTAGATTTAAAAAAAACATTTAGTTGGTACTATACTGTAGGCAGAAGTCACAACTTACCAAATCAAATCGCTGTTGTTTTTTATGGCTCTTGTTCAAAAGTCTACTAAAACAGCGACATATCAAACCGGCGACAGTTTACAACAGCTATATTTAAAACAGCGACATATCAAAATTCCTTATTGGGGCAAAAAGTGCTTTAATTTATGTAGTTTGAGCAGCTTAGATATATTATATATTTTTGAAATCAGAACGAAAAGATTGTTATCAAAAAAGTGTAATTTGTGAAAAATATCATGTCATTAATCGAACATTTAATACAGTTTTCCTTTCATCTTCCTACGGCAAATAGTAACAAAGTTATTACGAAGTATGTTTATAAAAAATCACCCTGTACTTAATAACTTGGTAAAACTAAAGGGGCGATTACTTCTGTCCAAATCAAGTTTTTGGTGGATGTGGTTTAAGATAATCTTTAGAAGTAGTCTAATAATTTATCAGACCTGGCAACAAAATCCTAAACTAAAAACCTTTGGCCTTCCTCAAGAAGAAAATAACGTTTGGACGCCACTGATTAGGAACTGGTTACACCATTGGACCTAAGCTTGACGATGAGTGACCTTAATTGGACCCATACACCTACCTATTTCGTTCCCTTAGGCCAGTCATTAAAGCGAAAAAAGACCCCAGCTTGCAAAAGGTGGTGTAGTCGCGATTTTGACATATGTTGTTCACAATGGAGTCCTAAAAAAAATTTGAGTTTTCGCCCTTGGGGTTGGGGTGGCTCCCCCCGCTATCTTGGATTTAGTGTGCACAAAAAGGTTTTTTTTAAATTACTTGGTCCCTGTATTTTTTAGAAAAAAAAGTTTAACAGAAGTAGACAGAAGTTGAAGACAATAAAATTTCCTGTAAAAACGCTGTTGTACGTTTTTTTGTCAGACGAATGGTTTTCGAGTTGATGATGGTAAACATTTCGCCACCATTTTAGATTTTTGACCATTTTTTTTATTTAGTGGCCTTTAGCTTCCAAACTCCTTATTTTTAATAACCTATTTTTTTAGGTTTTATTCAGTTTAAAAAAAACTTAGCATTTTAGGAAAAAATGTTAAAACACCTTTTTTAGAGAAAATAAAATTTTCTTTTAAACGGCGTATCACAAAGTTGTTAAAGCTATTAGTGACACTCCAGGGGCGTCCGCATATTGAGGTAATTTTATATTTAATTAATTTAAAAAAAAAATATTTGTTTTATTCAATTTTCTTAAAAACTAAGCTTTCTAAAAAATCTTGTTTACCTCTATATTGTTTGTTATTTTTAAAACAATATGTATCTAGAGGGTTTTTGTTCGCGGGGAACACTAAAAGAATATACGCATGTTTAGAGTTTAATCACAAAAAAATTTATTGTTATGTATTTTTCCAATTCTTTTAAAAACCAAGCCTTACCGGGAAAAGCATTTTACTCTGTGTTATAGAGAATTAAATTTTCTTTCGGACGATGTGTATATTTATAACATCTATGTAACCGTTAATACCGCAGGGGCGTCCAAAAACTGAATTGAAAAAAAAATCACCAATCATGTGTATATTCCCCGTTAACAAAAACCCACTAGATACATATTGTTTTAAAAATCATTTTATTTTTAAAAATACAGAGTAAAATGAAACTTTTCGAAAAGCTTAGCTTTTAAGAAAATTTAATAAAACAAATATAAAATAAATTAAAATTAAAAAAATAACCTCAATATGCAGCGTCGCCCCCAGAGTGTCAATAATAGCTTTATCAAAACGTTGTGATACGCTGTTTAAAAGAATTAACATTTTTCCCTAAAATGCTTAGTTTTTTTGAAAACTGAATAAAACCTAAAAAAACATGTTTTTTTTCGTGATCCTAAAAAATAGCCAAAATTTATGGATGCCAATAAAGTGCTAACCGTGGACTTGGCTCTCTTAGGTGATACATCGTTTAAAAACTTTTGAGAAAATGACATAAAACTCAATAATTTCGGTTTATTTTGCATATAGTAGGGAAATACATAGGAAACGCGTGTACTGCTAACACTTCAGGGTTCGTATCTCAGCAAGGGTACTACCCAGAGAACTCAATGATGTCTCATTTTATAGGCTATTCGTTGGTCTTAGATTTATGCTATTACAGATTTTCTCAAAAATAAGCAGTTTCGAAGTTAAAGTTAACTAGTTAAGCCACTAAAAAAAATTGTCAAAATCCGGCGGCGAAATGTTTAGCGTCATACCAAGAAAACCATTCGTCTGACAAAAAAACGTACGAAAGCGTTTTTGTAGGCAATTTTAGGGTCTTCAACTTTTGTTCAAAATTTTTCTTTTTTTTCTAAAATGTACAGAAACCAAGTAATTTAAAAAAAACTTTTTTGAGCACACTAAATTCAAGATGGTGGCAGGAGTCGCCCCCCCCCCCAAGATCGAAAACTCAAATTTGTTTTTAGGACTTCAATGTCAACAACATATGTCAAAATCGTGCCTACACCACCATTTGCAAACTAAAATTCTATAATGACTGTACTACTTGTTTTCAGATGACTGATGGAAACTGGCCCCAAGTAATGCGATGCAACCCAATCTTGGACTGGCACTACGCTGATATTTGGGAGTACCTTTTGTACTACAAAGTGCCGTACTGCGACCTTTATGATCACGGCTACACTTCTCTAGGCAGCTCTTTAAATACCGTCCCAAATCCGAGTTTAGTTTACAAAGTGGGTGATACTGTCAAATACTTGCCAGCATATAGATTACTTAAGGAAAATCAAGAAAGAGATGGTAGGAATGTATCTATTTTTAGCAAAATGTAAATTATAAAGAAAATGTTACTGTTAGTCTGGTATGGAAGTTTTTAGTGTTTTTTTAAATAGGCAATTTTTTTGGCAGCTATATTAAAGTGCTAAGCACAAAAAGTTTTAGTGGCTATCAAATTATTTTGTTTCCCTTGCGTTTTTTTCCGTGGGTTATCAAAAACATTGCAATCACAAAGTTTTAAAATCCCATGTAAATCAGATGGATTACAAAATTGATCAGAAATCACGTGGTGCAGAATTTACAATAAGACTACTGTAGAACGTGGTGACTTTGTGTTTGGCAGGTGACTTTTTGACATTTAGTCGGTTACAGTTTAAACGTCTATTACCATGAAACACGTGATCACGCACCAAAAAGAAGAGCGCGATTCCGTCTAGACCTGAGACAACGATGGACAAGTCGGCAAACAGCTGTGCGGGTCATTTATATAAATAAGAGATTTGAATATTTTACGTTTTCCGCATACTTTACCGAACCGAACCAACAAAATCTATTTTTTGTACAAGCGTGTGGAAAATGTGATTTTTAACACTATTTTTAGTGCAGAAAATTCTACTTTGCCGCACTAGTGCGGAAAATTAATTTTTTTTTCGCATTCAAATTATGAAAAATCTGTATACACTTGAAGTTTGTGGTCAGGGGTTGGTTCCCCCCCTTAAATTTTTTTTCTGAAGAACCACGCACTTCTCTATACCAAATGCATTGCATTGCATTGCATTTACGACACGAACTTGTATGCCAAATTTCATTACGACTACATTATTAGAAATTAGTGTGCCTTAGGGACGGGACGGTTAAAATAAGGAATCTATAATATTCTTAAAAACATTTTTATACAAAAAATTACATTTTTACATTTCTAAATATATACAATTTATAAAATATTTACAGTCGAACCTCTCTAACTCGAACCTCTATAACTCGAACCCCTCTATAACTCGAACCTTTTAAGCGGTCCCTGCACTTTTTAAATGTATTTTAACCTATGTAACTCTAGTTTCTATAACTCGAACTCTCCATAACTCGAACTGTTTTGGTGGTCCCTTCAGGTTCGAGTTATAGAGGTTCGACTGTACTTGCAAATTTCTAAAGTCTATTGAGAAAACAGCACAATTTCTCTAAATTAGAAGCTTAATAAGAATAGGGACGTGTTGCAATAATGCCAGGCAGTATTGTGACAGTTTTACATTGTAGACTGTCAATGATCTTTCAAAATTGACATAACAAAGTCTAATTTAAAAATGATCAGTTTATTTACCTTTAATAAAGAAAGGCATATTTCTTCTGGTTCTTATAATACACAAAGGCTTAATATCATCATCATCATCATCATCTTATATATGAAATTTTCCAAATACCTGGCACTGCCTGGCTTTATTGCAATAGGTCTATAATACAAACATCTTTTAAAATATCAGGGTGTTCTTGGTCAGTATGTAAACGTCAATTTCCTTATATAGTTGTGGTTATTTTTGTGGTTAATAACAATAAGTTTTTGTTGCCTAACTGTAATATTAACGAACTTTCATTTCGAATTGATCTAACCTTAAAATTTTTGTTGTTTTTATTTCATGAACCTGTAATAAAATAATTTTACAAGAAAAACATTTTTTAAACTTGCCAAAACATTAAAAAAAAAATAGGTAAGGCTCTAGGCCTCATATACGGCATATTTTATGCTATTTTGTTTTAGTATTCATAAAAGAAATATCTAAAAAAAAAATCGATTTTGATGGGTGGTCCCATATTATAAAATGTAATAAAATTTTAAGTTATATAAGTCACTAAATTTCACATTGTTCATAAAATTTCAAGGCAGCAGCCTCAAAAATCTATCTGCAATAATCGCCCAGCTTAATACTGGCATAATAATTTGAAGCAAATGCAAAATGCTTTGCCAAAAAAGCAGAAATACACATTCATTTATTTTTATTGTAAAGTAATAAAATCTTTCTTTTGAAATATTTTTGAAGAGGTTAACACCAGTAGATATTTTACACGCGAAGATTTGTCGAGGTTCTTTAATATTTACGAACCCATTATGGAGAAGATCAAACATTCCCCATCACGAGTGTACAATTGTGATGAAACAGGGACCACTGTGGTTCAACACAAACATACAAAAGTTGTTGAGTTGAGGAGTAAAAAGCAAACAGATGCTTTGCAAGCTGTCGAACGAGGTTCACTTATCACTATGGTTACCTACATGAATACAACTTGGCGCCCAACGTGGGGCAAATGGTTGAAAATGGAACAGACACGATCCGCTTACATCGAGCAAAATGGCAGGATGACTTCACCCCACGGGGACTTTCGCCACCACCTGCAGCAGTAAGAAATCCAGAAAGTCAACAATTTTTCATTATTTAATACTGAGGAAACCCCAAAATCTGCAGCAGAGAGGCCATCTACAAATGCAGGGAGGCAACCTAGGCCTCCATACCATTACGCTACCTTCTTGGGTAATCCAATTCCTCTTGGGCCCACAATAGAGATCACTAGGGTTTGTCTTCGAATTTTTAGCGAGCAGCAGCAGCAGAGAGATGGAGAGAAAGTGCCTCGTTTTATTAATACTTATCTAAATAATAATAATAGTAGTAGTAGATTAGTTATGGAAAGACCAGTAGCCTTGCAAAATTTAGGAAATTTTCCTCAAAAATTTGCAACAAAATTCAGGGGTTTTCCTACTTCATTAAAAGAAATATGATATGTGTAAGAGTTTGATAAGGTTGCTTTTTGGAAACATGGTTTGGGTCAGTACCGATATAGTGAGAATGTACCTACATGTATTAGAAAGTATAATAGAATCTGATAGGTTAATAGAAAATAAAATGGTTTTGCCAACTGGATTATTTCTCAACTTTGGCCTTACCTTAGTTACCGATGTTCAGCCAAGTTTTGAGGAGGGGGGGGGGCAAGATGTGGCAAAACATAATGTGATACCCCGTATAATATAATTGTGTAGTACCCGGTATTTGCTTTTTTACTTTATCGGCGAGAATGAATGACATAAAAAAGTGAATATAAGGTTTTTTATCAGCGTGCACCGTGCAGAAAAAGTAAACATATATCTTCGAAAAAACATTAGTCTATTTTGGATTTTCCTATTGTTCGAGGCTGGAGTTGTATGGACGAAAATGTGAAAAATCAGAGCTGGTAATAAATTAAGTCAAGCTATCAACTCCGTGACTTTTTATTTACCCGAACCCAAACCAATTAGGAGAGCTAGAACCCCTGGGGAAAAACGGTTCCTCGATACCTTCCTGCTCAACGGATCTTAATCCTATAGAACACTTATGGGATAAGATCAAAAGAAACAGCTCGTCAAAATAACCCTGGTAATACAGAGCTACTTATAAAAGAATGCGCAAATATTTTCCACGTCAAATTTGTGCTTGCATCGATGCTAGAGGTGGCAATACTGATTATTAAAATTATTTAAATAGCATTCTTTCTTGTTAAATTGTCATTTTCAGAAAAAATATTTTTATCAAAATCTTCACTTTTGTTATTTAGAAAATTGTAATAATTTTTATTTATATTTGTAATAAACTTTACAGGTTTAGAAAAACTGCTCTTTACTGCTCAATAACTTTTCTTCAAATTAAACTCTATTTCTTGATTCTGTGATTCCATATAAGTTTGGTTGTGTGTATATACTTAGAGTGAAACCGAAAAGGTTTATGAAAATTGCGTGATAAGCAAATTCTTAATAATTATAATATTTTTTTTATTAGTTTTATTCATAGGCCACAAGCCTAAAATACGCCCTGGCAACACACGCCAAAAAACCATGTTGCTGCCATGTTCTGTTACAAACCTGATGGGTTTTATTTCTACTAAAAAGATTATACCCCAAGAAACAAACAGGTACTTACATATATGTTACAATCAACCAAATGGCCAAAGCTGTTGGGATGATTTTCTGGAACTGTCAAAAATGTTATTAAACCATGTTGAACGAATCCGCCTCCACTCTTGTCTAGTGTTCTTATTTCCAGGACCGCGATATTACACTATTAGGCCTGTACAGACCCAAATGATTTCCTTGTTTAGCTATACCTTCTTCTAATACTGCAAGATTATTAAATACTGCAAGCTATCTATCGCTGTTGCACTGCTGTATAAATTGATGATTTATAAATATTTCCTGCGCAACTTTTAACATATTTTGCAAAATTATATTTACATTTCTTGTCACCATCATCATATTTCGATATTAGTGTAATACATTTACTCATCACTACTAATGTCTTTTCTGTTTCCAGTAGATCTTTTGTCCTGTTACAGATTTCTTGCTTAAGTATGTTTAAAAAGCAACTACATTTTGTCTTATAACTTCATATTAATTCCAAGCTTTAGCAATACTTTACTTCATATTCAGGTAATTAAAATTGCAGCAGTTCTTTCAACTTCTTTTTATGTCTCACTATTCTGTAACATCATATTTCAATTATTGTTCTTCAGCTAACAAAATTATCTTTTTACATCTAGTAAATGTCGTATCCTGTTAAAAGCTTTTTGTTGAACACAGCTTTTAGTGTTTAATATGTGTTAAAATACATTCCCAAATACTGCCATTTTGTATTATAGTGTTATACAAATAAAAAATATTTGTAAAAAAGTTGGTGTCACTCATCGTTAAGACATAGAAATTGCAGTCCTTCTAACAACAGCACTTAATAACTCATTTTTGTCGGGTTGTTCAGTCATTATACTGACTTTAACCCATTGCCTGGTTTGGGATGACTTTCTGACAGCTTCCAAAACTGCTTGAACATACAATCCATCTTCGAAATTGGCAGCAGAACTCACTGGTTCCTTTATCCAACCGGCTCTTTCGTTTACTGGTAAAAATGCCTCTCTTAAAGCGGAAATCATTTTACATAGGCCTTTGCTGAATGTCTTTGGAAGCAAGGAAACTGGTGTCGGACATTTTAAATCTTCTACGTCCAAGTAAATTACTTCTTCAGTAGTTTTGTCCCGTCGTCCGAACAGATCACCACCACGAACTACCAAGTGTCCTGTACTGCTGCAGATCATTACTTCTTGTTGAAAAGCACTGCCCACTGTATGGCTGTTAATAGTTACAGTTACTAACACACCATTTTGAAGTTCCATTTGAAAAGCACAAAAATCAGGCGCAGAGATTTGTCTTATGCCTTTTATCTTGTCTGTATGTTTTGTAAAAGCTCTAACAACTCCATGAACTCTGACTGCTTTTTGGTTAGTTAAAAATGTCACCAGATCTACAATATGACTTCCAATTAGATTCAAAGTGCCTCCTCCCATACTATCATCACATTTCCAATCAAAAGTGTCAACATCACTAAACAAGAATCCTGTTTGTACTCTAACATCTATAAGGGTCACTGGCGACCCTAAATAATTTTCATCCAGTTTTTTCTTCATGTGTATAAAAGCGGGCAGGAATCGAAATGAGTGATTAATCAGCGAAATCAGTGAAGGGTAGTATTGTTCTGCTCTTACCATTTTCAAAGCATCAGACTGATTTAATCCAGCTGGTCTATCACATACGATATGCTTGCCGATACCAAGTGCTTTGACAGAGATCTGTGCATGAAGATTAGGAGAGCACAGGACGAAAATCAAATCAACATCTTTTCGAAGTAGAACGTCATCTATTTTATCTAAAAAAAAACAAATATTTTGGTTTTGCCTGCTTTTCACGGTTTTGAAATTTTTGATAATTTTGATTGTTGGTGTGACCCAATCAAATTTTTTAGGTTTGAAATTGTTGGTAGGGGTCAATAATCAGGAAACTTTAATGTCGAGGTTTGGTTTGGTTTAGTTACTGATCAGTCTGCCAGCCAACTTAAAACCATAAAAAATATAATAATTTAAAAAACTTAAATACAAACTAAATCAATTAAATGATATTTGGGATGGGTATGGTTGTTAAAAAAATTCCTTTTACAATTTGACAAATGAAACCTAAACACTTTGTGCCATGAGTATGACCAAATTCGCGAGCAACTTCTCGCCGCCGCCAAGGTTTTGGTTTGCAATTGTATTTATTCAGGGGCCCTAACTTAACTTATTTTTTCTTGAATCGTAGCTCCCTTGTCGTGCTGTTGGGAGATCAAATGGTCTTAAACCTAACCTTGCTCAATTGATTGCAAACACATTCTAAACGGTCCAAACACCAACATTTACAAAAAAATTTACTGTATGAAATAAACAAAATTGCAAACTTAAACAAGGGCTGCGCCGAGATGGTCCGGCGGCGAATTCGGTCGGCGGCGAGTTGGTTCGGAAAGTAGAGCTATTCAGAGCCCAATCAGAGGTTGTATCGAAAAAAAAAAATTAGTACAGGATTTTGAAAATCCCAAGCAAAAACTAAAAATTGTGTTTTTAAAAAAATTAAAATATTATTGCCATTTTGTATATAAATTGGGAAAAACTGAACATGTATGAGTGCTTCATTTTTTTACAATAACAACATAAGAACACTGTAGGAGCTCAAGATATGTACTTTACTTGGTACAGTTTTTGATAAATAAGCAATATCATCGTGACATCTGCCCATGTGTGTGTATGTCTGTCTGTAACATGATAGCTCCTTAACTGCTAAACCATTTTCATGAAATTTTCAGGTAAATAGTAGCATACTGTATAAGAGCTTGTTAGATTTTGATTGGAGTAATTGGACACAAAACCACCTATTGGATTGTGGTTAATGCTGCCAGTTATTTTTTGTTTTTGTTTTTATTTGAATTTTTGGGAAAACCTTTAAAAAAAGGGGGGGAAAATTCCAGTCAGGTGATTTCTCTCTTTGTTGAAAGTTATTTTCTTTTTGATCACCTGATCCTTTTGGCAAAAATCATGCACACTTTGTACATGCTGGGAGCGCCCCCCTGTATTTGTCATGGGAATGAAGAACCACTTCCGAAAAGACACTGAAAGAAGTCACACATGTTTTAAAAAAGACCAAAATTCCAACCACAAGAAAATCCGCGGCGCCGCGAATGAAATGTGGAACTGCTGCTAAATGAAAGAAGGTAAGCTTCTAGCGTGTTGCCGATTTTTTTCCTTTGTTTTACTTCAATAAACGTCTGTTTTCCCAGACGGGGTAAATTTAACTTTCGGGTAATTTTTTTGTGATATCTCTAGTTTTCTCCCCTTCAGGCAAAGCCGTCTGAATTGTATAATTAGTTGTATCACTCACAAATGAACTCAACTCCTCTGTAATACTAACATTTGAAACGGCAGGAGTCAACCCATTGACCCTTGTCAGTTGATCAACTGAACAGCCGCGATCTGGCTATTCTTTATGTCGTTGATTGTTGTTTCCAGAAGTTGAGATGACCTAATAAATTTAGCCTCCCCGCAACAATCAACCAATTTATAGCTTTATCCACTATCCCTGTTTATGTCAATACAGGAGACCTTATTGTTAGATTTATTATCTTTTAAATTTATTAACAACTTTTTTTTTATTCGTTTCACTCCCTTATAAATGTAAAGTTATGTAAATGTAACATTGCCCACTTCTAGAAATGCTAGAGAGCTGAGCTTTCAAAGGCCAATAGGAGCTATGATAAAAATATATAGAAAAATTAAAAACCCTAAAATTTTAATTAACTTCCCTCCCCTATAAATGTAAAGTTATGTAAAAGTAACATTGCCCACTTCTAGAAACGCTAGAGAGCTGAGCTTTGGAAGACTGATAGGAACTATGATAAAATTATAATTATTATAACAACCCTCGAGAACAACAATAAGCCTTTTTCCTCAAGGTTACTAGTCACTCATTTAAGTTACTCGAAATGACGTTATGGTTGCTTTGAGAAACCACTGTATGACATCAGACAGTCAGTTGTGGATGACATTTCCAATCGCCAATTGTTTGTTTTTGTTTTTACGAGCAAAATCAGAAATCCAGAAAATAATTAATTGCTGGAATTAATTTTTTCTAGAACTATGACTTTAATTTTTAAATACCTCTGGTGGTTGTAAGGCCCCTTTTGTGTTCTGTGGTAAGGCCACAGCACCACAGAACACCAAAGGAAGTACATTTTAAGGCTAGTTGTAGTTGAATTGATATAGTAACAAACTTCAAGGGATGTGCTTAATTTTCTACTGTTAGCAAACATAATTTGTTGTTAATATATATATTAAAATCGAGGGGTAAACAGCTAACCCAAAATGTGTACACTGATTGTGAAAATCCACAATCTTTTGCTAACATTGTGTAAAGATTGTGAGGGATTGTGGTAAGATTGTGAATGATTGCGAGGGATTGTGGAGGACTGTACAGCGGTGTAGCGTGCCTGAAGGGGCGGGGGGCGAGAGCCCATCAAAAATTCTTGTGACCAAAAAAAAGGTCATCATGTCTATAGTTTCCTTTGTGAGGGATTGTGAAGGACTGTGGTAAGATTGTGAAAGATTGTAAGGGCTGTAAAGATTGTGAAGGATTGTGGGATAAAGGATTGTGAGTGATTGTGTAAAGATTGTGAGGGATTGTAAAGGATTGTGGTAAGATTTAAAAAAAAACAATCTTAATTTAAAAATATTTCATATGTCTACTAGGCTGGTTACATGGTTACACTGTGTGGTTACCCATGACGTCATAGTTAGTTACTCAGCGAAAAAAACCAGGAAACTAGTAACCAGGTTACCTGGCAACTTGTAGTTACTGTGAGGAAAAAGGCTTAATAGGGAGGTTGTGAGAAAAATATCCCCTCCCCCAGTTTTTGTTACAGAACTGCCAATAGACTACATCCAAATTTGTTCCAAACCTGTAAAAAATGGAATCTCTAAATCCTTGGCAGCGGCTTGTGCATCATGCAGAGTTTTGCTCCAAATTGCTTCAATTTTAAAGCCACTTTCTCTTAAAATTGGTACCAAAACTTTGACTACAGAACCAGTACCAAAGACGCCTATGCCTGGCAACATTTTTAACTGCAAATGTTTTTTACTTTAAAATATTTTATTATTATTTTCGGACGTAAACAAAACTTTGATAGCCCTGACAAAACAAACAACAGCTGTTAAAAGTACCAGAGCAATACGCAATGTTGCCTACTTGGCTGTGAATTCCAGGCGTGATAAAACAAAACGTGACAAACTGATTTCAGGCCACGTACGTCTCAAATATATCTGTTCTGCTAAAGCGTATTAAAACCATTGTTCTGTCCAACGACTTTTTCGTGACGTTATTAATTCAAGATGGCGGATTTTCTCATCTTTTTTTTATAAACTTTGGCTTATAACTTTCGATAAATTAGTTTTACAGAAAAACTGTTTTTTATTCGCAACATATTATATTTTTTTAAATGACTAAAAAATAGTAACTTCTTTGAAAACAAAAAAAATTAGGAAGTTTTCGACTACGCCGAATCGATTGGTTATGAATCACTCAATTTTAGATCGCCGGCCGGGCGTTAAGTGATGGCGCCCATAACAGAAGCGGACCGAACCGAACTCTTCTGTGATGGCACCTTTTTTCATGTTTTTCCATAAATTTTTTACATAAAAACTGTACATACGTTTTTTGTTTGCAAAAGAACACCAATTGATATAGTAAAGAACTTAGCTTTATATTTTAAAAACTAAAAAAGATCTAAAAAAAAAATTGCGTAAAAAAATGTCATTATAGTTTGTTAGTTTTTAAGATATAAAGCTAATTTCTTCACTATATTAATAAGAAGTACAAAAACCATATTTACAGTTTTTTATAAAACTAATTTAGCGAAGGTTATAAGGCAAAAACCCGGCGACCTAACATTGAGTGATCCATCACCAATCGAGGGTAGTCTTAAACTTTCTTACTCAATAATTAAATTGCTGTGCTATTGCAAAGAAATCATACCTAACCCATGCAATTTTTCGGTAAAGTTGTTGTGGCAAAAGTTAAAAGCAAAAGTTTGACGAAATGACGTCACACATGCGTTCTTACTCAATTTTAAGGCACCCGGCGACTTAAAATTTAGTGATCCATCCCCAATCGATTTGCGGTAGTCTAAAATTTCCTTCCTCAATTTTTTTTGGGTAAAAAATTACTATTTTTTAGTATTTAAAAAAATGTATATCTTTGTCAGTTTTTAAGATATTGGTGTTCTATTGCAAACAAAAATGTATTTACAGTTTTTATGTAGAACTAATTTAGCAAAAGTTATAAGCCAAAGTTGATGAAAAAACATGAAAAAAGTCGCCGCCATCTTGGATTTATGACGTCACACCGGCTCTCCTACTAAAATTGGAAGCAAACACCGGTGACTTAAAATTGCTAAAATTATGTGATCTATTACCAATCGATGTAGGGTAGTTAAAAAAAATCTTCCACGGCTATCTCACGGGATACGAAAGGCCTCTCAACTAACTGTTTCCACTAGATAATGTTCTATTTTGATTGGGAAGATGGAAGACCTTCGTATGGATACAATGGAGACTACAGAGACACAAATAGAATTAGAGAAAAAAGACTTTGAAAAAGAAGGTGATACAATTTTTAGTTTTCACAGACTTACTTGCATAATTTTGCCATTTTTAGTCATTATAAATTAAAATTATCTGGCTGCTCGTGACTTTCCCAATAGGTGACGCAGGATTTCCCTACCCCCATTTTTATACACACATAGAAAATGTAAAAATATAATAATAATGCTAAATAATGTAAAGAACTTACCTAAATTCAGTCAAATCAGCCATATCAGGAAGGTAGTAGGTTTACGATAATCGAGGGGTCATCGGCACCCTAAAATTTTGTACAGCGTCCAACAGGACTTGGGTCCTGACGTGTACTGTTGGGTCCTGTTGAGTACTGTTGGGTACTGTCGTGTACTCTCGAGTACTGTTGGGTACTGTCGTGTATTGTCGAGTACTGTTGGGTCCTGTCGGTGTATTGTTGGGTACTGTTGGGTCCTGTTGAGTACTGTTGGGTACTGTCGTGTACTGTCGAGTACTGTTGGGTACTGTCGTGTATTGTCGAGTACTGTTGGGTCCTGTCGGTGTATTGTTGGGTACTGTCGAGTACTGTTGGGTCCTGTCGGTGTACTGTTGGGTCCTGTTGAGTACTGTCGTCGTGCCTTGGGGGGGTCCGACAGGGACAAAGCGCGCCCTCAAAAAACATGCGAGCAAAAAAAAAAAAAAAGGTCATCATCTTTGGGGAACCGCGCCGCGCTCACAAATCTTGCGACCAAAAAAAAAGGTCATCCTGGGGAAGGCCGATAGGGCCTTAGCGCGTCCTCAAAACACTGGCGCCTAAAAAAAAAAAAAAGGTCATCATGTTTGGGGACCCGCGCCGCGCTGAGCGCACACTCAAAAAAAAAAAGGTCATCCTGTCTTTTTGCATCTACGCCACTGTTTCGGGTAAGAGGGTTGTGTCGAGTACTGTTGGATTCTATCGTGTACTGTTGAGTACTGTTACGTACTGTCGAGTACTGTTGGGTCCTGTCGTGTACTGTCGAGTACTGTTGGGTACTGTCGTGTACTGTCGGGTACTGTTGGGTCCTGTCGTGTACTGTCGAGTACTGTTGGGTACTGTCGTGTACTGTCGAGTACTGTTGGGTCCTGTCGAGTACTGTTGAGTACTGTCGTGTACTGTCGAGTACTGTTGGATCCTGTCGTGGTACTGTCGGGTACTGTTGTGAAATTTGTACAGTACTGTTGAAAGCTGATGACCCCTCGACGATAATGCAGTTGCAATTTAATTCAAAATAGGTGACGGCTTTTCAGAGTTCAAAAAGTCTTTTTTTTCATCGTTGTTCCACCTCAAAAACGGGTTTTCCAGTAAAGCACACACCAAATCGGACACAGGGAACAATATGCAAAATAATTAAATTAAAAAACGAATCAGAACCGAATGAAAACAATACGCGACACACAGATTACCAACAAACCAAGGCGACCTAACCGAGCGGTTTACTGTGACCGGACACTATTTTAATAATGGAAGCAGGTTCAACACCTGAGTCTTTGCCCTGCAAAACCATGCGACGTTATCATGACAACCAACGGACGCCTTCACCCCGCGGCATATCGAGTAGACACAGGCGAACGAAAAACAAAAATCGCTTTAACATGCTTGTCTGTACGCTGGGCCCGCATTATCTTGATATGTTTGTAATAATTATTAAACGGTGCTTTGTTTCTTATTCTAAATTTTGTAATACTTTTGATTCTAGATTGATGGAAATTCTTGGTTTAAAAAAAATATTTTATTCTTTTACAATTAGCACTTACTTAATCAAAAATAGTATATTTAAATTGCTTGCAGTTATAATATGGCTTTTAACTTGTTGGTAGATACTATTTTTAAGCCAAACACGGCTGTTTTTTTTAAAATATTTTGTAGAAAAACAACTCCAAATCGAACTAGAAATACTGGAAGATGCTATGGCCTTTCGTCAAGAGATAATGGAAAGTGATCTGAAAAAGCAATTAATGGATTTAAAGACAATGATAAATCAAGTGAAAATTGCCAATGAGTCCATTATTAAAGAGATAAATACTCTTCGGATCAACTTGGTAAAAATTTATGTAAATAGTATTTAAACTTTAAAAATTTCGGACTTCCATTGTCTTTTTTTATTTTAAACGCGACGTTTCGGTTAGTGAGTATCTCTAACCTTTTTCAAGTGTAAATTAAACAATCCAGTCTACAAGCTTCCACTTATACAACTTGGTGTGCAGTCAGGTGTGACGCCCCGCCCCCTTTTTTTAATATTATGACGCTTGTTTTCCTTAAGGAGTGGTTTCCGTATGTTGGGTGTGCCTGTACTTGGTTGACTGAAAACTTCTTTATTCTGCATTATAAACGCAGCTTCAATAAACTTTCGTTTTCGCCAATGCGAACTCTTACGCGCCACTTTAGCTTCTGACCTTAGAGTAAGAAAAATTTTCTTACTCTGAGCTTCTAACCATTGAATCCTGTGATCATTTGACCATACATGATCCGCTAAACCAGATTTTTTAACACATATTATTATCATGTCTTTATTTCGTAATTTTAAAATAAAAATTCCTCTTAGCTACTACAAAAAGAAAAATTAAACTACGAAAAAGGCGAAATCCAGTGCACACTTGCAGTGATGCAAGAGATTACTGATCACTTTAACCTTAATATTTATTTCAACTTTTTTTGGTTCACCCCGAACATGTTACGAGGGTGGATCAAATATAAACAAGCCTTTGTTTATAAACTAGGTTTTTAGAAACATGACACAAAACATAAATTTTTTCTTCTTTTCTACACATCCCCCTTCTCTGTTAATACACTTTTCCAAACGGTTTGACAGTTTCTTAATTCCGTTTTCATAAAAGGAAGCTGGACGGGTATCTAACCAGTTGCGCACGAATGCCTCCACCTCTTCATTGGTCTGAAATTGCTCGCCTCCCAGTGAATCTTTGAGTGGGCCAAACATATGAAAATCGCAAGGAGCAAATCTGGACTGTATGGAGGGTATTCCAGCACAGTCCAGTGCATTTAATTGATTTTGGCCGGTGTTAAAGCTGCCGTATCAGGTCTAGCGTTGTCATGCAGGAGCAACACGTCTTGGATGGGGTGTGCTCTCCTCTTTTGGCAATAATCAAGCTTTACCTGGTCGAGTAAGTTGTAGTAGTACGCCGCGTTTATTGTTATTCGCTCGTGCAAAAAATCGACCAATAAAACTCCTCTCCAGTCCCAGAAAACGGTCGCTAAAACTTTGCCTGCAGAAATGTGGTACGCGGACGACGTAGGTAACTCACGTTGTCGACACGCTCACGGCCGTCGTTAATTTCTTTGCACCAAGCTTTTACAGGTACCCACGAAAGCGTCTTATTTCCGAACTTTGCTCGCAATCTACATCGAATTTCAGCAGGTTTCACGTTTTCACGTGTAAGAAATTTAATGATTATTCTTTGCGCAACACTGCTGTGTACCTTCTTCTTGCTCATTGCGATTGCTCGTGGCCAAATGAGCATCGCGGCACAGAAGGTGTTCTCTTCTGAGATCGCGGCACTACCAGCCGCCTACATGCTGCTGAATATCCCTGCTCCAAAATTATAACGGCCACGTTCATCTTGAATGACTTTTCCGATAGTAAGTTTAAAAGAGAGAATGTATAAACCTAATTTATAGTTTTTGCAAAGTCACTTGAATAACTCCTAATACAGGGTTCTATCGATTTCATGAAATTTTGCTTCATTCTGCCCTTCAAAAGTTATCCAAATTCATATAAAATCTTCCTGGTATAATTTCAACCCTACCGACAGAGAAAAGGCGGTCCGACCACAAAGTATTTGTTTTCCGACCGACCGAGTCCAGGTGGATGGACGGCACCTGATTGGCAGATTTTTTTGAGATGCGCTTTTAATTGCTTTCAGGTGTTTTTCGGGACCCCTTTAGTCGGCAGTGTGCAGAGTTAGAAAATAAATCAGTGTCGTTTCTGTAGGTGTAGGAATAGAGTTTTATTATCTATTTTTATTTCTTTAGTTTGCGCCATAATTACATTAAATAATTTTCATGAGTATATCTACCGCCGCCCATGTCACTTTCTTGAAAGGACATGCCGATGGTCGGCTTTTATCTTTATTCAACTGACTTTGCAAAAACTATACCAAAATTGTTTTCTTATGTCATCTCGTGCGGGGTCCTTTCTAAAGATAAACCACGTAACATTCACTTTTCACATTTTTGAGAATACTGTTGTAAAATAACGTAAAAATATTACACCACATCAGTCAGTATTTTTAATTATTTTAGAAAAACAAAAGCACGCCCAATTTTGAATATTTTAACCCTCGGGGATCTACACCCGAAATTATGGGAAGAGATCTATTTCAATATGCCACAAATAATGTTGTTAACACCAATGAAAACACTCTGAATTCCAGCCCGAAAATTTTTACTGCTGCGAATATAAACTTGGGGCAGGATAAAAGTGTTCCAAAAGGTAAGAAATTAGAAGGCAATATAATAGAATAATGAAGGTTGAGATTAAATCAGGAATCGAAACACTGGCAAGAATATTTACAAAGTGTTTTTTTTTCTACAAGCGCACAGTGTTTTGTTCCTATTAGAAACAAAATTCGAATTCTCAAAAACTGGTTGACTATTCTTTGACTTAAAGTTCAAGGCTACTGAAACAACAAATTAACGCAAAATAAATTTAAGTAGTGGACTTACAAATTGCAGTGACTAATTGTCTACCCACAAATTGTGTAAAAGTAGCAAAATCATAATGGGTGCAATAAGGTATTTGACAAATTTTAGAAAAGAGTTTAGAATGATACATAGATCCCTAATTTGCTACGCAAAATTATTAAAATAGTATATTTTAGCATGACTACATTTAAAATCAAGTTTTCTAATTTCCGATTTGAATTTGCCGCTAAAACGCTCATTTGACGTCACAGCGCAGTAAACTCGCGGACAGATACACGGCATTCAAGTGTTTATTTGTTTTTGGTCTATGTTTTTACTGCTTTTTATGTAAAAAAATGTCCAATAATGGGTGTGTAGTGCCTCAGTGTTCGAATACTAGCATAAAAACACCTGAAAAACTATTTATTCATGTGCCTACAGCAGTAAAAGAATGGAAAAAGTGGCTAAAACTTGCTCGAAGAGACCCAAGGGCCTTATCTAATACATCTTCACTTTACATTTGTGAAGATCACTTTGATGTGAGTATAACTAAATTGTTTCTATTAATTTTTCACACGTTGTCTATAATATATATATATATATATATATATATATATATATAACTATTTCGTAAATGACGATGAAATTTTTGAGGTTATGTTTATTACAAGGGGTGAACAACTATAATAGGCAGAAAGGTGTACAAATTTTTAGGCGGTGCTAGGCAGTTATTAGGCAGGACTAGGGAGTACCTCTAAATGCAGGATTAGGCAGTGCATATGCAGGCTAAATGTAGGACTGAGCAGTGCATATGCAAGACTAGGCAGTGCATAGGCGGTACCTATTCAGGAATATGCAGTGTAACCTATGCAGTACTTCAAGTATTGTATTTTTAACGTTTCCAAATTCCGCAGAACAAAAATCACTGTTGTTGGCAAAGAAGCCTGCCACCATAAAGGAATTCAGCATTGGCAAGTTGGAGCTATCGGCCTTAGAGAATCTGTTTTCCATTGAAAATGTTTTTTATGAGCAAAACACAAAAAAAAATCTAATTTAAGACGATAATTCGCACTTTAAACCAAAGTAAACATTACCATCCATAAGAAAATAACACAGAAAATAGGTTCGTTCGAGGCGTTTACTGTTTTGTGACGTCACTCGCAGCTGATTGGTAGATCGCCTGTTTTGAATCTCGTGGCTAATTGTTTTAATTCAATGAATTTATTTAATTAAAAGAACTATGAATTTGAGAAAAAATTAAACAAAAAAGTTTGTTTTTAGCATTCCCAAGACCTAAATAGATATCTAAAAATAAATAGATATATATTTATGTTTTACTACTGTCAAACACCCTATTCAGTTTTTAATTAATATTCTCCACAAGACAACACACACAGTCATTTGCGTGAGGGATGTACAACTTTACCATTTTTCCAGAAAACCTAAAAAACCGATTGTCTCTCAATTTTTTTAGGAAACTGCAGTATAAAACCGCCTGGTATATCGATGACACCAAAATCAAATTCATTTGATATAAACGTAAAAAGAGTAACTGTAGCTAGGGTACCTACGTATATGAGTGTACCAGACACCAAAAAAAGCAAACTTATATCGAGTAAGTATATGTCAGATTCCGAAGTTTTACGCGTGTTCCTTGGTTTATCATTTCACAATAGTTTCGAAAAATTCAACATGGAGGCCGTGCCGTGGCCGAGGACAGATTACGCGTGAAACTTGACAAAAAAAAACCACAATATTCACAAAAGTTGTAACTTAAAACTAAAAACACTATAAAACAATTAGAATATCCCATTAACTTAAGAGGGAGCTCTACGTGTGGGATATAGTGAGCGCGTAAGGGTTTTGAAATAACTTTTATGAGAAAAGTATTTAATATAAAGAGGACCTCTAAAATGATTGAAATTTCCTGAAGCCGTTAAGTCTGTGGTGGCTAAAATAGCCCTCATTTTACTTCAGTTCTCGAGGAAGTTTTTAAAAAAAGCCCAAATCGTTCTAATTGTTTTTACTTTTAAGCTACCTTTTACCATAAACTAAAGGGCATAAAATAGCAAAATAAATCCCTGTTTATATACCTCATATTTTAGCAAAATCCAGTATAAATCCGTCCGTTACTTCGATAATAACAAAATCAAAATCACTCGATAGAAGCCCTAAGAAGACCGTAGCCAGTGTACCATACACTATAAAAGCAAATCTCAATAAATATATGCCGTTGCCAATAACAGTGCCGAAATCCGAACCGATAATTAAAATATCTAATACCAAAAAGAAAAGAAATACAATTAGTCAGAAAATCATAATTGAAAATGATAAAGAATTTTCCAAAGAAACAATACCAAGTTTAGAAAGCACGCACGAAGCACCTAAACGAAAGAAAAGAAGGTTGTATAACCCAGATACGGATTTTGATCATTTAAAAAAGTTGTTGGAAGAAGACCGATAAATAATAATTAAAAGTAAGCTAAATCTTGCGTTTTTGAGATATTTAAAAAAGAGCGCCAAATCAAATAGTAAAAAATTTTAGGAATTTATGATTAAATTGCATTATTAAAAAATATTTCTTAATTTAAAGGAAGTGTAGAATCAAACCACTTTAAGCTAAAAAGTCCCACGGGCAAATCCTTAAAGTTAAAGGTACCTGGAGACGCTGCGTTTTTGTCTCATTAAGCTTTATTTAGTATTTTATCCCAAGTATTGAAGATGAAATGGAATGATAATGTGGGTAGCTGAAAAAGAAAGATGAAACATGGTGTTTACTCATTGGCGTAGCTAGGGGGGGCCAGGGGGGGGCCTGGCCCCCCCCTGAAGTCCCTCAGGCCCCCCTAAGATATTTTAGACCTTCCCTACCGACTAGTAGTAAAAGAACATGACGCTGAAAATACATACTTTTCTATTATTATTCGGGAAATATTCAAATAAAATAGGTGCATTAAAATTTAAAATCATTCAGATAATGTTTACATTTCAGGAAAAAGCCCTTGTCTTGCGGAATTAGGCTTTTTCTCTTTAAATTATCGGTAACTTTTCTGCACTTATGCAATTTCCCGAAAATATTTTTTAAATGTAAACATAATTATGCATATTGAATATTTCATACATATTGGCGACATCTTGTAAAATATTATAGCAGTGTAAGTTGAATTTCGCATTTAATAAAGACAGCGACCTTTGCCCCTCTGTTTCCGAAATCGGGTTGTAGATGTCGTAAGGTTATAAAAGACCTTTTTAAACTGTTTTTCTAAAATAAATATAATAATCTTTTTAGTTTTTTTGAGGTTAGCGTTTAGTGTCTTATGGAAATTTTCCGATTTTGGTGACAATTGATAACCATTTTCATATTAAGTTTTCCCACGTCGTTAAATGGAATAAATTCGTCGAGCAATACCGGGAAATTTTTAATATTAATACTTCTGCTCTAAGAGCAGAAATGACCGTTTTAAAGAATTGTATTTTTTATCCAAACCTCTACCAACTTTTTAAAGTTGCAAGTATTCTTCCAATTTCAAGTGCAACTTGCGAGAGGTCTTTCTCTGCCATGAGGAGAGTTTTTAATTGGCTTAGAACAACTATGACTCAAGAGAGACACTTAGGTTTGTCATTGTTATTCATAGAAAAAGATGTTGAGGTCGACTTAGACAGTGTGGTAGACGCTTTCAGTCAGCGACGTAGGAAACTTTCTTTGTAGAATTGCTGAATTACATACTTCCTGTGTATACATATAAATAAGTTGGTAAATGTATTATTAAATTTGTTATATTTTAACATTTAATGCGCGTATTTTCTTTTTATTCATTGCACACTTTGCACGACTCTTTAAAACCTATGTTTGCTTTTTGTTCAAGATAGACCGGGGCCACGGCCCCCCCCTGAAAAGCAAGGCTAGCTACGCCAATGTGTTTACTGTTTACTGAAGAGAAACAAACAGTCAATTTGCAGCGTTGGTCAGAGTAGCCTTGGTTTTAAGGCGAATTTTGACGTCGCGACGGAGAGATTATGCTTATGCTCGGGATAAAATCCTAACTAAAGGTTCGTGAGGCAAAAACGCAGTAACCGAAGCTGCACATTGACAATTATTGGTCTCTCTTCAAAAAACACCATAATTAATAATTTTTTCAGATACCTACATCATTATTTCATTTTCTTAATATGCTCGGGCTGAATGAAGCCGACCCGCAACATCTCAGAGCTACCTATGACTCTGAGAATTTGCTCGTGCTCGTGAAATATTTCTTAATGTTAATTGTTTTAACATGAAGGCGGTTCGTCATAAACATTTATCCATTTAACCGCCTAAAAACTAGAAAAACACAACCTTAGTTGAGAAGGAAAAATGAACAAAAAAGTTTTTAGATACCTAACACCTTAAATCAGTTTGGTGAGTATTTTTAATTCTCAAATTAATATGATTTTTTTAAAAAACATTGTAATAACGAGATATGGCCAGTTATTTAGTTTTGGAAATTTTTAAAATACGAACAAATTTAATTAGAAAAAGAACTATATGGATACATCCTTGGGGGGTTACGCTAATAAATGATCACCATTACTAAAAAGGGGGTGACCCAATCTGGGGAAAATAATATATTGTGGTATTCCATAATATAGTTGTCTTTTTTGAATTTCAGTATTTTACGAATAGTATAAAACTTGTTGTTCCGGAAGCTAACTTCAAAGTTTTATGCAATTCGGTCGGAAAGAAACGATGCTGTCTAAGAATATTAGGATGTAAAGAATGATTTTTTATAATTGAAATATCCCTGTAGCTCGGTTAATATTGGGAGATGCTTCTTGTGTAACCCAAAACTTGTGGTTAAAATGTGTCGGATAATTTGTGAAACACCCCGTATACAGGATGCGCCAATGAGGTCCATTTTATGAAACAGTAAAGCTAACTTTTTACGGACATTATTTTTTGACACTTTTTTCATAAGTCTACTTCTTATGTATGTATTCATGGTGAGAGTTTGTCAGTTGTAAAACACCCTTTATAGTAAGTTACCAAAAAAACTATTGCAATTTTTACCAAATCGACCAGTTTTTGTTTCAATTTTTGACTCCCAATAATAACCGAATTACAGAGAGATTGCAAATACACAAAATTACCTTGTACATGGTGATCCGCTATTAAAAATTTGACAAGGCATTGACATATGTAATTTTTGGCATTAGATTCTAACACCACTATTTACTAAAGGGTGTGTGTGTGCTAAGTGCTACAATCCTAGGTTTAAAAGTCTACATTTTGGTTGAAGGTTTAACTTATTTTTCCCGTGAATGCAATAGTTTTTAATATTTATATAAATTGTTCATAAATACCTTGGGATATGGGTCATCTTTTTTCGTTGTAGTAGTAGTGTGGGGTAGGCTCTAGGCCTGGCGACTAGGCACATGAAGCGCCCTTTTCGCCAACCCCCGGGCATCCTCCCTACTGCGTCCTTCCCTCGCTAAGGAATCTGCCCGTCTTCTGTATAAAGGCCAGAATATCGGGCCACCTCAGATTCAGAAGGTCCTCCGTCTCAAAGGCCTCCTCTTCGAATACCTCTCTTCTTGCCTCCTTGTATGCTTCACATGATGAGAGAAAATGCGCCGAGGTCTCGTCCTCGGCCCAACATCGCTCGCACGTCGCGTCCTCCTTCACTCTCATCTTTGCCAGGTGTCCTTGTAGGACGCAGTGTCCGGTCAGGACTCCCACTATGGCTCCCACCTCTCTTCGTGTTCTACGGAGCAGCCAGTCCCTACGGGACTTGCTGTAGCCTGTCACATTTTTTCGTTGTAACAAAGACATTATATCCACACAAAGGTTATAAATAAATAAAAATAATAAAATATTTTGGTTTAACAATGGTAGCCATATTTAAACCTCCAAATGTCACTAGGAAATGTCGAATAAAAACGGTGTAAGTCAGTGTCAGCTGTCCGCTATATTTTACATGTTAATTTTTTAGACGTTAGAGTTAGCGACGATTAAACCGATGGTCGATTGTTTTAGTGAATGAGTAATTGAAAAGGGATTCTAATATATCTTGTGCTTTTTACAGTATTTAAATATTGATACGTATTTAATACGGTAATGCATCTACAGATATAGTTTTAAGTTATTTATGTATTATTTAGCTTTGAATATTTTTGTATGTAAGTTTTTTTGTCAATCATGTATTATTTCTATTGTTTTTCGAACTTTAAACCACCCCTCAGGGGTGGTACTACAATTTGAGACTATTTTGAATGGGAATCCTACGACTGCACGGACTAAATTTCTAAAAAATGACATTTGGTTAGGAAATTTTTATGTGGTTTTTCTTTATTTCTAAAGTTAATTTAAATTTATATGAGATGAAACTCACTGAGAAATGCTAACTATCATATTGCACATTAGGGTGAACCAAATCTTTGCAGTTATTTGACCTGTGAGTATTCAAAAAATACACTTAAAACGGTCTACAATGCTAAGTCTTAAGGTCTTAGTAAATACTGGTGTTAAGGTTTAGAAATAGCGGATAACCCTGCAATTGCAAACACTACGCAGTGGTTTAAGTTTAGTTTACTAATAATAATATTTTAATTTAAAAAGTTTTTACCTTAAAATAATTACAAAATTCACGTGTTCACTAAACACAACAATTAAAAAACAAAAATAATATTAGTAGAAAAAGAAAGCGAGTAAACAACAAATACTTGCTAAGATGGATTTATAAAATCCTAAACTGGCTAGCAGCCTTTCTGAAATTTAAGATTAAGAGGATTCAGCTTTATAAATCAGTTCAAACGTAAAAAATTAGAGACCTTACTATACAGTCCTACTTTTCATAAATTATCGATAATAGATAGTTTAAGTTGTGCTACGTATTTTTACGTAAAACTGCACGTTAAGCGCGCTACGTTTTGTTCCAAATTTGAGTTTAAGTTGAATGTTTTTACGTTACCATAACAAGTCTACTAATAGCAGAGAATATGGAATGCGGCACTGCGATTTTTTGATGTTACAATTTTGTTTTTTGTCTTTTCAACTACAGTAGGAATGTATTTGCAAAAAATCGTTTCTACTGAAAGCAGATATTATCGTCTAGGCCTCATTCTTCGATCGGTCAATCAACCAATTCTATTCTTTGGTAACTTTAAGGTGCCCGTAGACTGCCGTAAGCTAACGTAAATACGTAAGCTCCTATACGTGATCTTAACGACGGTGTGACGAACTGCGCTTGCGTAACTGTCAAATCTCATGCTTACGTAAAAATACGTAGCACAACTTAAACTATCTAATACCTCCGTTGAACAGAACTATTATATAAAGGGTTTTGTATGAAGTACAAAAAAATTAATGAAAAATTCCTTATTTAAGAATATTACCAGTTTCTCTAATAAACTTGAGATCTTAAGGCTCAAAGGTCATCAATATATTAACGAATTATGTTTTTAATCAGCCCAAAAAAGCCTAAAACAAAATGTAAATAATTGTTAAATTGTTTCAAGTAGATAACCCTCTTAGTCACGCAAAAATGTTTTTTCTTTAAATTCGAATGTATAGTTTTTGCAAAGGCATAAAAATTATTGGCGTAAACTAAAGGAATAAAAATAGATAATAAAACTTTCTATTCCTACACCTACAGAAACGACACTGATTTATTTTCTAACTCTGCATACTGCCGACTAAAGGGGTTCCGAAACGAACACCTGAAAGCAATTAAAAGCGCATCTTAAAAAATCTGCCAATCAGGTGCCGTCCATCCACCTGGACTCGGTCAGTCGGAAAACAAATACTTTGTAGTCGGACCGCAAAGAGCCGCGCCTTTTCTCTGTCGGTAGGGTTGAAATTATACCAGGAAGATTTTATATGAATTTGGATAACTTTTGAAGGGCAGAATGAAGCAAAATTTCATGAAATCGATAGAACCTCGTATTAGGAGTTATTCAAGTGACTTTGCAAAAACTTTACAGTCGCTGATTTTAAACATTTTTGTATTAATGGATATAACATTAAAAAACAAAAATTTTAAAATTCTTATGATTTTAGCTCCCTATTGTAAACGTAAGCCTTCTTGGACTCTGATTTATTTGACAAATTAGTTTAATGAAAAAATAATTCTTTAAGTTTCTTGTACATGCTTTGGAATCGCCCTGTATATTAAGGTTTCTAATGAAAGCTAGAGGCCCTCGATTGTGTACAAGGTGTAGAGGGGAGAGGAAAACTAACCCCTCTTTGCAAGCCTGAAATTTCCAAACAAGATTTTTGGCAAAAATCGCATTTTGATATATCAACTCGTTTTTGCACTATTGGGGGCTTATTAAAGCGTTTTGGACTGGGGCCCATAACTTTTTTATTTTTTAAAATTTATTTTTGGTGTAAATCGCTTGTTTGTAGGTTTTTTGAAGCTTAATTTTATATTCCATTTTTAGTTATTGAATTATAACACAGTTATATTTTTTCTTACGGAATGGCCATTTTTTACTTGATTTTCGAAAAAGACATAAAATTTCCTTTAGAATGATGTATCACACTTTATATTTTCTTTAATAATTAAAAAAATAAACAAAAATAAAACATTGAGTGCGATACATGGTTTTCAAGAAAATTTTAGGCTGACTTTAAAACTCAAATAAAAGAAGAGTCAATTCATAAGAAAAATTATAACTTTGTGTTACATCTCAGAAACTAAAACTGTAAAATAAAATTTAGTTCGACAATTGCATTAGGCTTTAAAAACCCTAAAAACAAGACATTTACACCAAAAATAAATTTTGACAAATAAAAAAAGTTATGGGCTCCAATGCGAAAAACAGACTTTTCAAAAAGCCCACGTAGTGTAAAAACGGATAAATATATCCAAATGCCGTTTTTACCAAAAATTGCGGCTCTAACTTCTGCTAGAAGTACCCTATCCCACTTAAAAGGGCCCAATTTGCATCACCCTGTACATTTGACGAATGTATGTGTTCACAGAGCTAAGCAACTCATATTGCCATCTATTTTTAAAAACAAAACATTTTACTAACCACAGAAACTGGCAGAGCGGGCAGGCAAATGTTAAGTTCTTAGTACAATTTATGACCTTTAAATAGTGCCATTGCTTAGCTGGCAACTATTTTTAACGCTTGACACTTGTAAATAATTATGCTTTCAATTTCTTTTCAACTAATGAATTTACAGTCAGCGTAGTTGACTTAAAAAGTAGCAGAGGCAACGGTTAAAATATTTTGCGTCCAATTGTCCTTCCTAGGTATCATTTGTATACAAATTTTGACAAAAATAAGGTGATGACGGTGACATAGCACATTGAAACGACACAAAATATGATTCCGGAACGTAGCACCATCCCAAATCTAATTGTTTGAATTGACTGAACTTAACACATTATTATCCGATTATTTACTATCTCTTTTTAAACTAATGTATTAGTAAGGGTACCTAATAATCTTAAACACACATGACATCAATAACTAAACAGTGGTCTACTTGTTTTATTTACTAAACTCATTTAGCTACTTCCTTTTAAACTTAATGCAGTGGGACGGGCGCATACCAATCTAAAACAGTCATGGGATTATTTTGCAAAGAGAAGTGTTTATAAGATGCCATTTTAACAATCAATGTCAATCGACTTTCTTCCATTAGCGCACAGAGGGCTCGGCTACCTGATTTTTCGCCAAAAATGGTTAAATTAAAAACATAATGAAACTCCCGAGCATCCTGACTAAACAAGAGAAACGAAATTAGATAGAACTAATAATGTTTTTTAAGTTTGAGTCAAAAATTATAATTAGCAACTATTAGAACCCCAAAGTTCTAAATTTCGATTCATAAATCGGAAACTTCGCCATTTGGGATCCACTACTTTAATTTATAATTACTATTTTCTTTCTAACAAAAAGGTTCCGAAAATATGTAAACTATATCTTGCTTATTTTAAAACAAAATATTCACAAATTTTTATTTTTCTAATTTTGGTAAAAAAAATCCGATTCGAGAGCCCACTATGCAGCGCTATGAGTTGGACAGCAAGAAAAAATTAGAGCATTAAAAAGAGATGCAAATGAGTATGTTCCAAAATTACAATTTATGTCGGGGAGAATATTTAAACCTACGTCACGAGTGCAGCGGAAGTACCACCAATTGTTTTCTGTTTTATAACAAATTTTCCTAAGAACTGTTAAACAGAGTTGCTCATCTTTGGTGTAAAATAACAGTCAAAATATATCAAGGGCCTCTAACGAAAACTAGCTAAAAACTTTTAGACTGTACGTAAAATAATATGGACTCCGGAATCGGTAAATACAGGTTGTGACAGCTCACCCACTTTGAGATTGAAGGACGCGTCCTCAAATGGCTTTTGCATTGCGCCTCTACCGAAGGGGCCCAAATCTCCGCCACGCTTCGCCGAGGAACAGTCCGAATATTTGGAAGCCAGCTCTGCAAATGATGCTTTGCCTTGGGCGATTTGATCTCGGTATGCTGCAATAAAGTAAATATTAATTAAACACGGTATCAGTAGCGTTGCGGCCGAGACGAGAGATTCTCGCCTCTCGTCTCGCCCTCTCTCGACGAGACGAGAGAGGTATTTTCTCTCGAATGAAAGCTCGAGACGAGAGAGAAAGACCCTCTCGTTCTCTCGAGCCAAAAAGGTTGGTTTTATAAATTTTTACGATTTGCCATCTGTTCGTATTGACCTATTATAGAGTTAAGCTGATAATTATGTACTGTTTTTTTTTTAATAATAGGTATGCAAAAATTGTCATACATTTCTTTTTGCGTTATATCTGAAAATGCTATAAATGTTTTTAAAATAAGAAGGAAACTAAAAAACATCCATCCTATCCAAATTTGACATTTACCAAAAGGGCTAGATATTCTTGCCAGCAAATTCTTTAAAGAAAATTAAGACAAAACGAATTATTCATCTTTTAGTAAAAATGTAAAGAAAAACCCTGTAGACAAAACTCCTATATCATCACTTCCATAGGACTTAAGAGCAGGTACAAAAGCCTTGCTGCTAAAAGGTTAAAAATTATATTTACTGGAAAAAAAATACTTGGAAGTTACATATAATTGTATAATAATAAAATTAAGTATTATGTTAAAACCGGAGACCTTAACTTACTACCTGCAAATAAATAATTCTACGTAAGCGTTAAAGAAAATTTAGCTTAACGTGTTTGGTATAATGCTTAAAAAAGACAACAAATTGTCATCCTATCTAAGTTGACACAGCTATATGGATCAATTTTATTTGGAGTATATCCCAGAATGGACACTTTATGTTGGAAAAAAGTAAATACCATAACTAATAAGATTCACCTTGAAAAAACACTTTTACACAGGGTGTCTCAAAAACTTTTGATAACTGATATAAATCAGGAGACATGAGAGGAGAGAGGCTTCTTTTTCTATAACTATAATTCGTTTTATACACTTTAGAGATTAAAAGCTTATTTTTAATCCCTCTTTTGAGGTACTAAAAGATACTTTTCAATCCTTCGGAGAATAAGAGCAACCGCAAAAATCTAGTAAGTATGTAAGTACACATGATACAAAAATAGTGATTTCTATAATTTTTTTTAAATATTTCTGATACTATTTAGTTATTTATCAACTGAAAGGCGCAACTAGGTAGGCCCTTTTGGGGGAACTTCAGCCCCAAGCTTAATACCTAGAGAATTCAAAAAATACTACTATAGAAGGGGCTGTGAAAAAAGAAGAGAATTTTAATATAAAAAAACTACTAGACAAATCGCGCCGCGGAAAATTTTTTGTAGAAATAACGGAGAAAATAGTCATAGGCGAAAATTAAGAAAAAATTAAGTTCTTTTCGGCAAAAATGGCACTACAGAAGAAAATTTTTACAACATAAAACAACCACTAAAAAATTGAAAACAATTGCGAAGCAGGCAAAAATTTTGCAAAATTCAAATACGCCGCAGGCAAAAATTTTAGAAAAATTAAGTATTTTTTAAGAAAATTGGCGCTGAGTAGAAAACTTTTGGTAAAGAGCAAAAAAGGACTTCAGAAAAACTAAATAATTTAAAGAAAAAAACGTGCCGCGAGTTAAACATTTTTTAGTAATTTAGATAAGGGCAGCTTCAATTACTGGGATGATACTTTTTTGTACGGTTTGTGCTCTAGGTACTCAATTTGACCTAGCAGGGGGATGAAACTTAAATACTGGATTGCGCGATACGCAGTGCCTAATCCACGTGACCTACGTTGCTCCGCCTCCTTCCCCCACATTTCTACAGTGGCCATGCCGTTGCCTAGCAACTCCGGTCAATAACAACAATACAAACAAAAATCTGTTGGTGCCTTTAGTGTTCTGTGTGACCTAGTAATTTAGATTTATCATGAAGGCAGCATCAATTATTGGGGTGATACTTTTTTGTACGGTTTGTGCTCTGGGTACTTAATTATACCTAGCAGGGGGATGAAACTTAAATACTGGATTGCGCGATACGCAGTGCCTAATCCACGTGACCTACGTTGCTCCGCCTCCTTCCCCCACATTTCTACAGTGGCCATGCCGTTGCCTAGCAACTCCGGTCAATAACAACAATACAAACAAAAATCTGTTGGTGCCTTTAGTGTTCTGTGTGACCTAGTAATTTAGATTTATCATGAAGGCAGCATCAATTATTGGGGTGATACTTTTTTGTACGGTTTGTGCTCTGGGTACTTAATTATACCTAGCAGGGGGATGAAACTTAATTACTGGATTCTGCGATACGCAATGCCTAACCCACGTAAACTACGTTGCTCCGCCTCCTTCCCCCACATTTCTACAGTGGCCATGCCGTTGCCTAGCAACTCCGGTCAATAACAACAATACAAACAAAAACCTGTTGGTGCCTTTAGTTTTTGTCATGAAGGCAGCTTCAATTATTGGGATCATACTTTTTAAAATTCGGTCTCTTAGTGATGCTATGGCGAAAAAAAAGATTAGAATGCTATGGCGAAAAAAAAGATTAGAGACAGAAATCAAAAACGAAAAAATCTTTTAGGTTATGTAAAAATATGATTTTTGTATACAAAAGTTAAATTTTTATTGCCTGTAAAATTTACACTCGGATCCATTCCAATTTATTTTTCTTGTTGGCTGCGATATATTTTCCTACTTCCTCCATTGGAAAATATTTCTAAAAATATTGTCACGATGGGGTTTTAACGTGACGTAACACAGTTTAAGTTAGGTTTTATGGTTTTATTTAACAATACTTATAATTACTACTGACATTAAATACATCTTGCTTACAAAATGCGTATCCTCTAGATACGCTCGACTTCTGACTACAACTCGTCTTCACTGTTAACTTGTACATCTGGGACGTTACGTTCTCAGCTTACAACTAACTGCTAAACTCTTTGGGAGATGCTTTTATTAAAAACCGTTTGCCATTGATAGGATATCGAGATGTGTTTTGTTTCCTGTATAAACATCATCAGTGACCGGTCAATCGCTTATGGTTTTTATTATGTATACAGTTTATTACACGTTTTAATACAAATTGAACTATATACAGAAGTTAATTTCCTTAGATTGTTTAGGGTTAATGTACACTTGCTTATAAATAAACTTGTGCCATTTAATTAATAGGACAGTATTTTCTATCCGGACAATATGGTTAAAAACTTACATTTAACTAACTCCAAAGCCTCATCTTTTGAGCGTGTAATATTTTCCTCCCTCCATGACGATGGCCGCCGTGAGTCTTTGTGTTTTACCAACAAATGAGAGCATTGAACCTGTAAAAAACACCTTTAATATAAAACAAAACTTTAAAAGGAAAGAATTTAATAGTTATTTTTGTACCAAGGGCGTGAAGAATAATATTTTTGGTCTACTGTTGATGCACGAGCTTGTTTTTTTTTATATACTGGGACTTCCATCCTATTGGATCAATGCCTAGTGTTCCGAAAACTCAATTCAAGCCTTTTGGGGACAAAAATGTTCTTCACGCCAGTGTTTAAAACAAAAATTTTTGTACGAACAAAAATAAAAAACTAAACAAATTGTAATAAGAATTTTATTATATTGAAACATAAAAGAAAAATATTTAAAATGACTTCCCTCTAAAATTTAAAATGTTTTTTTTTATAATCTGCACATTTATTTTACCAGAAGGTTACACTAGAGATAGCTATACTCGGGAAAGTGGAAATAAATAATTAAAAAGTCTTGATCTCAAAATTTTAATATAACTTAATTTTGACACGTGTTTCAGATATAAACGCGTCATCAGACCTGGCACATACAAACCGAACCGAACCGAACCGAACCAACCATCAAGGCAACAAAAAACACAGTGATGTAAATTTTAAATTTTGGAAAATATTTTAAAGTTTTTGTTTTTTTTTGTTGTCTTAGTTATGTGGCAGGTCTAATGATGCCTTTATAAGCGAAACACGTGTGACAAATTTCTTATACTAAAATTTTGAGAACAAGACTTGGACTTCATTTCCAGTTTCCCGAATTTAAATTTCAGGTCTCTTTGAGAAAAATTACGCGCACATCGTAAAAAGGAAAAAAATGGGCGTGGAAATAACTTAGGAAACTAGTAAAAATATAAATTATAAGGTCCGTTAAAAAGAAACTTATCCTATTGGTACGTCTACATCTCTGACTTACGACACCTATTGAATATTATTACCTAATACAAAGTTCAGTCTGATATTCCATCATTGCGCGACCTTAAAAGCTTACTACACCCCCCCTCCTATATAGGTAAAAACAATCATGGTTCAAAATCGAACCCTTAAAATTTAGAGGTATTGGCTTTAGCTCAAAATTTTGGAATCAAATTGGATAAGTCCATCTTCAAGGATGGGCTTCCCAGTTTTCCATCATTTAAGACCAAATTAACTAATTTAATGATCAACTAAATAAATCGATGATCGTCCAAAAGTGCAATTGAATATTGTCATTAAGTATGGTGGGTTATTTTTATTTTTATAATTTCCTTTTGTTATTTAGTTTTTTCTTTTTTTTACACTACACAAGGTTTTATTATGTAGTTTTGTTTATGTTTTCAATGTGCAACCACCGGTCTTTAGGGCTATTGTACAAGACAAAGAAATAAAGACAAGGATAAGGAGAAACGGACAGAGTATGACAAACATTTAACGCAAAATTATGAAAAGTTTGATATAATCACTGAACCGTGAAAGGGAAAAAATGGGCGTGGCCCTTAGCCAGGATTTCATGAACCAGTGCACACAGCGTTGTATAAATAGGCCATGCTCGGGACGAACTCCTTAGTTTTAACTTTGTTTTCAAGCAGTTAACACAAGTTTCAAGATGTATCAATTGTTGCCTTTCGTCGATTTCTCCAAGACCGACTGTCCAGTGTTACCGATCGAGATGTGGTGCATGATACTGCGACTCCTGGATCCGATTTCGCTGTTGGCTGCGATTAGAAGCTGCGCACTTTATAGCAACATCTGCCAAGGAGACCCTCAACTGAGGAAAATGGTTGCTAACGCCAAGGAGGAAGACCAGAGAAGACAAATGGACATTCTGACACGTCCAGGGATGTCAACCAGAGTTGAACGTGGAGATGTCGCCAGACTGTTTTCGAGAAATACTCAGAAGAAAGTTGTAGTCATCAAGAAGCTGCACACATTGGATATCTTCAAGAAGGACAAAAAGAAGACAGCAGGAGGACCGATCCGACAAAAAAGGACGACTAAGAGGTTTAACCCTTACAGAATTTAATGTTAATATTTTTATCGTAATATAGTGACAACTTTTAGGCTAAACATGTATATATATAATTTACCTGACGAAATTGTAGAAATTAATAAGTAATATAATATGTAGGTTTAATTTGACAATAAACAATATTTAAGAATTTTGTTTGTTATTTGTAGACATTTTAGATTCTATTATCTATGCACTAACAAAAAATTAGTGTAACGCAAAGTTATGAAGAGTTTGATGTAATCACTGAACCGTAAAAAGGAAAAAAAAAACTGGGCGTGTCCCTTAGCTAATATTTCATGAACCAGTGCACACAGCGTTGTATAAATAGGCCATGTTCGGGGCGCACTCCTTAGTTTTAACTTTGTTGTCAAGCAGTTAACACAAGTTTCAAGATGTACCAATTGTTGCCTTTCGTCGATTTCTCCAAGACCGACTGTCCAGTGTTACCGATCGAGATGTGGTGCATGATACTGCGACTCCTGGATCCGATATCGCTGTTGGCTGCGATTAGAAGCTGCGCACTTTATAGCAACATTTGCCAAGGAGACCCTCAACTGAGGAAAATGGTTGCCGATGCTAAGGAGGAAGACCAGAGAAGACAAATGGGCATTCTCACACGTCCAGGGATGTCAACCAGAGTTGAACGTGGAGATGTCGCCAGACTGTTTTCGAGAAACGTCCAGAAGACAGTTGTAGTAATTAAGAAGCTGCACACATTGGATATCTTCAAGAAGGACGATAAGAAAATAGCAGGAAGACCAATCCGACAAAAAAGGACGACTAAGAGGTTTAACCCTTACAGAATTTAATGTTAATATTTTTATTGTAATATAGTGAAAACTTTTAGGCTAAACATGTAGAGATGTATGTTACCTGACGAAATTGTAGAAATTAATAACTAATATATGGGTTTAATTTGACAATAAAAATTATTTAACATTTGTTATTTTTAGAGATTTTAGATTTTTTTATCTATGCACTAGCAAAAAATTGTATGTATTAAAATATCTGTTTTTAATGGTAGTACGTATGTATTAAAATATCTGTTTTTAATGGTAGTACATCAGGCTGAATCTTTGATGCTGAATAGGCACTAGTATCAGCCACCCCAAAAGCATTATGAGAAATTTGGCACTAATGGAACACCTAGCGATTTTCCGCCGTATTGAATTTTTTGTAAGTGCTGAAGGGAACCTGCTCTAAGAGATATTTTGGTGTAAGATATCAATAAATAAATAACGTTATTGGCTGTTAAAGTTTATGGTTTGCCATAATACCATACCTACTACTTAAACTAACTCCTTGTTTTATTATAATTTTTAAATTTTAAAAATCTAAAAGTTTGAAAAACTCCATTTCGTTATTAACTATTTAAAAAAATATTAATTAGTTTAAATTTTTTGCCGCTTATTATAGAAAACTGCTCACAGGAAATCTAACACGGACGCCGCAGGGCAGTCGGCGCCTTTGGATAGCAACATGATCAAATTTATAATCAGATCAGAAGACAAGTATAAGAAACGGGTTTATGGACAGAGTATGACAAACATTTAACGCAAAATTATGAAAAGTTTGATGTCATCACTAAACCGTAAAAAGGAAAAAAGTGGGCGTGGAAATAACTTATGCAGCTAGTAAAAATATTAAGTCCGTTTAAAAGAAACTTATCCTTATGCTACGTCTACATCTCTGGCTTAGACTAGACACCTTTTAATGCAAAGTTGTGAAAAGTTTGATGTAATCATTGAACCGTAAACAGAAAAAAAAGGGGCGTGGCCGTTAACCAGTATTTCATGAACCAGTGCACACAGCGTTGTATAAATAGGCCATGTTCGAGATGCACTCCTTAGTTTTAACTTCGTTTTCAAGCAGTTAACACAAGTTTCAAGATGTACCAATTGTTGCCTTTCGTCGATTTCTCCAAGACCGACTGTCCAGTGCTACCGATCGAGATGTGGTGCATGATACTGCGACTCTTGGATCCGATTTCGCTGTTGGCTGCGATTAGAAGCTGCGCACTTTATAATAACATCTGCCAAGGAGACCCTCAACTAAGGAAAATGGTTGCCGACGCCAAGGAGGAAGACCAGAGAAGACAAATGGACATTCTCACACGTCCGGGGATGTCAACCAGAGTTGAACGTAGAGATGTCGCCAGACTGTTTTCGAGAAACGCCCAGAAGAAAGTTGTAGTCATCAAGAAGCTGCACACATTGGATATCTTTAAGAAGGAAGAAAAGAAGACAGCAGGAGGAGCGATCCGACAAAAAAGGACGACTAAGAGGTTTAACCCTTACAGAATTTAATGTTAATATTTTTATTGTAATATAGTGACAACTTTTAGCCTAAACATGTATAGATATAAGTTACCTGACGAAATTGTAGAAATTAATAACTAATATAATATGTAGGTTTAATTTGACAATAAACAATATTTAAGAGAATCTATTTTGTTTGTTATTTGTAGACATTTTAGCACGGATCACCTTAGGTGATCCGTGATTTTAGATTCTATTATCTATGCACTAACAAAAAACTAGTCTAATAAAATATCCCTGCTTTTATTGGGAGAACATCAGGCTGAATCTTTGATAGTAAATAGACACTAGTGTCAGGCATCATCATGTTGTGTATACATCCCTGACTTGAACACTTATCAAATACAGAACATCGTACCAGCTACGTAACGATTCAATTCTTGGACAGTAAGATATCTTAACTCCACATCCCAAAACAGAGAAATAAAGACAAGTATATCAAGAAACGGGTTTATGGACAGAGTATAACAAACATTTAACGCAAAATTATAAAAAGTTTGATGTCATTACTAAACAGTAAAAAAGAAAAAAATGGGCGTGGAAATAACTTATGCAGCTTGCAAAAATATTAAGTCCGTTTAAAAGAAACTTATCCTTTTGCTACGTCTACATCTCTGGCTTAGACTGGATACCTATCGAATTCAGAAAATCGTACCAGCTACGCAACGATTCAATTCTGGGAAGAGAAGGACAAGAAAAAGAAACGGTTGTATAGACAGAGTGTGATAAACATTTAATGCAAAGTTATGAAAAGTTTGGCCAGTATTTCATGGACCAGTGCACACGCTCGGAGCGCACTCTTTAGTTTTAACTTCGTTTTCAAGCAGTTAACACAAGTTTCAAGATGTACCAATTGTTGCCTTTCGTCGATTTCCAAGACCGACTATCCAGTGCTACCGATCGAGATGTGGTGCATGATACTGCGACTCCTGGATCCGATTTCGCTGTTGGCTGCGATTAGAAGCTGCGCACTTTATAACAACATCTGCCAAGGAGACCCTCAACTGAGGAAAATGGTTGCCGACGCCAAGGAGGAAGACCAGAGAAGACAAATGGACATTCTGACACGTCCAGGGATGTCAACCAGAGTTGAACGTGGAGATGTCGCCAGACTGTTTTCGAGAAACGCCCAGAAGAAAGTTGTAGTAATTAAGAAGCCGCACACACTGGAAATCTTCAAGGACGAAACGAAGACAGCAGTAGGACCGATCTGACAAAAAAAGACGACAAAGAGGTTTAGCCCTTACAGAATTTAATGTTAATATTTTTATTGTATTATAGTGACAAATTTTAGGCTAAACATGTATAGATATAAGTTACCTGACGAAATTGTAGAAATTAATAACTAATATATATATATTTATCGGTTTCACAACGTTCTACGTCTTCCGATACCCAATCTCCACTCGTTTCTATTTGCCCATAATTCATCATCTAGGCCTCTTATTCTTATTTCACTGTCTATTCCTTCTCTCCAGCTTCTCCTTGGCCGTCCTCGTTTTCTTCGGCCAGTTGGTTTCCATTGTAGTATTTGTTTAGGTAGTCTTTCGTCATTCATTCTTTGTACATGTCCGTATCACACCAGTTGTTTTGTTCTTATATCATCCACTAAAGTACGTTCACCTACTGTCATAATTTCTCTTATTCTTTGATTTGTAACTCTTTCTCTTTTTGATTTCCCTGCTGCTCTTCTCCAATAGTCCATCTCCGTAGCGGAAAGCATTTTTTCTGTTCTATCCTTGATTGGCCATACTTCTGAGCCGTATGTAATAATACTTTTTATAATGGTGTTATATATAAGCTTTTTGTTATGTTTTGATATACTTTGGTCCCAAATTATTCCATTTAATAAAGTTATTGCTTTTCTTCCTTGTACGTTTCGATCTTTTATAGCTTTGTCTAGTGTTCCGTCAGCTGTAATTTTTAGACCTAAGTATTTATACTCATCACAGGAGTGAATTCGCTGCCCGGTATTTAAGATTAGATCCTGTTTCATTCCACCGATACACATATACTCTGTCTTATTGAGATTAACCTCTAGTCCCCACTTATTGTACTCTTCTATTAGTTTTCGTGTCATATATTCGAGGTCGTCATAATCCTGAGCCACTACTATCTGATCATCGGCGAAACATAAAGTATACAAGGTGGTTTCGTCCAACGGAATTCCCATGTTTTGGCATTTTCTCTTCCATACTTTAAGGACTTGTTCCAAGTATATCTTGAAGAGCGTAGGCGAGATACAGCAACCTTGTTTAAGACCTTTATTTACTTGAAAGCCTTTGGTTAGTTTTGCTCTTATTTTAACTTTTGCCTTACTATTGCGGTATAACTCTTGGATGGCCTTAATTAGTTGTACGCTTATGTTTGTGTTTTCCAACGCTTTCCAAAGTAGATTTAGTGGTATACTATCATATGCCTTCTGCAAATCCACGTAAAGCAGATGCAGCTCTTGACCGTATGCCATTTTCTTTTCAATAACTTGGGTTATACAAAAGAGATGATCTGAAGTCGATCTACCCGCCCTGAAACCAGCTTGTTCTTCTGCCTCCATGTCTTTATATTCGCTCTCTACTTTATTTCTTATTATTTTACCGTATATTCTGCTTAGCGTACTAGTCACAGATATACCTCTATAATTGTCACATATATCTTTCCTTCCTTTTTTGTGTATTGTGGATATATATGACGTTTTCCACTCAGTTGGGACTACAGTTCCATTTAAATATTTTTGGAAAAGATTCCGTAATCTCCAAAACAGTTCTTCAGTGCCATATTTAATAAGTTCGGCTGGGATATTTCCGGGTCCGGCAGATTTACCGCTTTTTACGGTTGTGCACACGTTTTTGACCTCAGAGATTGGGAGGGGTACTGGAGATCCCATCGTTCTAATTATATTGTCTCTTGCGTCTTCCTTGAATTCTGCTCTATCTTCAGTTAAAAGTTTTTTAAAATGCTCATCCCATTCTTTGTCTGGTATTGGTGAAATGATATCTCTGCATGTTTCTTTTTTAATCGATCTTATAGTTTTCCAGCTTTCGGTACTTCTCCTACCTCCTAAGTAAGAATCAATTTTCTGACACTTTTGCGTCCACGAATGATTTTTCTTATCACTGATCATTCTTCTCACCTTTGATTGCGCGATTTTGTATTCTTGTCTGCTTCTATCTGTCTTTTGGGATAAGTAGGTGTGATATAATTTCCTTTTTTCCTCTATTTCTCTCTCAATCTCAGCATCCCACCAGTATGGTTTTCTTCTTTTAGAAGTTTCTTCCACTAATCCTAGTGCTTCTTTTGCAGCTTGGTGGATGCTTAATGTAATACATTCGTATTCCTCATCTGGGGTTTCACCTGAACTTGTATTAAGTTTTTCGTTCAGTCTCTTTTTGTATAAGTTTTTTACGCTGTCATGTTCTAGGCTTAGTAGATTATATTTACAGTGATCAATTTCTTCAATCACTGTATCATCAAGATCTTGTTGATGCAGGCTTCGGCCTTGATAAGGAAAGAGAATTTTGGACTCCAGAAAATAGTGATCACTTCCGCATGTTGATCCACGCTTTGTTCTGACATCTTGAATTTTTAGTTTTGTCTTTTGTTTAGTGATAAGATATGTAGGTTAAATTTGACAATAAAAAATATGTAACAGAATCTAATTTGTTTGTTATTTGTAGACATTTTAGATTCTATTATCTATGCACTCTCAAAAAATTAGTATAACAAAATAAGCCTGTTTTTAATGGGAGTACATCAGGGTGAATCTTTGATAGTAAATAGACACTCGTATCAGGCACTCCGACAAACAAACTCATCCCTTTGCTTCGTATACATTTCTGACTTGGACAGTAAGATATCTTAACTTGATATCACAAAACAAAGAAATAAAGACAAGTATAAGAAACGGGTTTATGGACAGAGTATGACAAGCATTTAACGCAAAATTATGAAAAGTTTGATGTCATCACTAAACCGTAAAAAGGAAAAAAGTGGGCGTGGAAATAACTTATGCAGCTTGTAAAAATATTAAGTCCGTTTAAAAGAAACTTATCCTTTTGCTACGTCTACATCTCTGGCTTAGACTAGACACCTTTTAATGCAAAGTTTTGAAAAGTTTGATGTAATCACTGAACCGTAAACAGAAAAAAAAGGGGCGTGGCCGTTAACCAGTATTTCATGAACCAGTGCACACAGCGTTGTATAAATAGGCCATGTTCGAGATGCACTCCTTAGTTTTAACTTCGTTTTCAAGCAGTTAACACAAGTTTCAAGATGTACCAATTGTTGCCTTTCGTCGATTTCTCCAAGACCGACTGTCCAGTGCTACCGATCGAGATGTGGTGCATGATACTGCGACTCTTGGATCCGATTTCGCTGTTGGCTGCGATTAGAAGCTGCGCACTTTATAATAACATCTGCCAAGGAGACCCTCAACTAAGGAAAATGGTTGCCGACGCCAAGGAGGAAGACCAGAGAAGACAAATGGACATTCTCACACGTCCAGGGATGTCAACCAGAGTTGAACGTAGAGATATCGCCAGACTGTTTTCGAGAAACGCCCAGAAGAAAGTTGTAGTCATCAAGAAGCTGCACACATTGGATATCTTTAAGAAGGAAGAAAAGAAGACAGCAGGAGGAGCGATCCGACAAAAAAGGACGACTAAGAGGTTTAACCCTTACAGAATTTAATGTTAATATTTTTATTGTAATATAGTGACAATTTTAGCCTAAACATGTATCGATATAAGTTACCTGACGAAATTGTAGAAATTAATAACTAATATAATATGTAGGTTTAATTTGACAATAAACAATATTTAAGAGAATCTATTTTGTTTGTTATTTGTAGACATTTTAGCACGGATCACCTTAGGTGATCCGTGATTTTAGATTCTATTATCTATGCACTAACAAAAAACTAGTGTAATAAAATATCCCTGCTTTTATTGGGAGAACATCAGGCTGAATCTTTGATAGTAAATAGACACTAGTGTCAGGCATCCCGAAACAAACTCATCCTTTTGTTGTGTATACATCCCTGACTTGAACACCTATCGAATACAGAACATCGTATCAGCTACGTAACGATTCAATTCTTGGACAGTAAGAAATCTTAACTACACATCACAAAACAGAGAAATAAAGACAAGAATAAGAAGAAACGGGTTTATGGACAGAGTCTGACAAACATTTAACGCAAAATTATGAAAAGTTTGATGTCATCATTAAACCGTAAAAAGAAAAAAAAAATGGGCCTGGAAATAACTTCTGCAGCTGGTAAAAATATTAATTATTCCGTCCGTTTATCAGAAACTTATACTTTTGCTACGTCTACATCTCTGTCTAACGATTCAATTCTGAGAAAAAAAGACAAGAATAAGAAGAAACGGTGTTATGCACAGTCGGACAAACATTTAACGCAAAGTTATGAAGAGTTTGATGTAATCACTAAACCGTAAAAAGGAAAAAAAAAATGGGCGTGTCCCTTAGCTAGTATTTCATAAACCAGTGCACACAGCGTTGTATAAATCCATGCTCGGGGCGCACTCCTTAGTTTTAACTTTGTTCTCAAGCAGTTAACACAAGTTTCAAGATGTACCAATTGTTGCCTTTCGTCGATTTCTCCAAGACCGACTGTCCAGTGTTACCGATGGAGATATGGTGCATGATACTGCGACTCCTGGATGCGATATCGCTGTTGGCTGCGATTAGAAGCTGCACACTTTATAGCAACATCTGCCAAGGAGACCCTCAACTGAGGAAAATGGTTGCCGACGCTAAGAAGGAAGACCAGAGAAGACAAATAGTTTTAGTTTAGTTTAGTTTAGTTTCTTTATTGCCATCAGATCATTATTACAAATGCAAAAGCAACGTCTAAAATAATATCTTAGATATCTAAAAAAATGTAAATACAAATATGATAGAAAGAAATGAACAGTAAAAACAAATTAAAAGTATAGGTACAAACAAATTAATATAAACAAACTAGGTACATAGTTTTTGGTTTTTTTACTACCTACATTAAGAGAGGAAATTGAAGGAGTAAAATTGTTTTTCCAGAGCAAAATTATTTACCTCTTTCTTGAAGCGCACTCTACCTTCAATATCCCTGATTGACTTGGGAAGCATGTGGTAAGCTTTAACTGCACGGTAGTAAGGGCCCTTTTCGTAAAAACTGGTATTATGGGTGGGGATAGCGAGATCGTCTCTATTTCTTGTGACCATGGCAGTTTCTAGAGCATTTTCTCTATTTGTAAGAAACAGATCTTCGTGTTTTTTAACAAATGTTACTAAGGTTTTAAAATAAAGGGAAGGAGCAGTTAAAATATTTAGTTTTTTAAAATATGGTCTGCAAGAGGTTCTTGGGTGAAGTTTTAGCATTGTCCTTATAACTCTCTTTTGTGCTTTAAAGACTGACTCGGCATCCGAACCTGCTCCCCAGAACATAATGCCATAAGACATAACAGACTGCACTGAGGCATAGTAAAAGCATTTCATGCTGTTGACAGTTAAATTTTGTCGAAGTCTACGTATTGCGTAACAGTGGCAGTTTATAGTTGATGCAGTAGTCTTTATTTGTGTATTCCAATTTAGGGTAGGTTCAAGTATAATTCCAAGGAATTTGGTGTGGTCACTTTCAGGTATTGATTTGCCTTGAATTGGAACATATAATGAAGCATCAGCAGATTCTGTTTTTCTGAAGGTTAACAGATTTGTTTTTTCAACATTGAGTTTTAGGCAGTTATTGGTAGACCAATTTATCATCCCCCTCGCTGCAGCCGAACAGCCCGCTAACAGAGCAGACACTGATTCAGCTGTTATAACTGCTCCTGTATCATCAGCAAACTGTGACAGGAGATCAGCATCAACCAGGACCGACAGGCCATCGACATACAGCAGGAAGAGTATTGGCCCTAAAATTGACCCTTGCGGTACATCTTGGTTTATATTTGTTGTTTTAGAAAGGTATTCCTTAGTATTGTGTCGTACACAAGTAGTTTGTTTTCTAAAACTCAAGTATGAATTTATAAGTTTAGTGCAAATACCTCTTATGCCAAAATTATTAAGTTTTCCGATGAGTAATTTGTGATCTACCGTGTCGAAGGCCTTCGATAGGTCAAAGAAAAGGCCGGAAACTGTTTGTTTTTTATCCAGTTGGTCCACGACAAACGTTATTACCTTAAAAATTGCAAGTTGCGTAGATTTGTTAGGTAAAAAGCCAAATTGAGTTTCAGATAACAGTTTATTGGAGGTGACAAATTCCAGAATACGTTTATATACGACCCTTTCAAAGACCTTCGACACTGCAGGAAGAATCGATATGGGCCGGTAGTTTTTTAAGTCAGTTTTTGCACCTTTTTTATAAACAGGGACTATTTTAGCAATCTTAAGTTTATCAGGAAAAATTCCGGAAGTAAGGCAACTGTTTATGATTTTGCAAAGGGGAGCAGCTATATATTGTGCAATGTGCTTTAGTAAAAATATGGGAAATTCATCTATACCTGCGGAATTTTTGTTAGGAAGATCAGCAATAATATTTAATATTTCTTCAGTATTACATAAAGTCCATTCATCTAAAAAATGCGTTTGATGTAAATCAGTACTGACAATATTTTGAGTGTTTTGTATATTGTTGACCGGGAAATCAAAAGCAGCCCCAAACATATCAGCAACAGCTTGAGGATCCTTTATTACATTACCCTCATCTGTTTTTAGCTGTATTTCAGTAAAGTTATTTTTATTTGTTTCTCGGTTGATAATACTCCATACAGTTTTAACTTTATTGGATGAGTTTAATATTTTGTTTTCATTGATTGCTGTTTTGTGCTGTGCTAAAAATCGCTTGTATTGTTTTCTTTCACACTTATATTTTTTGTAAAGCTCGCGACTATTTGTTCTTTTTGAGAGAAGATAGAGGTCTTTAATTTTTTCAGAATATTCTTTAATTTCGTTTGTTACCCAGCGTTTTTTCTTATTTTTTATTTTAAAAGAAGTTAATGGAAAGCTAAGGTCAAAGTGATATTTTAGCACATTTTCAAACTTAATAAAGAGAGTATTAACCTCGGTGTTAGCGTTATCAACCGAGAAGACACCATCCCATGTTTCGGTGCAGAGGCAGTCTCTAAAGTTTCTTATGTTTGAATCAGTAAAAAATCTTTTTTTGCCAGTTGTCTGTTTAAAATTATTGGTCAATTTAATGTCCACATATTGACTGTAATGGTCAGAGATTTTGGTGGTATCAATAGTACCTGTAACGGCTTCTTCCGCAAGGTCACTCAGTACATTATCCAGTTGATTGTTTGAAGCAGGTCTCGTAACCCCTTTGATATGTCCCACAAGGTCGTAGGTGGAAAATAGGTGAAGCATTGCAACAGCATTTTCAGATTCTTTATTAAAGTGGACATTCTCATGGAATTCTTTATGGAAATGGACATTCTCACACGTTCAGGGATGTCAACCAGAGTTAAACGTGGAGATGTCGCCAGACTGTTTTCGAGAAACGTCCAGAAGAAAGTTGTAGTCATCAAGAAGCTGCACACATTGGATATCTTCAAGAAGGACGAAAAGAAGACAGCAGGAGGACCGATCCGACAAAAAAGGACGACTAAGAGGTTTAACCCTTACAAAATTTAATGTTAATATTTTTATTGTAATATAGTGACAACTTTTAGGCTAAACATGTATAGATATAATTTACCTGACGAAATTGTAAAGATTAATAACTAATATATGTAGGTTTAATTTGACAATAAAAAATATCTATTTTGTTTGTTATTTGTAGGGATTTTAGATTCTATTATCTATGGACTAACAAAACATTAGTGTATTAAAATATCCCTGTTTTTAATGGGGGTAAATAGACACTAGTATCAAGCACCCCGACAAACAAACTCATCCTTTTGCTTCATATACCTCTCTGACTTAGACACTTATTGAATACAGAACATCTTACCACAATTCAATTCTTGGATAGTAAGATATCTTAACTCCACATCACAAAGGTAAATAGACACTAGTATTAGGCACCCCAACAAACAAACTCATCCTTTTGCTTCGTATACATCTCTGACTTAGACACTTATCGAATACAGAACATCGTACCACGATTCAATTCTTGGACAGTAAGATATTAACTCCACATCACAAACCAGAGAAATTTATTTACTGAGTTAAACAATGGACAAAAGCCAAAAGGCGAGAATAGTCTTCCAGAACCAATGGTGGTATGTAAAATTCTCCGGAATTTACCTCAAAGATTTGATACATTTAAATCAAGTTGGATGTTACTTTTAAAAGACACAAACAAAACGCTTCAGGAGTTGAAAGTTCAATTATGCACAATCGAAAGAAATTTTGCAAAAGTAAAGATTGCAAGTGATCAAAAAGCATTGATTACAGAAAAACATGCTAGAGGAGCTAAAAGTAAAAGTAGTAAGTGTAATTATTGCGGAATACAGGGTCATTGGGTGAAAATATGTAAAAAGTGGATGGCAGACAGAATACCGCCGAAAAACCAGAAAAATACAATTGCTGAAAATACCAAAGAACAAGCAAATACAGCATTGTTATGCCAAAATGAAGAAGTTTTGGTAACACAGCAAAAGATGTCTATATGGTGGGTGGATAATGGAGCAACAAAGCATGTTACAAACACACCAATATATTTAACAGAATTTGAAAGTTTTGACCGCCATATAGCCTAAAAGCCGCAGGAAAAGTTTTAATGCTCTTGGAAAAGGTTCAATTCAGTTGGTAAATTCAGTTCAAAGAAAAGATCAGTAAAAGAGGCAATAGTTTTTTTAAAAGACATATGGTATGTCCCTGATATATCAAAGAATCTGTTTTCAGTACTTGCAGCCCATGACAGAAATGCAAACCTTACTTTTAGATCTACAATCACAAGATGCAGCTTTAAAGTTGGAAAAACAGTGGAAAATGGTAACAGAGAGGTTGGTGGTATAAACTACCTAAGCTGAGTATCAAACACATCATACTAGAACCAGAAATTCGTTGTAACATTGCAGAAGCAGATAGTTCTACTTCAACTTTACCATGAGAGATGGGGCATCAAGAAAAAAGGTACGTAAAAGCAAAATTACAAAAAGAGATGAACATTACAGTCAAACCATTTGTTACTAGACAAAAGGCAACCAAATCTAAAGAGCTCAGCAGACCTAGTTGGACAGTTTGATTCTACTGATTTTTAAAGACAGCTATACTCAGTACAGAATTAGGTATTTCATAAAAGAAAACTCAGAGACCAAAGAAATGCTAAAGAATATGTTAGCACTTGTAGAAACTGCAGGCCATAAAATCAAAGAGTTATAGACAGATGGAGGTGGCGAATTCGACAACAAAGAGGTTAAATCTATACTTGTGAGCAAAGGAATCACGTTTAGACTGACAGCGCCATACACGTCAGAACAGAATGGAGGCAGTGAACGTGAGAACCATACAATAGTCGAAATGGCAATGTTTTCGAGAAACGCCCAGAAGAAAGTTGTAGTCATCAAGAAGCTGCACACATTGGATATCTTTAAGAAGGAAGAAAAGAAGACAGCAGGAGGAGCGATCCGACAAAAAAGGACGACTAAGAGGTTTAACCCTTACAGAATTTAATGTTAATATTTTTATTGTAATATAGTGACAACTTTTAGCCTAAACATGTATAGATATAAGTTACCTGACGAAATTGTAGAAATTAATAACTAATATAATATGTAGGTTTAATTTGACAATAAACAATATTTAAGAGAATCTATTTTGTTTGTTATTTGTAGACATTTTAGCACGGATCACCTTAGGTGATCCGTGATTTTAGATTCTATTATCTATGCACTAACAAAAAACTAGTCTAATAAAATATCCCTGCTTTTATTGGGAGAACATCAGGCTGAATCTTTGATAGTAAATAGACACTAGTGTCAGGCATCATCATGTTGTGTATACATCCCTGACTTGAACACTTATCAAATACAGAACATCGTACCAGCTACGTAACGATTCAATTCTTGGACAGTAAGATATCTTAACTCCACATCCCAAAACAGAGAAATAAAGACAAGTATATCAAGAAACGGGTTTATGGACAGAGTATAACAAACATTTAACGCAAAATTATAAAAAGTTTGATGTCATTACTAAACAGTAAAAAAGAAAAAAATGGGCGTGGAAATAACTTATGCAGCTTGCAAAAATATTAAGTCCGTTTAAAAGAAACTTATCCTTTTGCTACGTCTACATCTCTGGCTTAGACTGGATACCTATCGAATTCAGAAAATCGTACCAGCTACGCAACGATTCAATTCTGGGAAGAGAAGGACAAGAAAAAGAAACGGTTGTATAGACAGAGTGTGATAAACATTTAATGCAAAGTTATGAAAAGTTTGGCCAGTATTTCATGGACCAGTGCACACGCTCGGAGCGCACTCTTTAGTTTTAACTTCGTTTTCAAGCAGTTAACACAAGTTTCAAGATGTACCAATTGTTGCCTTTCGTCGATTTCCAAGACCGACTATCCAGTGCTACCGATCGAGATGTGGTGCATGATACTGCGACTCCTGGATCCGATTTCGCTGTTGGCTGCGATTAGAAGCTGCGCACTTTATAACAACATCTGCCAAGGAGACCCTCAACTGAGGAAAATGGTTGCCGACGCCAAGGAGGAAGACCAGAGAAGACAAATGGACATTCTGACACGTCCAGGGATGTCAACCAGAGTTGAACGTGGAGATGTCGCCAGACTGTTTTCGAGAAACGCCCAGAAGAAAGTTGTAGTAATTAAGAAGCCGCACACACTGGAAATCTTCAAGGACGAAACGAAGACAGCAGTAGGACCGATCTGACAAAAAAAGACGACAAAGAGGTTTAGCCCTTACAGAATTTAATGTTAATATTTTTATTGTATTATAGTGACAAATTTTAGGCTAAACATGTATAGATATAAGTTACCTGACGAAATTGTAGAAATTAATAACTAATATATATATATTTATCGGTTTCACAACGTTCTACGTCTTCCGATACCCAATCTCCACTCGTTTCTATTTGCCCATAATTCATCATCTAGGCCTCTTATTCTTATTTCACTGTCTATTCCTTCTCTCCAGCTTCTCCTTGGCCGTCCTCGTTTTCTTCGGCCAGTTGGTTTCCATTGTAGTATTTGTTTAGGTAGTCTTTCGTCATTCATTCTTTGTACATGTCCGTATCACACCAGTTGTTTTGTTCTTATATCATCCACTAAAGTACGTTCACCTACTGTCATAATTTCTCTTATTCTTTGATTTGTAACTCTTTCTCTTTTTGATTTCCCTGCTGCTCTTCTCCAATAGTCCATCTCCGTAGCGGAAAGCATTTTTTCTGTTCTATCCTTGATTGGCCATACTTCTGAGCCGTATGTAATAATACTTTTTATAATGGTGTTATATATAAGCTTTTTGTTATGTTTTGATATACTTTGGTCCCAAATTATTCCATTTAATAAAGTTATTGCTTTTCTTCCTTGTACGTTTCGATCTTTTATAGCTTTGTCTAGTGTTCCGTCAGCTGTAATTTTTAGACCTAAGTATTTATACTCATCACAGGAGTGAATTCGCTGCCCGGTATTTAAGATTAGATCCTGTTTCATTCCACCGATACACATATACTCTGTCTTATTGAGATTAACCTCTAGTCCCCACTTATTGTACTCTTCTATTAGTTTTCGTGTCATATATTCGAGGTCGTCATAATCCTGAGCCACTACTATCTGATCATCGGCGAAACATAAAGTATACAAGGTGGTTTCGTCCAACGGAATTCCCATGTTTTGGCATTTTCTCTTCCATACTTTAAGGACTTGTTCCAAGTATATCTTGAAGAGCGTAGGCGAGATACAGCAACCTTGTTTAAGACCTTTATTTACTTGAAAGCCTTTGGTTAGTTTTGCTCTTATTTTAACTTTTGCCTTACTATTGCGGTATAACTCTTGGATGGCCTTAATTAGTTGTACGCTTATGTTTGTGTTTTCCAACGCTTTCCAAAGTAGATTTAGTGGTATACTATCATATGCCTTCTGCAAATCCACGTAAAGCAGATGCAGCTCTTGACCGTATGCCATTTTCTTTTCAATAACTTGGGTTATACAAAAGAGATGATCTGAAGTCGATCTACCCGCCCTGAAACCAGCTTGTTCTTCTGCCTCCATGTCTTTATATTCGCTCTCTACTTTATTTCTTATTATTTTACCGTATATTCTGCTTAGCGTACTAGTCACAGATATACCTCTATAATTGTCACATATATCTTTCCTTCCTTTTTTGTGTATTGTGGATATATATGACGTTTTCCACTCAGTTGGGACTACAGTTCCATTTAAATATTTTTGGAAAAGATTCCGTAATCTCCAAAACAGTTCTTCAGTGCCATATTTAATAAGTTCGGCTGGGATATTTCCGGGTCCGGCAGATTTACCGCTTTTTACGGTTGTGCACACGTTTTTGACCTCAGAGATTGGGAGGGGTACTGGAGATCCCATCGTTCTAATTATATTGTCTCTTGCGTCTTCCTTGAATTCTGCTCTATCTTCAGTTAAAAGTTTTTTAAAATGCTCATCCCATTCTTTGTCTGGTATTGGTGAAATGATATCTCTGCATGTTTCTTTTTTAATCGATCTTATAGTTTTCCAGCTTTCGGTACTTCTCCTACCTCCTAAGTAAGAATCTATTTTCTGACACTTTTGCGTCCACGAATGATTTTTCTTATCACTGATCATTCTTCTCACCTTTGATTGCGCGATTTTGTATTCTTGTCTGCTTCTATCTGTCTTTTGGGATAAGTAGGTGTGATATAATTTCCTTTTTTCCTCTATTTCTCTCTCAATCTCAGCATCCCACCAGTATGGTTTTCTTCTTTTAGAAGTTTCTTCCACTAATCCTAGTGCTTCTTTTGCAGCTTGGTGGATGCTTAATGTAATACATTCGTATTCCTCATCTGGGGTTTCACCTGAACTTGTATTAAGTTTTTCGTTCAGTCTCTTTTTGTATAAGTTTTTTACGCTGTCATGTTCTAGGCTTAGTAGATTATATTTACAGTGATCAATTTCTTCAATCACTGTATCATCAAGATCTTGTTGATGCAGGCTTCGGCCTTGATAAGGAAAGAGAATTTTGGACTCCAGAAAATAGTGATCACTTCCGCATGTTGATCCACGCTTTGTTCTGACATCTTGAATTTTTAGTTTTGTCTTTTGTTTAGTGATAAGATATGTAGGTTAAATTTGACAATAAAAAATATGTAACAGAATCTAATTTGTTTGTTATTTGTAGACATTTTAGATTCTATTATCTATGCACTCTCAAAAAATTAGTATAACAAAATAAGCCTGTTTTTAATGGGAGTACATCAGGGTGAATCTTTGATAGTAAATAGACACTCGTATCAGGCACTCCGACAAACAAACTCATCCCTTTGCTTCGTATACATTTCTGACTTGGACAGTAAGATATCTTAACTTGATATCACAAAACAAAGAAATAAAGACAAGTATAAGAAACGGGTTTATGGACAGAGTATGACAAGCATTTAACGCAAAATTATGAAAAGTTTGATGTCATCACTAAACCGTAAAAAGGAAAAAAGTGGGCGTGGAAATAACTTATGCAGCTTGTAAAAATATTAAGTCCGTTTAAAAGAAACTTATCCTTTTGCTACGTCTACATCTCTGGCTTAGACTAGACACCTTTTAATGCAAAGTTTTGAAAAGTTTGATGTAATCACTGAACCGTAAACAGAAAAAAAAGGGGCGTGGCCGTTAACCAGTATTTCATGAACCAGTGCACACAGCGTTGTATAAATAGGCCATGTTCGAGATGCACTCCTTAGTTTTAACTTCGTTTTCAAGCAGTTAACACAAGTTTCAAGATGTACCAATTGTTGCCTTTCGTCGATTTCTCCAAGACCGACTGTCCAGTGCTACCGATCGAGATGTGGTGCATGATACTGCGACTCTTGGATCCGATTTCGCTGTTGGCTGCGATTAGAAGCTGCGCACTTTATAATAACATCTGCCAAGGAGACCCTCAACTAAGGAAAATGGTTGCCGACGCCAAGGAGGAAGACCAGAGAAGACAAATGGACATTCTCACACGTCCAGGGATGTCAACCAGAGTTGAACGTAGAGATATCGCCAGACTGTTTTCGAGAAACGCCCAGAAGAAAGTTGTAGTCATCAAGAAGCTGCACACATTGGATATCTTTAAGAAGGAAGAAAAGAAGACAGCAGGAGGAGCGATCCGACAAAAAAGGACGACTAAGAGGTTTAACCCTTACAGAATTTAATGTTAATATTTTTATTGTAATATAGTGACAATTTTAGCCTAAACATGTATCGATATAAGTTACCTGACGAAATTGTAGAAATTAATAACTAATATAATATGTAGGTTTAATTTGACAATAAACAATATTTAAGAGAATCTATTTTGTTTGTTATTTGTAGACATTTTAGCACGGATCACCTTAGGTGATCCGTGATTTTAGATTCTATTATCTATGCACTAACAAAAAACTAGTGTAATAAAATATCCCTGCTTTTATTGGGAGAACATCAGGCTGAATCTTTGATAGTAAATAGACACTAGTGTCAGGCATCCCGAAACAAACTCATCCTTTTGTTGTGTATACATCCCTGACTTGAACACCTATCGAATACAGAACATCGTATCAGCTACGTAACGATTCAATTCTTGGACAGTAAGAAATCTTAACTACACATCACAAAACAGAGAAATAAAGACAAGAATAAGAAGAAACGGGTTTATGGACAGAGTCTGACAAACATTTAACGCAAAATTATGAAAAGTTTGATGTCATCATTAAACCGTAAAAAGAAAAAAAAATGGGCCTGGAAATAACTTCTGCAGCTGGTAAAAATATTAATTATTCCGTCCGTTTATCAGAAACTTATACTTTTGCTACGTCTACATCTCTGTCTAACGATTCAATTCTGAGAAAAAAAGACAAGAATAAGAAGAAACGGTGTTATGCACAGTCGGACAAACATTTAACGCAAAGTTATGAAGAGTTTGATGTAATCACTAAACCGTAAAAAGGAAAAAAAAAATGGGCGTGTCCCTTAGCTAGTATTTCATAAACCAGTGCACACAGCGTTGTATAAATCCATGCTCGGGGCGCACTCCTTAGTTTTAACTTTGTTCTCAAGCAGTTAACACAAGTTTCAAGATGTACCAATTGTTGCCTTTCGTCGATTTCTCCAAGACCGACTGTCCAGTGTTACCGATGGAGATATGGTGCATGATACTGCGACTCCTGGATGCGATATCGCTGTTGGCTGCGATTAGAAGCTGCACACTTTATAGCAACATCTGCCAAGGAGACCCTCAACTGAGGAAAATGGTTGCCGACGCTAAGAAGGAAGACCAGAGAAGACAAATAGTTTTAGTTTAGTTTAGTTTTAGTTTAGTTTCTTTATTGCCATCAGATCATTATTACAAATGCAAAAGCAACGTCTAAAATAATATCTTAGATATCTAAAAAAATGTAAATACAAATATGATAGAAAGAAATGAACAGTAAAAACAAATTAAAAGTATAGGTACAAACAAATTAATATAAACAAACTAGGTACATAGTTTTTGGTTTTTTTACTACCTACATTAAGAGAGGAAATTGAAGGAGTAAAATTGTTTTTCCAGAGCAAAATTATTTACCTCTTTCTTGAAGCGCACTCTACCTTCAATATCCCTGATTGACTTGGGAAGCATGTGGTAAGCTTTAGCTGCACGGTAGTAAGGGCCCTTTTCGTAAAAACTGGTATTATGGGTGGGGATAGCGAGATCGTCTCTATTTCTTGTGACCATGGCAGTTTCTAGAGCATTTTCTCTATTTGTAAGAAACAGATCTTCGTGTTTTTTAACAAATGTTACTAAGGTTTTAAAATAAAGGGAAGGAGCAGTTAAAATATTTAGTTTTTTAAAATATGGTCTGCAAGAGGTTCTTGGGTGAAGTTTTAGCATTGTCCTTATAACTCTCTTTTGTGCTTTAAAGACTGACTCGGCATCCGAACCTGCTCCCCAGAACATAATGCCATAAGACATAACAGACTGCACTGAGGCATAGTAAAAGCATTTCATGCTGTTGACAGTTAAATTTTGTCGAAGTCTACGTATTGCGTAACAGTGGCAGTTTATAGTTGATGCAGTAGTCTTTATTTGTGTATTCCAATTTAGGGTAGGTTCAAGTATAATTCCAAGGAATTTGGTGTGGTCACTTTCAGGTATTGATTTGCCTTGAATTGGAACATATAATGAAGCATCAGCAGATTCTGTTTTTCTGAAGGTTAACAGATTTGTTTTTTCAACATTGAGTTTTAGGCAGTTATTGGTAGACCAATTTATCATCCCCCTCGCTGCAGCCGAACAGCCCGCTAACAGAGCAGACACTGATTCAGCTGTTATAACTGCTCCTGTATCATCAGCAAACTGTGACAGGAGATCAGCATCAACCAGGACCGACAGGCCATCGACATACAGCAGGAAGAGTATTGGCCCTAAAATTGACCCTTGCGGTACATCTTGGTTTATATTTGTTGTTTTAGAAAGGTATTCCTTAGTATTGTGTCGTACACAAGTAGTTTGTTTTCTAAAACTCAAGTATGAATTTATAAGTTTAGTGCAAATACCTCTTATGCCAAAATTATTAAGTTTTCCGATGAGTAATTTGTGATCTACCGTGTCGAAGGCCTTCGATAGGTCAAAGAAAAGGCCGGAAACTGTTTGTTTTTTATCCAGTTGGTCCACGACAAACGTTATTACCTTAAAAATTGCAAGTTGCGTAGATTTGTTAGGTAAAAAGCCAAATTGAGTTTCAGATAACAGTTTATTGGAGGTGACAAATTCCAGAATACGTTTATATACGACCCTTTCAAAGACCTTCGACACTGCAGGAAGAATCGATATGGGCCGGTAGTTTTTTAAGTCAGTTTTTGCACCTTTTTTATAAACAGGGACTATTTTAGCAATCTTAAGTTTATCAGGAAAAATTCCGGAAGTAAGGCAACTGTTTATGATTTTGCAAAGGGGAGCAGCTATATATTGTGCAATGTGCTTTAGTAAAAATATGGGAAATTCATCTATACCTGCGGAATTTTTGTTAGGAAGATCAGCAATAATATTTAATATTTCTTCAGTATTACATAAAGTCCATTCATCTAAAAAATGCGTTTGATGTAAATCAGTACTGACAATATTTTGAGTGTTTTGTATATTGTTGACCGGGAAATCAAAAGCAGCCCCAAACATATCAGCAACAGCTTGAGGATCCTTTATTACATTACCCTCATCTGTTTTTAGCTGTATTTCAGTAAAGTTATTTTTATTTGTTTCTCGGTTGATAATACTCCATACAGTTTTAACTTTATTGGATGAGTTTAATATTTTGTTTTCATTGATTGCTGTTTTGTGCTGTGCTAAAAATCGCTTGTATTGTTTTCTTTCACACTTATATTTTTTGTAAAGCTCGCGACTATTTGTTCTTTTTGAGAGAAGATAGAGGTCTTTAATTTTTTCAGAATATTCTTTAATTTCGTTTGTTACCCAGCGTTTTTTCTTATTTTTTATTTTAAAAGAAGTTAATGGAAAGCTAAGGTCAAAGTGATATTTTAGCACATTTTCAAACTTAATAAAGAGAGTATTAACCTCGGTGTTAGCGTTATCAACCGAGAAGACACCATCCCATGTTTCGGTGCAGAGGCAGTCTCTAAAGTTTCTTATGTTTGAATCAGTAAAAAATCTTTTTTTGCCAGTTGTCTGTTTAAAATTATTGGTCAATTTAATGTCCACATATTGACTGTAATGGTCAGAGATTTTGGTGGTATCAATAGTACCTGTAACGGCTTCTTCCGCAAGGTCACTCAGTACATTATCCAGTTGATTGTTTGAAGCAGGTCTCGTAACCCCTTTGATATGTCCCACAAGGCCGTAGGTGGAAAATAGGTGAAGCATTGCAACAGCATTTTCAGATTCTTTATTAAAGTGGACATTCTCATGGAATTCTTTATGGAAATGGACATTCTCACACGTTCAGGGATGTCAACCAGAGTTAAACGTGGAGATGTCGCCAGACTGTTTTCGAGAAACGTCCAGAAGAAAGTTGTAGTCATCAAGAAGCTGCACACATTGGATATCTTCAAGAAGGACGAAAAGAAGACAGCAGGAGGACCGATCCGACAAAAAAGGACGACTAAGAGGTTTAACCCTTACAAAATTTAATGTTAATATTTTTATTGTAATATAGTGACAACTTTTAGGCTAAACATGTATAGATATAATTTACCTGACGAAATTGTAAAGATTAATAACTAATATATGTAGGTTTAATTTGACAATAAAAAATATCTATTTTGTTTGTTATTTGTAGGGATTTTAGATTCTATTATCTATGGACTAACAAAACATTAGTGTATTAAAATATCCCTGTTTTTAATGGGGGTAAATAGACACTAGTATCAAGCACCCCGACAAACAAACTCATCCTTTTGCTTCATATACCTCTCTGACTTAGACACTTATTGAATACAGAACATCTTACCACAATTCAATTCTTGGATAGTAAGATATCTTAACTCCACATCACAAAGGTAAATAGACACTAGTATTAGGCACCCCAACAAACAAACTCATCCTTTTGCTTCGTATACATCTCTGACTTAGACACTTATCGAATACAGAACATCGTACCACGATTCAATTCTTGGACAGTAAGATATTAACTCCACATCACAAACCAGAGAAATTTATTTACTGAGTTAAACAATGGACAAAAGCCAAAAGGCGAGAATAGTCTTCCAGAACCAATGGTGGTATGTAAAATTCTCCAGAATTTACCTCAAAGATTTGATACATTTAAATCAAGTTGGATGTTACTTTTAAAAGACACAAACAAAACGCTTCAGGAGTTGAAAGTACAATTATGCACAATCGAAAGAAATTTTGCAAAAGTAAAGATTGCAAGTGATCAAAAAGCATTGATTACAGAAAAACATGCTAGAGGAGCTAAAAGTAAAAGTAGTAAGTGTAATTATTGCGGAATACAGGGTCATTGGGTGAAAATATGTAAAAAGTGGATGGCAGACAGAATACCGCCGAAAAACCAGAAAAATACAATTGCTGAAAATACCAAAGAACAAGCAAATACAGCATTGTTATGCCAAAATGAAGAAGTTTTGGTAACACAGCAAAAGATGTCTATATGGTGGGTGGATAATGGAGCAACAAAGCATGTTACAAACACACCAATATATTTAACAGAATTTGAAAGTTTTGACCGCCATATAGCCTAAAAGCCGCAGGAAAAGTTTTAATGCTCTTGGAAAAGGTTCAATTCAGTTGGTAAATTCAGTTCAAAGAAAAGATCAGTAAAAGAGGCAATAGTTTTTTTAAAAGACATATGGTATGTCCCTGATATATCAAAGAATCTGTTTTCAGTACTTGCAGCCCATGACAGAAATGCAAACCTTACTTTTAGATCTACAATCACAAGATGCAGCTTTAAAGTTGGAAAAACAGTGGAAAATGGTAACAGAGAGGTTGGTGGTATAAACTACCTAAGCTGAGTATCAAACACATCATACTAGAACCAGAAATTCGTTGTAACATTGCAGAAGCAGATAGTTCTACTTCAACTTTACCATGAGAGATGGGGCATCAAGAAAAAAGGTACGTAAAAGCAAAATTACAAAAAGAGATGAACATTACAGTCAAACCATTTGTTACTAGACAAAAGGCAACCAAATCTAAAGAGCTCAGCAGACCTAGTTGGACAGTTTGATTCTACTGATTTTTAAAGACAGCTATACTCAGTACAGAATTAGGTATTTCATAAAAGAAAACTCAGAGACCAAAGAAATGCTAAAGAATATGTTAGCACTTGTAGAAACTGCAGGCCATAAAATCAAAGAGTTATAGACAGATGGAGGTGGCGAATTCGACAACAAAGAGGTTAAATCTATACTTGTGAGCAAAGGAATCACGTTTAGACTGACAGCGCCATACACGTCAGAACAGAATGGAGGCAGTGAACGTGAGAACCATACAATAGTCGAAATGGCAAGAACTTTAAAATACTGAGGCTCAGAAGTAGAATTTACAAAAAAAAATAGGGCCTGAGTTAGTAAGTATAGCTATCTATATACTAAACAAAACTGGAAATTTATCAGTAGAGAATCTAATTTATTTTGAGTTATGGTATGGAAAACGCTAAGAATTAAGCACCTAAGAATAGTAGGTTCAGCTTGTTCTTTTAATGTTCCAATTCAAAAAAGGATAAAAATGGACAAAAACACAAAAAAAAGGCTATTTAGTAGGTTACAATGGTGATAAAAGATATAGAATTTGGGTTAAAGAGCAAAACAAAGTCTATGTTTCAAAAGATGTAAAATTTCAAGAGTATCTCAAAGTTTGAGCTCAAAAATCCAATATTTCCTATCATTCCAAAACAAGCACAGAGAGTAACACCATTAGTCCTCCAAATACTGCTGAGTTTTCAGAAAGTCAAGTGGAAGAACAAGAAAACGAAAATGAAGATCAAGAAAGACATAACATAAAATGAAGAAACAGATGAAGAAGAACCAACTACTTTATACAATCTTAGAAATCGTCAAACTTTGCAGAAACCTCAAACATTTCAAGATGAATGTATCAGCATGGCTGATGATATTATTGTAATGTTGACACTCCTCAAACTTACAAAGAAGCACTTGAAACCAGGGAAAGCTATAAATGGAAAAGAGCTATGAAAAGTGAAATTAATCTGTTAAAAGAAAATCAAACTTGAATGTTAAAAAAATTGCCAATTGGTTCCAAAGCTCTACCTTGTGTGGGTTTATCCAGTGAAGTCTAACCCAGATGGTACTAGAAAATTTGATAAAAATTAGTCAAAGAAGTTACACAGAGATTTTGCAAAAATTTGGATTTTCAGAATAGAGACTAGTAGAGACATCAATGCTAAAACCAGCAGAGATACTTCAAACAGGGAAAGAAAATTCCAAAGTAGATTTTCCTTATAGATGAAATTATTGTAAGTGTAAGATATCAATAGAAAAATAACTTTAATGACATGCAAATTTCATAATTTAAGGTTTCGGCATACAACATTTACAAGTATAGGTACCTGCTTAAACTAATTTCTGGTTTTAATTTATTTTAAACATCTAAAAGTTTGAAAACACACCACATTTCCTTGGAAGCCAAAAAATTAATGGATTTTCCATAACCTCAAAATCTAGATAGTGGATTTGTTGGGTTTTTAGGGCTTTTTTTGAGGTTGCAAAAAATCCTGATGTTATGGGGTTAAACAGGTCTGAGTATGTTTACTTTATGTTTTTGGGATCCCTGAAACTGAATGCTAGCCAACGCGTAACACCCAACCTCTCCCTATGCCAGCAGCATAGAGAAGGGGTGCCTGAAGCATGATTAAGTACTAAGGCTGGCAAAGGCTCTCTAAGAAAAACAAGAGTTGAGATGTGATGACATTTTTTTTTTGGTCACGAATTTTTTTATGGGCTCCTTTTCAGCCACAGGACTATACAGGACCCCACAAGCAGGACTATACAGGACATGTACAGGACTATACAGGACACTACAAGACCAAAAATTTATTAAAATCCTGCAGGATGGTGTACAAATTTGGTTCAGCTAATCACCCCTTGATATTTATAATCTTTTTCTAAATTTCATGATGATGAAAAATCTATGAACTTTTTATGACTTTTGAAACCAAATTTTATGAAATTTTACTAAAACTTAAGTTCTACAAATTTTTTCAAGAAAAATGATTTTATTAAGTTTTATTTATGTACAGGTTTAAAAAAAAATAATATTTTCGCTTTGTTATAAAATCAGTTTGCAATTGTTGATACCAGCTCAAGCTGGGCAATTTTGTCAGAGAGATTTGCTTTTAAATTTTATTGGTAATATGAAATTTTATGACTTTATGGAACTTTAAAACTAACTTCAAATTTTATTACTTTTTATGACACTTGACCACTGATTGTCTTGAAATTTTAAGGCCAAACTAAATTTTTATTATTATTAAAAAAATTAACTTATGAATTTTTAAGATATGAAGCTAATTTTTTTTGCTATATTAATTGTTGTTCTCTTGCAAACAAAAAACATATTTGCAATTTTTCTGTAAAACTATCCACAACTATCCCATGGGATACCATAGGCCTCTTAAATAATAATCTTAATATATTTTTTTAAAGGATAATTATTAACCAAGGAAGCAAGGCCTTTTTACTTATTTATTTAAGAAAACCTGATAGTATTCAGTGAATCACAATCAATCAATCAATTACCTGCTCAGGGCCTGAAGAGCTCACTGGTTCAGCTGGCTTTTCTGGAACATCCCATTGAGACTCTTTTGTGTATATGTTGAGGTAGTAGTGTTGGCCTGTATTAAAAGTAAATATAAATGATTACATACAAATAAATGAAGATTGACATTGACAGTGCAGACATAAAAATTCCCCTTAAAATAAAAGATAACCTACCTCGGGATCAGGGTTATTAATGGTTAATAGGACAATGAAAATGCATGATTTTTTGACTATTCTTGGTTAAACGCTCTCTGCTAGATTCTCACATTTAAAGGAACAGAATAACCTGACGGTACATCGCTAATAATTGGCTTTACATAAAACATCCCCAAGGGTGCCACCCTCTCAGATGTAAACAAGCCGGTTTTTCCCCGATTTCTCTTTATTCTAGGTATTATAATACAAAGTAATAATTGTGAAGGATAAGTTGGGATATCAGATCAAATTTGTCAGTGAAAAGCATTACGAAAATCTTACCGGTAGAACGGCTCAAACGTTTTTCCCATCCCGCTGGCAGTTGTTCGTCCGCCATTTTTTTTATAGGTTAGAATTAGAATTTGCGGCGTTGTCAACTATTTTTTTGATGTTGCTTTCTTTTTAGTTGGTGCAGGGCTATCCAAGGCCAACACAAAAATAGAGGCCACGACCCTGAAAAAATCAGCTGTTCTCCCGGGGCTGAATTTTACATTGGGTCTTATGGGAGGTCAGACGTTTTTTTATGATATTTTCAAAATGGCACTACAGATTTCCGCAAAATTTTACTGAAATATTCTCAGACACCATCCCGATATTCCACCAAAGGTTTGTAAGGAAGCAACATGAATAAAAGGTTAAAATCTTCAAGATTTAGTATTTCTTATTTTTAATTCAAATTACCCGCCATGTACCACATGCCAACTGTTATATTTGACATGTATTTGACTTTGTCATATGTAATTGTCACATTCGCTTCTCCTTTAAACTTAATTTTTGTGTGAGCTAATGAAGCGGCTATGAAAAATTAGGGCTTACTATACATTTAAAAAAAATTGTTCTGCCAGAATAAAGTAAAAACAATCTCAAAAACGGCTTTATTTAAAAAAAAATCAAATATCCATGAACCGTCATTCCAACTTCAATATTTTAAAGACAATCAGCTGTGTCGTAACGTGACCACCAAAAAAAAAATCAGCCCCGGATGTGAGCCCAGGGCTATCAAATTTTTGTGTTGGCCTTGGTTGGTGATGGGGTGTCACAAGAATAGAACCTGACAAGTGTGACAGAGGGAAAAAAACACCTAGCCAGATTTGAAGGTTTGCCTTCAATATAAAGGCGCGCTGGCGGTTAGGGGCTTCCCAACGAGATTGAATAGAATTCTATTCAATATCGTTGGGGCTTCCGTACGAACGTGACCTTCATGACTGCGATTTGGCTTTCTAGATGGAAACAGTGCCCAGCTGGCTTTTGACGTTTTGTCAGTGTCATATCGATTTATTTGTTGGCATTTGAAGGGTGTTGTTTACTTTTATTTTTGGATTTTTTGTGCAGTTGTGGTATTGTTGGAACTCTCCCTTATTAGGGGACATAAGAGGTGAGTGTAACCAAGTTAAATAGAAAAAATTGGTTAATTATTAAAATTTAAAAAATATTGTTACCTCCTTCAATTTTAATAAAAGTAGGTCACATTCACATTTTTTTGCCTGTAAAGTGGTAGTAATGAACCCTGTGAAATTTTTCATTACTAATTTTAATTAATATTTAGCTAAGATCAAAGAATATAGGCTGTATTCTTTGGGTAAGACTTCACAGATCTAACAAACTATGTAAACCAGTGTATGTATTCTTGAAATGGGTGAGTTTTACTTTCAGCCGATTTTGAGGGAGTACTCCTCACTGATTCATGAATTTATACACTTATTTTATGTGCACTTTCCTCCCCACAGTTTTCTTTTCAATCTAGGCTGGAAAACACTGGCATTGGCTAATATAAACAAAGTCAAAATCTTTTTTATACAAGTACACAGTGGCAGCCTGTGAGCTGTAAAGCTGGGGGGGGGGGGTGCAAATGGTTTAAGAGAGATTTATACTTCTTACCATAAAAGAAATACTCTAAAAAACAAATAAAAATTTACCTGCTTACATTGTTTTTAATTTTCCTTTTTATTTTCATAACATTCAAAATTGTCTTATGATGTTATACGAGGGGTAAACAGCTACCCAAAATGTGTACACTGATTGTGAAAATCCACAATTTTTTGCTAAGATTGTGTAAAGATTGTAAGGGATTGTGGTAACCTTGTGAAAGATTGTGAGGAATTGCGAGGGATTGTGGAGGACTGTGCAGTGGTGTAGCATGCCTGAAGGGGGGGGGGGGGGGTCCGACAGCCCATCAAAAATTCTTGCAACCAAAAACAAAAAAAAAAAAGGTCATCATGTCTATAGTTTCCTTTGCAAGGGATTGTGAAGGACTGTGGTGAGACTATATTATTATTATTTTTTTATTATTATATGTTTAGCAATAGGAAGCCGTGGAACACTGATGAGTCTATTGGTTATGGTTGGTCAGTTTTAGTTTGTTTCACTTTTTTAAAGTTTTTAAGGTTTCTTTCTTCACTATTAAAGATAGTTCACTAGTGTGTTGCACAAACTAATTAAGTTTTTATCCAGTTAGTTTAGTTTAGTCAGATTGTGAGGGGTTGTGGTAAGATTGTGACAGATTGTGAGTGATTGGGACAGACTGTGTAAAGATTGTGAAGGATTGTGGGATGAAGGATTGTGAAAGATTGTGAGTATTGTGGTAAGATTGTGAAGGATTGTGGTAAGATTGTGAGTGATTGGGAGGGATTGTGTAAAGATTGTGTGAAATGTGTACACTGATTGTGAGAGCTGTTCACCACTCAATGTTATATTGAGTAAAGGTTTTTTTGATAAAAGTTTTGACAATTAGTAAAGAATAGAAAGAAAATTTTACTTTTTATGAGAGCAAAAAGGCCCCATCAGTAATTGCTTGAAATCATGACTTATGACCTACCTCATGACTTGTGATACTAGCCAATGAAATCCACTTATGAATGATGATCCACTTACCAAGACTTTATGTAGAAGAGAGGGGTCTATACTGCCATCCTTAGTAAGACCCACCTATGTGCAAAAAAATTAAAAATGAGTTAGGACTGAAAATGGCTTTAAATAGGTTACTTTCATCTGTTTTTTAAGAAAAATACCCAAATTTTTGTTCAGAAGTATTTTATTTTCAAAAAGGAAAAATATTACTATGTACTCTTAGCAAGCATTTAAACTTTAAACTCGCTTTTCTTGAAATAAGTGAAAACATAGATAGGTGGATCTTACTAAGGACAGCAGTATAGTGGGAGAGTTTTAATTTTTTTGTTTTAAACTGTATTATTTATTATTTTATTCAAGTCGCGATTCAATATGGACTACTTGTCCCAGTTTTCATAGAAAAAAAACACAATTCTATATGACAAACACAAAACAAAAAAATATAAATAAACAACAAATATGGCGTCCAGCCAAACGGCAGCTGTGTGTTTACGTCATAGACCTATAATACATATAATTGGTCTATGATCTATGTGTCAAAACACACACATGCACACTTGAAAATTTGCATCGGCGTTTTTGAATTTGCCTTTGTTTCCAAAGCAAGCTATGCTTGCTTCACTTTTCGATTTTCTGAACCAGTATTTATACTCATTTGGTTTCATCCATCACCCTCTATGGCTCGGGCATGCAATAGTGACATACAAAATGGCGAGTAATGAAATAGCGACTATCAAAATAGCGATGTAATGAAAGCGCGACTATCAAAATAGCGATGTATCAAAATACAGGTCTCTCAGCACCTTCATATTTTATGAACATGTTCATATTTTTTTTCAGGCTTCATAAAACTTCATATTTTTAGAAAAACCTTGATATTTTTCATATTTTCCACAATGGTCTTGAATTTTGGGTTTCTTTTATTTTATTATTAGTTTGTTGCCTCTGAGAAAGTCTGAATAAAGTAAGGCTTTTTTGCCTTTTGTTTTATTATTCTTATGTTTGTTGCATTTTTTATGTTAATTGGTTGTTTTGGTCATCCATGGTTAGTTGTGTCAGTCTAATTGAGTACCAAGTATATCATCGAGTATACTTACTTCTGTGTTACTAGATTTACAGGGTGTTTTGGTATATTTCCACAAAGGTCTACTGCACTTATTTCAAGAGATAGAAAATAGGGTACCTATTTTCCAAAAAAAAATTAACAGCGGCTTTGCTGAATCTCAGTTTATTATATATTTTTGAGTTTAGAAAGAAAATATATATTTAAAAAACATTTAATCATTAACATATTAATTTAAATTATTTTCCGTAAGAGACTTACAATGTTTGTGTTTTTTATAACTAGCGACATTGATTTGTTTTGTTTGATACCTTTTTGATGGTAGGATAAAGCCTAAGTAGAACTTGGTTTAAAAATATGGAAACACCTTGTACCATGTTGTAAAATATACCTTGTTGTAAAATATGCTTTAAAGAAATGCACCTTGTTTTTGTTTGGCCATACCCCATCCAGGCCTAATTCAACTTGAAAACGTTTGTTGATACTTTTCTTAATAAATAAAATTTAAAAAATATATTTTTGCTTAGTAAATGTTAAAAACAAGTTGGGTTTGGCTTAACCAATCATTTGGTAGAGGACCAAAAAAAAACTTAATTTTTTATTCATATTTCCTTCATATTTTGTTTTCATAATTTTATATTTTTCATATTTTTTATATTATTTTGCTATTTATCTGTTGAGAGCCCTGAAAATAGCGTTTGTAACAAAACAGCGACATATCAAAACAGTGATGTATCAAAATAGCAATGTATAAAATAAGAAAATAGTGCATGACTGCTTTCCCGGGAGCCTAGAGGGTGTAAATCTAAACCAAAGTGAACCTAACCAAACCAGCATATTTCTTCAAAACGAAAACTTCCTTGACTTCTTTCCCGGGATCCTAAAGGGTGTGAATCCTAACCGAACCGAATTCGGTTCAAATTGAAATGAACCAAATTCGGTTTGGTTTGGTTCGGATTCGCACCCTCTAGGATCCCGGAAAAAAGTCAGGGTAGTTTTTTTTGTTTTTACATATGTCGTCGCGATTGTGTTACATTGCTGTTTTAATAGTGGCTAATTTGTTACATCGTTATTTTGATAGTCGCTATTTTGTAACATCGCTATTCTGTTACAATCGCTATTTTGTTACATCGCTATTTGTTACATCGCTAATTTGTTATATCGCTATTTTGATAGTCGCTGTTTCATTACATCGCTATTTTGATTGTCGCTATTTCGATACCGCTATTTTGTACATTGCTATTTCTTTCCGGAGCCTCTCTCTATAGAGGTTTCGCCGTATTTCTCTAAAATCTGGCAAAGGTAATTTAAAATTGCTGTTAGCTATTAATAAACTAATCTGCAGTTTACCATTTTGCCAATTTAGGTAGCTAACGAGGCTCGGGGCCGTGTAATAAGGGCTTAAATTGCCGCCCAAGTAATTAAAGTGTTAATATTTTATTAAAATGGTTTCTTGTTGGTAGGATTCTAAATTTCCAGGCTTATTTTGACCTATTTTTATAAATATACAGCATGACCCAGACTGCATTTCTCTTTTTTTATTTATTAGCTCACACTACTACTATACTATAGCAGTAGTAGTAGCTATGGTGATCCTAGTTTTTTCGAGAAAAAAAAAGTTGCTCCGATTTTAAATTTTTAGCTCACACATATACTATACTATAGTAGTGTGAGCTATGGTGATCCTAATTTTTTCGAGAAAAAAAAGTTGCTCCGATTTCAAAATTTTTTATATATCTTTGCGTTTCAGATGATTTTGAAACTTTTTTGTTGCGCCGTCTGTCTGTCTGTCTGTCTGTCTGTCTGTCTGTCTGTCTGTCTGTCTGTCTGTCTGTATGTCTGTCTGTCTGTCTGTCTGTGTGTCTGTATGTCTGTCTGTAACGACCAACGCGCATAACTCAAAAACCGCTTGGCCGATTTTAATGAAATTTGGTACCTAGGCTGGGTCTTGGGTCGAGATGGTCCCATTTAAAAATGAACAAAATCCACCGAACACAAACCAAATAAAAGGGTGGGGGTAGATTTCAAAAATTAGAGTTTATGGGAAAATATGGCGTGTGCGATATTAAACGAAAGGTAATTGAGTCTGCAGTTAAACAAAATAAATTTTAATTTATTTAAAAAAAAGGGTGGGGGTATATTTTAAAAATTAGAGTTTAAGTGAAAATATGGCGTGTTTGATATCAAACGAAAGGTAATTGAGTCCGGAGTTTAACAAAATACATTTTAGTTTTTGTTTTTTTTAAGGGTGGGGGTAGATTTCAAAAATTTGAGTTTAAGTCAAAACATGGCTTGTGTGGTATCAAACAAAAGGTAATTTAGTCTGGAGTTGAATAAGATATATTTCAGTTTTTAGTTATATTAGCTCACACGTACACTATAACTATAGTACCTAGTGTGAGCTTAGGGGCCCATATATTGGCAGAGTATTTTATATATCTTTGGGTTTCAGATGATTTTGAAACTTTTTTGTTGCGCCGTCTGTCTGTCTGTATGTCTGTCTGTAACGACCAACGCGCATAACTCAAAAACCGCTTGCCCGATTTTAATGAAATTTGGTACCTAGGCTGGGGTTTGGGTCGAGATGGTCCCATTTAAAAATGAGCAAAATCCACCGAACTCAAGCCAAATAAAAGGGTGGGGGAAGATTTCAAAAATTAGAGTTTATGTCAAAATATAGCGTGTGTGATATCAAACGAAAGGTAATTGAGTCTGGAGTTAAACAAATACATTTTAGTTAATTTAAAAAAAGGGGGGGGGGGTAAATTTCAAAAATTAGAGTTTACGTGGAAATATGGCGTGTGTGATATTAAACGAAAGGTAATTGAGTCTGGAGTTAAACAAAATACATTTTAGTTTTAAAAAAAAGGGTGAGGGTTAATTTCAAAAATTAGAGTTTAAGTCAAAACATAGCTTGTGTGGTATCAAACGAAAGGTAATTGAGTCTGGAATTGAATAAAATATATTTCAGTTTTTACTAATATTAGCCCACACGTACACTATAACTATAGTACCTAGTGTGAGCTTAAGTGCCCATAAATTGGCAGAGTATTTTTATTTATTTGTTACAAAAGAAACCCTAACATGATGAACAAACATCACAATTTACAGGAGTACACTATAGATAAGACGGTTCCATGACAGTTCTTTTAAATTCAAGACAATAAAACTAAAACTAAGTATTCATTAAACCAAAAAGAACAAAGGAATAAAAATAATACCACAGTGTTTGCTGAAAAAATAACAACACTTATCATTTAATTTGCGAGAAAAACATGGATTGATTGGTTTCGATATGAGTTAAGTGATAAAGCAAAAATATCAATATGTGAAAAATAATTAATAATCCCATAAGACCAAAATGGTCAAATTTTGAAAATTCATATTTTGGAAACTATACAGTTTCTCAACAAAAGCAGCGAGTTGCAGTATTGTGCGGCCATAGAGATACAAAAAAAACCACGCATTGCAATAAGATTCGGAAAAACGTCATTTCGCGAATTTTAGGGTTCATTATTCCCCATTGGACCAGAAAGGCCAAACTTTGAAAATTCATATTTTACAAACTATACAGTTTATCAACAAAAGCACTGAGTTGCAGTATGGTGGGACCGTAGAGATGCGAAAAAAGTACACCTTGTTAAGATTCTGAAAAACGTAATTTAGCGAATTTTAGGACAAGACCAAAATGGCCAAATTTTGAAAATTCATATTTCAAAAACTAGACAGTTTATTAATAAAAGCACCGAGTTGCAGTATAGTGGGCCATAGAGATGCGAAAAAAACCATACCCTGAGTTGAGATTCGGAAAAACGTCATTTAGCGAATTTTAGGGTAGGGAATCCCATAAGACCAATTGAAAATTTATATTTCTAAAACTATATAGTTTATCAACAAAAGCAGCATGTTGCAGTATGGTGGGGCCATAGAGATGCGAAAAAACCAATATCTGAGTTAAGATCCGTAAAAACGTCATTTAGTGAATTTTAGGGTAGGGAATCCCATAAAACCAAAATGGCCAAATTTTTAAAATTCATATTTTAAAAACTATACAGTCTTTCAACGAAACCACCGAGTTAGAGTATGGTGGGGCCATAGAGATGGGAAAAAACTACACATTGAATTAAGATTCGGAAAAACGTCATTTAGTGAATTTTAGGGTAGGGAATCCCATTAGACCAAAATGGCCAAAGTTTGAAAATTCATATTTTACAAACTATACAGTTTATCAACAAAAGCACCGAATTGCAGTATGGTGGGGCCATAGAGATGCAAAAAACCATACCCTAAGTTAAGATTCGGAAAAACGTCATTTAGCGAATTTTAGGGTAGGGAATGCCTTAAGACCAAAATGGCCAAATTTTGAAAATTCATATTTCAAAAACTATACAGTTTATCAACAAAAGCACCGAGTTGCAGTATGGTTGGGCTCTAGTGGTGTGAAAAAACCACACCATGAGCTCAGATTCGGAAAAAACGTTATTTAGCGAATTTTAGGGTAGGGAATCCCATAAGACCAAAATGGGCAAACTTTAAAATTCATATTTTAAAAACTATACAGTTAATGAACAAAAGCACCAAGTTGCAGTATGGTGGGGCTATAGAGATGCGAAAAAAAGACAATCTAAGTTAAGATTCGAAAAAAAGTCATTTAGTGAATTTTAGGGTAGGACCAAAATGATTAAACTTTGAAAATTCATATTTTAAAAACTATACAGTTTATGAACAAAAGCATCGAGTTGCAGTATTGTGGGGCCATAGAGATGCGAAAAAACCACACCCTGAGTTAAGATTCGGAAAAACGTCAGGATCGAAAAACGTTCTAAACCGACATCGTAGTAGTAGTAGGTACTTAACAATTTTCATTAATTGTCTTAATTTGTTACTTTTTTCTCTGCACTGCTCTAATATGAGAAAATACAAATATTAAAATGATTCCCACTTTCTTGCCTCCAAAAGTATAGAAAGGCTCATATTTTCAGTCTAAAACGACCGTCTTGGGCCACACGGCCTACTTCAAGAACCCCCTTAAGACCAAGTCTTCTATAAATTAGATATATTATGTTTACCGCAGTAGGTCATGCTTCCAGAATAATTTATAAACAGTGCCGTTTCAGGCTCGACCGGGCTCTAGGCGGAAGCGAAAAGTCAGGGAAGTACAGTGTGTCTCATTATATTATACGTTTTTCTATCTATCTATCTATCTATTTAGCATTCTTTGATCATGCTTAGACATAGGCCTCCCCCAATATCTTCCACTCTGCTCTGTCTGTCGCCGTGTTCATCCATCTAGTTCCCGCGTGTTTCTTCAAATCGCCCGGTCATCTCATTTGGCGTCTTCCCCTACTTCTTTTATTTTCCCAAGCTCTTCAGTTTACAATACATTTGTTCCATCGATCGTCTTTCTGTCTGATATTATGACCGGCATATTTCCATTTTAATTTTGCTCTTCTCCACTGACATCCCTTACTTTTGTTTTATTTCTTATATATTCATTCCTTTTTCTATCTGTTAGCTTTACATGTAACATTTGTCTTTCCATTGATCTTAAAGCTTTTCTTACCTTATCCATGTATGATTTTGTAAGTGCTCAGGTCTGGGATCCATAGGGAAGTACAGGAAGGATACATTGGTTATCGAGGGGTGAACAGCTCTCACAATCGGTGTACACATTTCTCACAATCTTACACAATCTTTACACAATCCCTCCCAATCACTCACAATCTTACCACAATCCCTCACAATCTTACCACAATCCCTCACAATCTTTACACAATCCATCCCAATCACTCACAATCTTTCACAATCCTTCATCCCACAATCCTTCACAATCTTTACACAGTCTGTCCAAATCACTCACAATCTGTCACAATCTTACCACAACCCCTCACAATCCCTCACAATCTTACCACAGTCCTTCACAATCCGTTGCAAAGGAAAGTATAGACATGACGACCTTTTGTCGCCCCCCCGCCCCTTCAGGCACGCTACACCGCTGCACAGTCCTCCACAGCTTAGCAAAAAATTGTGGATTTTCACAATCGGTGTACACATTTTGGGTTAGCTGTTCACCCCTCGTTGGTTATATACTTTCGTTTTGAAGTACTGAGAATATTTTTTATTTTTTAATATGTAGCTTAATTTATTGAATGCTGCCTAGGCCAATCTTACTCGTCTCTTGATTTCAGCTGTTTTTCTTTTTTAGTTTAATAGTTTGTCCTAGGTATTATATCTATATATATATATATATATATATATATATATATATATATATTCCTCTACTTGTTCTATTTTCTTTTGGTTTATTCTGATCGTGATATCTTCATCTGTGTTTGTTATGATTTTAGTTTTAGTGTAGTTAATACTCAAGCCTATATTTTTAGCCGGTGTATCAGTTCTTCCAGCATTTTTATCAGTTCTTCTTGTCTGTTATTAAGGCGATATTATCAGCATATCTTAGACCTCCATAAACCTAGCAAGCCCACCTCAATAAAAATTTAAAAAATGTATTCCAGAATTATGTGCTTTTTATGTGCTAATTTCGTCCACTTTTTAAAATTTTTGTGCTCCTTTGGTTTCCACGGAAATTTAAAAAAATGATTGGCGTGCTAGGTTTATATAAACCTAGCAAGCCCATACAGAAATAATCAATATTTTTATAATATTTATATGCGAAAATTAAGTGCTTTTTATGTGCTCCCGTTTGCTAAAAACAAAATTTCATTTATCAAGTTTTTAAGCTTTTTTTTAAAAAAAATGTGTGGGCTGGCTAGGTTTATATAAACCTAGCAAGCCCACCTCAATAAAAATAAATAAAATACATTCCAGAATTATGTGCTATTTATGTGCTAATTTCGTCCACTTTTTAAAATTTTTGTGCTTCTTTGGTTTCCACGGAAATTTAAAAAAATGATTGACGTGCTAGCTTTATATAAAGCTAGCAAGCCAATGCAATGCGTGGAAACCAAAGGAGCACAAAAATTTTAAAAAGTGGACGAAATTAGCACATAAAGAGCACATAATTCTGGAATAAATTTTTTAAATTTTTATTGAGGTGGGCATAAAAATATTTATAATTTTTGCATTGGCTTGCTAGCTTTATATAAAGCTAGCACGTCAATCATTTTTTTAAATTTCCGTGGAAACCAAAGAAGCACAAAAATTTTAAAAAGTGGACGAAATTAGCACATAAAGAGCACATAATTCTGGAATGTATTTTATTTATTTTTATTGAGGTGGGCTTGCTAGGTTTATATAAACCTAGCCAGCCCACACATTTAAAAAAAAAAAGCTTAAAAACTTGATAAATGAAATTTTGTTTTTAGCAAACGGGAGCACATAAAAAGCACTTAATTTTCGCATATAAATATTATAAAAATATTGATTATTTCTGTATGGGCTTGCTAGCTTTATATAAAGCTAGCACGCCAATCATTTTTTTAAATTTCCGTGGAAACCAAAGGAGCACAAAAATTTTAAAAAGTGGACGAAATTAGCACATAAAGAGCACATAATTCTGGAATGTATTTTATTTATTTTTATTGAGGTGGGCTTGCTAGGTTTATATAAACCTAGCCAGCCCACACATTTTCTTTAAAAAAAAGGTTAAAAACTTGATAAATGGAATTTTGTTTTTAGCAAACGGGAGCACATAAAAAGCACTTAATTTTCGCATATAAATATTATAAAAATATTGATTATTTCTGTATGGGCTTGCTAGCTTTATATAAAGCTAGCACGCCAATCATTTTTTTAAATTTCCGTGGAAACCAAAGGAGCACAAAAATTTTTAAAAGTGGACGAAATTAGCACATAAAGAGCACATAACTCTGGAATAAATTTTTTAAATTTTTATTGAGGTGGGCATCAAAATATTTATAATTTTTGCATTGGCTTGCTAGCTTTATATAAAGCTAGCACGTCAATCATTTTTTTAAATTTCCGTGGAAACCAAAGGAGCACAAAAATTTTAAAAAGTGGACGAAATTAGCACATAGAGCACATAATTCTGGAATGTATTTTATTTATTTTTATTGAGGTGGGCTTGCTAGGTTTATATAAACCTAGCCAGCCCACACATTTTAAAAAAAAAAAAAGCTTAAAAACTTGATAAATGAAATTTTGTTTTTAGCAAACGGGAGCACATAAAAAGCACTTAATTTTCGCATATAAATATTATAAAAATATTGATTATTTCTGTATGGGCTTGCTAGGTTTATATAAACCTAGCCAGCCCACACATTTTTTAAAAAAAAAAGCTTAAAAACTTGATAAATGAAATTTTGTTTTTAGCAAACGGGAGCACATAAAAAGCACTTAATTTTCGCATATAAATATTATAAAAATATTGATTATTTCTGTATGGGCTTGCTAGGTTTATATAAACCTAGCCAGCCCACACATTTTTTTTTAAAAAAAGCTTAAAAACTTGATAAATGAAATTTTGTTTTTAGCAAACGGGAGCACATAAAAAGCACTTAATTTTCGCATATAAATATTATAAAAATATTGATTATTTCTGTATGGGCTTGCTAGCTTTATATAAAGCTAGCACGCCAATCATTTTTTTAAATTTCCGTGGAAACCAAAGGAGCACAAAAAATTTAAAAAGTGGACGAAATTAGCACATAAAGAGCACATAATTCTGGAATGTATTTTATTTATTTTTATTGAGGTGGGCTTGCTAGGTTTATATAAACCTAGCCAGCCCACACATTTTCTTTAAAAAAAAAGGTTAAAAACTTGATAAATGGAATTTTGTTTTTAGCAAACGGGAGCACATAAAAAGCACTTAATTTTCGCATATAAATATTATAAAAATATTATTTCTGTATGGGCTTGCTAGCTTTATATAAAGCTAGCACGCCAATCATTTTTTTAAATTTCCGTGGAAACCAAAGGAGCACAAAAATTTTAAAAAGTGGACGAAATTAGCACATAAAAAGCACATAATTCTGGAATACATTTTTTAAATTTTTATTGAGGTGGGCTTGCTAGGTTTATGGAGGTATATCTTAGGTGGTTCAAGTATTGTCCGCTTACTTTGATGCTCAATCTTTTGTTCAAGTTTTTTTTAAAAACTTAGATTGGGAAAAAATGCTTCTAAAAAGTGGAAGAAATATTGCCTTGACTAAAAGGTTTTTTGCAAAAAAGATTTTGAGTTTGTGTCATTATTGTAATGAGATATTTTTTAAGATGTCTGGAAAACAGATAATGTAGCGGCTGTTTACATTCACTTATTTTATCAGATTACTCTGTAACTTTCTATCGGTAAGTGTTTTGGAAAGGCCTATTTTTAGTGGCAAAGCCGTAAAAGTCTGGAAACTGAAGCTTAAGTGGCCTTTTGTGCGTGCCTAGTCATACATTTTCTCTTTTCTGGGTTACAAAGTATCATGTTTTATTAAATTATTTGAAGAGCTAAATATATTCACCAGTTTATGGACAAGAATGGGTTTGTACTTGGCTAGTAATTAGAGACGCCTCTAAATAGTATTAAGTATCGAAGACCAAAAAAGCAAAGACAAAGAACTCGTATATACGTACAGGGAGTGAACCAAGACATTATTGCAACCGAAGTGCAGAATAGTAAGATAGATATTATTGCACGCACAGAGACAAGAAAGAAAGGAACGGGTATAAGTAGTGTCGGTAATTTTGTCCACATTTTTACTGAAATCCTTATTAATAAAGAAAAACCTGAAGAATAACATTACGTACTACGATTGCATTAATGAAAACATACTTTGAGGTAACATGAAGCTGCCTGAACATATTAATATAAGCATAATAACAGTCTACGCACCATCAGATGACGAAAGGGTAGCTACAAAACAAATTTTCTTCAACCAACTTCATGAGACTATCACCAAAATCGGTAATACCAGGGAAATAATTATTATGCATGGTGATTTTAATAGTCGAACAGGTAGAGAAACCTAAAGCAAAGTGGTAGGATCATTTGGAGAGGAAGTAACAAATGATAATGGCTTGAGACTGATGCAATTCTGTAAAACTCACAACCTAAAAATAAATAATGGTTTTTTAAACATAAGGATACCTATTTATCGATATACCTAGAAGAAGAAATCTTAAATCAATCATTGTTTATGCTATAGGTGGACAACACTCGGTGGTATGATGTGCGAGCACTTCGTGGTGTTACCTGTGGATCTGACCACCATCTGGTAAAAGCAAAAATGTTATTCCCTTTAAGAAAAACAAAGAGAGACGAAAGTGCTGGAGAAAATTCATCGAATAAAATCAACTTTAGAAGTCTAGAAGCAATGTGTCTGTGTCTTTATATTATTATAAAAATAATATTATTTGGGAACTTTCCAAGATAATCGAAAGAAGCTAGAAAAACTTTGCCAAATTGGGCCAAATCCTGGAAAAGATAAAGTCAATATTACAGTGTTTTAAATCACCCGTTTTATCTCCTTTTTATAGATCTATATAGGAAAACAGGATCGGTGTGGAACTGTTTATGAGTCCCTTGATTCTCAAATGAGTTTTTTTGTGTTTTCAATTTCGTGGTATTTATCCCGCTTAGTTACTTTTCAAATTATTTTTAGTTTTTTGTCACCTACAAAAAGTATAATAAAAGTTCTTCTTTAATTTAAGATTTTTTTTTATTTTGTAGAAAAGCTTTGTTTCCGCCACGTAGGACAACGAGGTTCGAATCATTAAAATCAGTCTAGTAACTTTTGAAAAATATATTTTTGTTTCAACGATTCTTTCACCGAATATACTATTGTCTTTTCAATTCCACATCTTCATAAATTAAATTTTGATGAATTGCTCTTTAAGGAACATTATCAATACTTGTTGCCATCTTCTACAAAAGACAGACAGAATTAAAGTTGACCCTTAAAAGTGATTCGATAAAGTTTTGGGCTTTTTTTAAATGTATAGAAAGGCTCTTCACGGCGCACAACAAGCGTTCAATCAATAAAATTGGTTCAGTCATTGCCCAAATAATAATTTTTGTTTCAACTGTTTTGTTTAAAGATGTTTAATATGGCGGACTAAATCGAATTTGACCCTCTATAAAGAATCGCATTTTCTTATGTTGAGATTTTTTTTAACCTTTTTAAAATTTTTGCAAAGAACATAGGTCCGTAGAAGGAGGTACTAATTATTATTAAAATTGCTTTAGTAGTTCACAAGATAATAAATAGTGTTTGTTGTAATGATTGTTTATTTCGATTTTAAGAAAATTTCCAATGGTGATCTTTAAAGGGCCAATGCAACCGTTTAGTCTGCGAAACAATGCATGTATTACGCAAAAATTATTATTTCGGGAATCACTAAACCGACTTAAACGATTCTTACCGCGTTGCGCATTGCTTAGATAGAGATTTTCTATGAATTCAAAAAAGTTCATGTTTTTAAAAAAAAAATTAAAATCAACGACCTTCTTATACGGTCAAGTCCGCGATCTTACATGTTAAGCTAAGAGACAAAAAATTATTAATTAAATTAAAATGTACCCTTCGAAGATGCTCGATTATTATTGTGTTGCTAACATATTTTAATTATTTATTTTTTAAGAAGTAAAAAAGCTTCATTCTTGCCGCGCACAACAAGGTACGAATCAGCAAAATCGGTTTAGTGGTTCTAAAAAAAATACTTTTGTTTCAACCATTGTTTTGCATATTATACGATTGCCTTGCCAATCATATCTGCATTTATTTCCTTATAAATTCATTACTCCTAAACCGATTTTAATGAAATAAAAAACATCCTGGTTAGAATTAATTTCTTTGTAAAGATCTTGATCAAAATTTATCGCCATCTAAAATTTAAGATGGTGGACAGAAGTATACTTGATTCTTCAAAATGGCGTGTTTATTCTTATTTTCCGAAAATGTTTTAGTTTTTTTTAACTACTTTTCCCCCACACAACGAGGTACAAATTAGTTAAATCGGTGTAATGGTTCTCAAAAAATCTATTTTTGTTTCAACCATTGTTTTACAGATTACACGATAGCACGCCAATCCTGTCTGCATTCATTTCCTTATAAATTCGTTTTACTAAACCAATTTTAGTGAAATAAATAAATCATCTTGTGAATTGATTACTCTTTAAAGATTCTAATCAAAATTTGCCGCCGTCTTAGAATTTAAGATGTCGGACAGAATTTTCATCTCGGTTAAAAAGTGCCTAATATCATTGCTTAATAATATACAGGGTGTCCCACAACTAATGGTACATGGTTAAACTGTAGATTCCTTGGGTCAAAATATTACGATTTAGGCATACTTACCTTAGTCCAAAAGTTCGTATTTACCGAGATACAGGGTGTTAAACTTTATTTTTTCAATTCGATTTTCTTTAATAACTTTTTTACTAATTAATATTTTTGCAAAAACTAACCAGCGTGTAAGTTTTTTTTTAATTGGCAAGACGATTCCGTTGAAAAATTTGATGTACAGTGTACAGGGTGTTCCTTGGAGCACTATCATTGCATAAAAATCAGTATATTTTTTTTGTGCCTCAGTGTATACCAGTTTTTATGTAAAATAATGGTTTTCCCATCCTTTTTATGTAAAAAAGTTATACTGTTTTAAAGTCGCTCAGAGCAACGGTTTTTGAGTTTTTTGCATTAAAATTTTTTATTGCATGTGAGTGAACTGCCTAACTTATGTATGATACTTTCTTCAATTCTTTCTACTAATTAATAATTTTGCACAACAAATTGGGTTTGGTGATTTTAGGGCATGGACAATTAAATTTTGGTTAAAAAAAAATAAAAATATTATACAGTGTGTTCTCTGGCTCGGTACCGTTACATTAAAATAGGTCTAACTTTTATTCCTCAGTGTATACAAGATTCTATAAAAAACATTAATTTTTTTTTTTTAATTGAAAAAGTTATAGTGTTCAGATGTCGCTTAGAGCAACGGTTTTTAAGATATTTAAATTATAAGTTTTACTTACTTACTTTTACTTCATACATATTAGCTATAATCAATAATTTTTTATAGCATTTTAAGATTGGATGTTTTCTTAAGAAATATTAAGTTAAAAAATATACAGGATGGTTCTTGAATTATCATGTGCGTTAAAACAATTGTAAATTATTGTCCGTTATTGCAACTGTGTAGGGCGATGTTTTTAATGAGGAACAAAAACTTCTTCGTATTACTGTTTTTAAAAATGGTAAGTACGTATACTTTATTAATGCAACTATTTTTTTATTCTTTTGAAAGAAAATTATAATTATTAATAAAATTAATATTTTATTATATATTTAAAAAAATATAAAATTTCTTAAGCATGGCGCTCTCAGCAACAAAGTTAAAATTTTTAAATGGACAAATAGTAAATCAAACTTAAAATTGTTTATTATAGTAGGCTTTGAAAATAAAAAACAATAAAATCAAATAAAGTTGCTGTCTGCGTCTATTCTGTCAAACTTTCTTTAAATTACAGAACTTTTTGTAAAATTACTTAATAATTAAAATCATATTCTGTTTAAAAACCTGCTTAGGTATACACCGAGGCACAAAAAAATACCCTGATGCTTTAAATGCAATGGTGGTGGTCCAAAGAGCACCCTGTACATTGTACATCAACTTTTTCAACGGAATCGTCTTGCAAATTTCAGAAAAACCTACTTGCTGGTTAGTTTTTGCAAAAATATTAATTAGTAGAAAGAATTGAAGAAAGTATCATACATAAATTAGGCATTTCACTCACATGCTATAAAAACTTTAAATGCAAAAATCTCAAAAACCGTTGCTCTGAGCGACTTTAAAACAGTATGACTTTTTTACATAAAAAGGATGCGAAAACCATTATTTTACATAAAAACTGGTATACACCGAGGCACAAAAAAAATACAGTGATTTTAATGCAATGGTAGTGGTCCAAGGAACACCCTGTACATTGTACATCAAAATTTTTAACGGAATCGTCTTGCCAGTTTCAAAAAAAAATACACACCGGTTATTTTTTGCAAAAATATTAATTAGTAAAAAAGTTATTAAAGAAAATCGAATTGAAAAAATAACACCCTGTATCTCGGTTAGTACGAACTTTTGGACTAAGGTAAGTGTGGCTAAATCGTAATATTTTGACCCAGGGAATCTACAGTTTAACTATGTACCATTAGTTCTGGGACACCCTATATAACAAATTTTTTCTACAAGCATGCAAAAAGTCTAATTGTGCGCAATCTTCGAGGATATATAACATCTGATATCTTTGGCGCGACTTTTTTTGTGAGGATTTTTATTTATTTATTTATTTGCACAATAGATGTTGAGTCGTAGATGCTAATTTGTAAAATTGTATTGCAAATAAATAAATAAATCATTTGTGCAAAGTTTTACTTTGCATACGCATGCTTATTTACACAATCAGTTTATAAATATTTTGATTTAAAACAAAATTATAGATATGTTTTGGTTATAACTTTTTTTATGTTTTCCTAATTTTTAAATTTTATTTTGGATTATATTATAGAAAACAAACTTTACTTAATAAGAATTGGAGTAATGTTTATTTATGTTTTCCTTGCCAAATTAACTCGTAATTCTGTTTGTTTAGCTCGACAAGACACATGTCTTATTTTAAAAGCAATTTAGTTCTTTCGGGAAGTCGCTGTAAATTTGTTGGTAATGAACAGAAACCAGAAGACGTCTTAAGAAAGCCGCACTGTTACAGAGTTGATAAAATACTACTATAAACAGTGGCTTCTATTTTAGTAGTAGTATATACATACATACAGGGATACATGCGGCGATGCCGACGTCTTGATAGCGGAATAAACGCAATTAGCGTTGATCTGACCTAAACAGGCAATGTGTGTCGTAGGTCACGTGATGGATTCTTTCTTTCAATCGATACTTTTATCGATCGATCATATATAGCAGTTCTACTCGCTTGCTGCTGTTTTAGTTTCTCTCATACTTCGGTAGATGGCGCTTCTTGTGGGGTGTATGTTTTTGTTTTCTCACTAGAAATGTAAGGTGAGAGACAAAACCGTATACCTAATTAAGCAAGGGTGTCATATTGACCAAACAGTGTTCTGAGGAGTCCCATAAGGACGAAACAGTTAACTGTCAACACTTATTAGGTGTCCATTAGATTTTGGACCCCCGTGAGGTTAAGCTTTGGAGCTACCCACGAAAAAATACGAGAGACACAAAAACCCTTATGTTTACCCGATTAGTCACGAAAACTTGTTTGATTTATTTACTATTTACGAAAATTTCCAAAAATTTTAAACAATATTAAAATAGTTCACCAATAAAAGATCTTCAAGTTTTAAATATTTTGATAATGTTTAAAGTTTATATGAATTTCAATATTTACATATATACAGGGTGTCCCTAACTTAGGAGCCATAGTGCAGCAGGTGATAGAGGAAGTTATTTCTGATAAAAATATTTATATAACATGGGGTTCGATCAACACTCAACTGTTTTTGATATTTTATTAATATGTCTTTGTAGAGACTTATTTTTATTACCAAAAAATATCAAGGAAAACATTGCGTTTAATATGGCTTTTTTAAAAATATTTTTATCTCCACTTATTGGTCTTGTCCTAATACACGACTTTTAAAAAACTTATTATCAAAAAAGTGTAAAAATCGCCAACTTGAATGCTTTGTATCCTTGCATACTACCGTATTTTTGTGAGCAAAATTAAGATGATTAAGTAACCTGTAACAGTAGGTATAGTTTTTGCAAAGTCAGTTGAACAAAGATAAAAGCCGACCATCGGCATATCCTTTATAGAAAGTGAAAAATTATTATTTCATTTAATTATCGCGTAAACTAAAGAAATAAAAATAGATAATAAATTTTTCTATTCCTACACCTACAGGAACGACACTGATTTATTTTCTAACTCTGCAGACTGCCGACTAAAGGGGTTCCGAAAAACACACCCGAAAGCAATTAAAAGCGCATCTCAAAAAAATCTGCCAATCAGGTGCCGTCCATCCACCTGGGCTGGGTCGGTCGGAAAACAAAGACTCTGTGGTCGGACCGGAAAGAGCTCTCTTCTCTGTCGGTAGGGTTGAAATTATACCAGAAAGATTTTATATGAATTTGGATAACTTTGGAAGGGCAGAATGAAGCAAAATTTCATGAAATCGATAGAACCCCGTATTAGGAGTTATTCAAGTGACTTTGCAAAATTTATACCATTCTAAACCTAGAGACATTTATTTCATTATGATTTTTTCAGACGTCAAAACTTTTCTTTGTTTGATTTCCCTGTGCGCTGTTTAACTGTGCCCTTTTTTAGTGTCCGCTTCTTTCTGTGTAGCGTTTTTTTCTGTGAGAATATTTTATTTTTGCTTTTTTCCTGTGCTTTTATTTACGGTCACCGTTTTAGCATTACCCTCCCCCCCCCCCAGCACTGAACCGAACCGCCGTTGAATTTTTCCTAATTTATCTTTTACTTTCGGCACATGTTAAATGTGCCTATTTTACATTTTTGGTACTGGGCCATACTTTTAATAATACTTTTTTCGCCTAGAGAGCAGTACCAGTCAGTACTTCTGCAGATTTGCTACTACAGGGCTCACTCAAATAAAGTATATTATTTGTAAAAAGAGACAGTTTTCGTTTTGTCCTTCTACATTTCTTGTTTGGTAATGTGCAAATTTCTTTAATCGAGACCTTTAGATTTATCTTGGTACTATTATCACTAATGTTGGACATTTTAATGTAAGTTTTTATTTAACTTCAGATGTTCTGTCTAACTAACTAACTATCAAATCTTGTGAAGCGTTTTTGACACACTTCCCATTATCCGATTTGGGTGAAATTTGGTACACACATAGTGGTCCCATGACAATACAACATTAAGAAAAAAATATCCTCCCACCCCTACCCCCACCCCTTCTATAGAAAAATGTGTTTTTGACACACTTCCCGTTATCCGATTTGGATAAAATTTGGTATACAGATAGTGGTCCGATGATAATACAACAATAAGAAAAAAATATCCTACCACCCCTACCCCCACACCCTTCCATAGAAAAATTTGTTTTTGACACACATCCCGTTATCCGATTTGGATGAAATTTGATATACATATACTGATCCGATGATAATACAATATTAAGAAAAAAATATCCTCCCACCCCTACCCCCACCCCCTTTCATAGAAAAATGAGTTTTTGACACACTTCCCATTATCCGATTTGGATGAAATTTGGTATTCACATAGTGGTCCAATGACAATACAACATTAAAAAAATATATCCTTTCACCGCTACCCCCACCCCCTTCCATAGAAAATACATTTTTGACACCCTTCCCATTAACCGATTTGGATGAAATTTGGTATACATATAGTGATCCTATGACAATACAATATTAAGAAAAAATATCCTCCCACCCCTACCCCCACCCTCTTTCAGAGAAAAATTAGTTTTTGACACACTCCCCATTATCCGATTTGGATGAAATTTGGTATTCACATAGTGGTCCCATGACAATACAACATTAAAAAAAATATATCCTCCCACTCCTACCCCCACCCCCATCTATAGAAAAATGCGTTTTTGACACAATTCCCATTATCCGATTTGGATGAAATTTGGTATACATATAGTGGTCCGATGACAATACAACAATAATAAAAAAATGTCCTCCCACCCCTACCCCCCCACCCCCTTCCATAAAAAATGCGTTTTTGACACACTTCACCTCAAATGACTTTTATAAAATTTGGTATTTGCATAAAGGTCCGATGGCAATACAGCCCAAACAAAAAATATATTTCTACCTCTACTCCCTTCCTCTCCTTCCCCCAATAGCAAAATAAGTTTCCAAACAACTCACGATCAGCGATTTCATTATAATCTAGAATAAACTCTTCTGTTCTGTTATTGAACAAATATTTTCATTTAATAGAGTAGATAGCTGAGACTAAAAAGTAGAAAATAAATTGGTAAAAAGCTTTTATAAAATGCACTAAAAATTAAAAAATAATTTTCTAACATTCTAATATTATCAAAGAGACGTTACTTATAGTTCATATTTTATTTAAAATTAGTAGTGGTATGATTTACCAGGGTAGGTATTCTGGGTCTTGAACGATGTGATAGTTCCCATCACATGCTTTAACCAATGGCAGACTTTAAATTAGCTCCGAGCCGTCTGCTATGCGAAAAGACCTCCATTGCGCAAGCTTCTCCTACGATCCAACCGAGGCGTTCAGTCGGTACCCGGGCCGGAGAACAGATTTCACTTCAAACGCGTAAAATTCACTAATTCTGAAGAACGGGCGACTATGCCATTGGTCGAGATAAGTCATTTCCCACAACAGGCGACCGCTTAGAGTTTGCTATTGGTCAAAGCGTGTGATGTGGATGGTCACATCATTCAAGATCCCAGAATAACCACCCAGGCGGTACGGTATACCCGACTTTCCCCTAATTAACTCAATATTCTTTCTATAACGAACCACTCAACCACAGAATAACTAGCTTAGTTATTCTGTGACTCAACTGTTACGGCTCTTTTCGTTTTCACTTATAGCAGAGTATTTTAAGATGTTTTTCTTGCTGTCCTAATAAATCTTTAAGCTTGTGTTGGCGGTTTATCTTTAAAGTTCCATTAGAAACTGATTAGTTTTCTTTGCTGCTGTTTAAATTGTTTCAATTTCGGCAACAAGTTGAAGAATGTTAATAACTGTAATCGGTGTTTTTGTCCGTTTTCCAATTAGCTTTTCACGAGAATATTAACAGATAGATAAACAACATAATTTGAAGGATATTAATAAAAAACAAGCAGGCTTCAGAAAAGGTTTCATTACAGTTGACCACCTATTTATTAACCATGAAAATCCTAATAGAACCAGCAAACGAATACAACATTTCACTATGTCTTGCGTTTATAGATTTTGAAAAAGCTTTCGATGGCATTGAGCACTAGGCAGCAAAAGTATCTTTAATTAATAGCCGAATAGATCACACACTTAATAGCCAATATATATAGCAAAGCAACTATATGAATCAAAATTCACAAATGAACCAAGCCAAGGTGTCAGACAGGGTGACACAATATCTCCTAAACTATTTAACCAGGCCCTAGAAAATGTTTTCAAAAACTTAAATTGGGAAGAAATAAGCATCAAAGAAGGCAGACAATACTTAAACCACCTAAGATATGCTGACCATATCGCCTTAATAACAGATAAGAAAGAAGAACTCATCAAAATGCTGGAAGAACTGGATACAGCAGCTAAAAATATATCTTGAGTATGAACTACACTAAAACTAAAATCATAACAAACACAGATGATCGACACGATCAGAATAAACCAAGAAAAAAATAGAACAAGGAGAAGAATATATATCTATATATATATATATATATATATATATATATATATATATATATATATCTATATATATACCTATATATATCTATATATATCTATATATATATATATATATATATATATATATATAGGGTGTTCGGCACATGAACCGTCAAAATTTTTTGAAATATTGTTGGGGTCATTTGCTACCTTTTCAACCTTGGAACTTGGGTCCTTAGAGTCACGGCTAAAGAGATATGAATTTTTTGTTTTTTTTTTCTCAAATTACCCAAAATCCCACCTTTAAACCCTCGTAAGCTTTTTATTAATGTCTGGAAAAGCACCGTTTTTTTTATAATTCTTTAATCTTATGCTACTTCAACTAATTAATAGATTTGTTAAAATTTATGTACCAAAGGGACATACGAGGTTTTTATTGAAGAACATTAGTGATTTTGTGAAAGAAAATCAATTTCAAAATTAAAAATTAAAAAAAGTATCGACACTTGAGAACTTCATTTTCTTTTAAAAACTTCTCTAGTTGATTACCTTTCTGACGATATGCTACACATTGATTAAAAAAACAATTCTGCTTTAAAATACGGATTTTTTTTTTCTTTTTTGTACGGGTATGCGCACTCGCAAGGAGATCCCTATCACGCTCGACAAGCGGCAAGTGCGCGGAAATGTTGGTGTGTGTTGGTTTTGAAACGGTTCAGGTTGTAACCTGCAGGGAAAACTGTCGCAGGGAGTTTATTCCACAGCGATGCTGTTCTCCAGAGATATGAATTCTGATATAATGAGGTTCTTGGTGCCTCTATTTTGACAGTAAATTGATGGTTACCGTCTGTTTGACGTGTTCGCCTAGTAGGTGCTACTCCCGGGGGGATCATACGTGCCAACTCTTTAGAGCATTTTCCGTGATAATACCTGTAGAAGAGAGAGAGATCGCCCACAGTTCTTCGATGTTCGAGACTATCCAAGCTACGGGTAAGTGCGGGGTCATTGATCAGCTTGATAGCTCGCTTTTGCACGGTGTTCAAAAGCATTAAGGTATGTTTGGGTGCCGCACTCCATATATGTGAGCAGTACTCCATAGTTGGTCGAATCTGGGCTTTGTAGAGTGTCAGCAGTTGGCTTGGTGTATACAGATGTCTTGTACGAAATAGCACCCCAAGCTTTTGGGACGCCCTTTTAGCTATATCTGCCACGTGACTGTGCCAAGACATGTTGGTCTCTGCAGTGACTCCTAAGATATGCAACTGGCTCTGCAATGTGACAGCACTTCCAGATAGTATGATGTTTGGCTCACCGGTGCTGGTCTTTTTTGAAAACAGGGCTGCTTGGGTTTTCTGCGCGTTAAACTGTACAAGGTTTTTGTTGCCCCAGTCCTCTATTATCTCCAGGTCGTTATTTATCTGCGATATTTGAGTTAGTCTAAGATGATGGAATTCACGTGCGGATAGACACTGAGTGGGTGGTATGACTGAGGAGACTACATTGCCATCATCTGCAAAGCAATAAAGTGGATTTACTGTTTTATCTATGAGGTCATTTATGTAAATCAGAAAAAGTGTTGGCGAAAGGATTGCTCCCTGTGGCACACCAGCATTTATTTGGTAAGAGTTGGAGTTCCGGCCATCCAGTACAACATAAATGGATCTATCCTTAAGGTAACTTTCAAACCAAGTGCAAAGTCTCGGCGACAATCCCGTTGCTTTGAGCTTGTTGAGCAGATTTTCATGCCAGACTTTATCGAATGCTTTAGATATATCTAAGGCAATTGTTCTTGTTTCACCTCGCAACTCAATCGCTTTTTGCCATAAGTGAGTGACGTATTGACCTATATTTTCGAAATCCGTATTGCTTGTCGTTGATAATTTTGTATTTTTCCAAGTACTTGGTTAGGTGATTGTTCACAACTCTTTCCATTACTTTTGATATCACCGGAAGTAGAGCAATTGGTCTATAGTTTAAAGGATCTGTCTTTTTTCCTTTCTTTGGAATGGGTTGTACTGCGGCAGACTTCCATGACGATGGATATACTCCTTGCCTATAAGATAAATTGAATAATTTTGCGAAAGTTGGGGTGAGTTCGCTAGCACAATTTTTGAGTACTATCGCGGGAATGCCATCTGGACCCATTGCTTTGTTTGTATCCAACTTTTTAAGGGATTTTCGTATTTCTCTGTGACAAAAGGGTACCTCTGGCATACTGTGGGAAACCCTTTCAATGAACGGTGGAGTTTTTCCATTTGGCACTGTTAGGTTTGAGTTGGAGGAAAAGATTTTGGCCAGCATATTGGCTTTTTCCTCTGATGTTGTGGCTAAGTGAGTATTTTTATCTGTAAGTGGTGGTATGGATGACTTGGTGAAGTTTGATCCAACGGCTTTTGCAAGAGACCAAAAGGACCTAGAACTACTTGGACAATTCAGCAACCTGTTTTTTATTCTTTGATTGTATGTTTCTTTGGCGGCGTCAATAGTAATTTTGCAACTATTTCTGGCTTCTATAAATTCTGTGTGGTTTTGAGCGGTTTGTTGTCGTTTCCAAAGGTTATATGCTCTGTGTTTTGTCTGTACACTCGTTTGACACTGGCTGTTGAACCAAGGTTTTGCATTAGCTCTGCGTTTTATTGTATGTGGGATATATGCATCCATTCCAGATAAGATTACTTTTGTTATTTCATTACAGCAAATAGTGGGATCAGCTGTTTTAAAGCAAACCTCTTGCCATGGAAAATCCAGGTAAAACTGTTTAAGGTCATTCCATTTTGCCGATTTATAGTGCCACATTTTACGAGGAAGTGATTGTTGGCTTGGCGGTATGAACATTTCGCACTTTGTTCTTATAAGTTTATGATCGGATGAACCAAGTGGGGGATCTACTTGAATTGTGTACAAGTCAGGATTTGTAGTTAGGAACAAGTCTAAAAGCGCTGCAAATTCACCCCTTTCTGAGATACGGGTAGGTTCATCGACAAGCTGCGTTAGACCACAACTTATGGCAAAAGCTTCTGCTTCCCTGCCTTCATTATCTGTTTTGTTGTGGTGTTTTAGCCAGGGTATATTGTGGACGTTGAAATCGCCTAAAAAAACAATTTCCGCATGTGGATAGTTAGACTGTATACTATCATAGTTTTCGGATAATGTCGCAAAAAAGTTTTGATACTCGGTGTTACTTGGCGGTCGGTAGAGGCAGCAAATGAACTTGGTCGATGACTTTGAGGTGAATTTCAGCCATATGATATCGAGGTTCGCTGGTTCTAGCTTCTCCTCTCGATGACATGAAAGGTCATTTTTAATGTACACACAAATCCCAAAATTATGTCGAAATCGGTGGTGTAGGTCATAGCCGGGATAAAGATAGTTCACAATAGGTGTTGCAGAACTAATTTTAGTTTTGGTGAGAACAAGGATGTCAGGTCTTTGTTCTTCAAGATGTTGGTGAACTGTGAAAAGAAAATGAAGTTCTCAATTGTCGATACTTTGTTTGATTTTTAATTTTGAAATTGATTTTCTTTCACAAAATCACTAATGTTCTTCAATAAAAACCCTCGTACGTCCCTTTGGTACATCAATTTTAACAAATCTATTAATTAGTTAAAGAAGTATAAGATTACAGAATTATAAAAAGAATGGTGCTTTTTCAGACATTATTAAAAAGCTTACAAGGGTTTAAAGGTGGGATTTTGGATAATTTGAGAAATTTTTTTTAAAAATTCATATATTTTTAGCCGTGACTCTTAGGACGTAAGTTCCAAGGTTGAAAAGATAGCAAATGACCCCAACAATATACCAAAAAAATTTGACGGTTCATGTGCCGAACACCCTGTATATATATATATATATATATATATATATATATATATATATATATATGGGACAAATTATTAAACTTAAAAAAGAAAACAAAACGGAAATCAAGAGACGAGTAAGATTCGCCTGGGCAGCATTCGGTAAATTAAGATACAAAATAAAAAATATCATCAGTACCTTAACACGAAAGTGTATAACCAATGTATTCATCCTGTGCTGAGATATGGATCCCAGATCTGCACACTCACAAAATCAAACATGGATAAGGTAACACAAGCTCAAAGATCAGTGAAAAGACAAATGTTACATACATAAACTAACTAAAACTAAATAAGAAATAAATCAAAAGTAAGGGATGTTAGAGGAGAAGTCGCAATCAGACCTTGGGAAAATAAAAGAAGTAGGGGAAGAGAACAGAGAAGAGTGAAAGATAATGCGGGAGGCCTATATCCAAAGATGGATCGAAGAAGGCTAAATAGATAGGATGGGACCATTTTTAAATTACATAAACGGGGGGAGGCATAGCCTGGCGTTCGCTACACTCAATGTTTTTTTAATGTATTTTTGAAAAATAATGCGTTACGAAGGGAAGGGGGTCTCTGAATTTTTACCTCACGTAATTTAGGACTGTACCCTAATTCATAAAAGGGAAGGAATGTAAGAACTTGATACCTACCAACTTAAAGACTTTATTTCTTGATACGACAATGTTCTGAAACCAAAGAAATTACTTTTTGTGAAGACGATAATTTTTAAGTAAATTGTTTTTCTCTGTAAAAGTCTACTCGATTTTTGAGCGTTAATTGTCTGTACGGTTTATAGTCTTTGACCGGAAATCAAAATTTTTATTGAGAAGACTTTATTGAATACTAAAATGCAATTATCATAGACTTATTATACTGTTTGAACTCCTGTCTCCTGACCTATTGCACTCCATTCACCTCTATCGATCCTGCCGTTCTGCCTTTCATAGATATTTTGATATGAGAATAGTTCAAAATTCCAAAAATAGGAATATAATAAAATTATTTGTCTGCTTCTAACACTTAGCTTCTATAACAAACACATTTTGACGTGGTAACACTGCTGCCAATTTGTTCAACTGCGTCTAGGCTGCTTTATTTCTGTTTGCTTCTAATGTAAAGTTTTGCCCTTTCTCGTAAATAGGTCTCTTTCTCGGAATTTTGGCAAAATCGTGAAGTTCAAATTTTTTAAACCCAAAAATAAATAAAAACATAAAAATACCTGAATTTTTCACGTTTAGTTTAGGTTTGGACCCCATTTAATTGTTCCTTTTTCGGGTAGACAGGATTTCGGTTACTGCGCATGCGTCAGTTTTGGGTGGTTTTGGAATATACTTATTTACGTCACTACATTATTTGACAATTAAAAAATTTAGGATGTTGTCTATTAAGTTGCATATTTATTAGAATACAAAGGATTCAAGTGATTTTAAGTATATCTACCTAATCCACACTAGGTACGCACTAGGTGTACTTAAAATAACTTGAATCCTTCTATTCTAATAAAAATGCACCTTATACTCTATATCATAATTTTTTTTTGACAGTTATCAGCTGTTTACCATAACAAATAGCATAGGCCAACAAAAAAAAGTTGTCTCAAAAATAATGATATGAACTGTAACTTTAGGGAAACATAGTTAAAATGCACTTGTACCCGTTTTATTATTACTCCTTAATTGTAGTTTTTGTAAAATTAATTGTGCAGATTTGTTGTGGACACAATGAAGAGTGTCTAATGGCATCTAGAAACCACTCTTAACTTTATTAACAAATTATAAAGAAAAATACATGTACTTGCCTATAGAATGGCCTCCTTTTACGTAAATTATTTTCCATTTTTCACAGAAAAAAACATAATTTTACGCGGCAAACGCAAAATTCCGCAACATGTAAACAAACAATAAATATGGCGTCCACCCATACTGCAGCTGTATCTACGTGACAATACAAATACATGCGCACTTGAAAATTCGCGTCTGCGGATTTAAATTTGCCATTGTTTCCAGAGCAAGCTATGAGTGCTTCACTTTTCAATTGTTTTTAACGTATTTGGATCTGACTTAAACTGATCTAACCCTACCGTTAAACGCATGTGTAATTTTTAACTTAAATAGTTTGTATTTATTTTAGGTCTTTTTAGAGGTGGCCATTAGAACCGCTATTTGATCCATCAAATCGAAGGTAAGTCACTCAAGTATAGTATTCAGTAATAAACATAAATTAACCCGGCGAGCGGCGTTATATCGATTAAGATTTGTTACAACAGTACATACGTGGGGTCTGTAAAACCCCATTTTCCAAAATTTACCATTTTCTTTGGTTATACATTTTCCGATATTTTACCATTTTATTTTCGAAAGCAATTATCTTGCATTACAAAAATACAAAAAAATATAATTAAAAGATTTATATAAAATAATTAAAATTAAAAAAAAAAAACATGTACGGTCGCCCACTTTTTTAATGTCATATAATTATTAATTAAACTCCTCTGGAAAGGCAGGCATTTTAGCAGATTTTAAAAAATGCTAACGAAAATCGTTTATTAAATCATACTTATTTGAAACCATGTGGTGTTGCCAAGCAATGCACTGTTTCTTTGTGTTCTACAAATGTTAGAAAAATAAAATAACATTAAAAAGTGGGCGACTGTACATATATTTTCTCCTACTGAAAATATACCTTTACGAAAAACCTTTAAAAAAAAAGTCCTAATCCTTAAAAAGTCTAATAAGGACAAAAGGAACAAAAAAAATGCGTAAATAAATTAATGTCATCACTCCTTGTCTGAACTTGTTTGGATAAAAAAGTGAAGAACCAAAGATCACACAGATTCTCAATTTTAAAAAAAATCAGCCCACTTTCATTTTATAAGTCGGTTATGAAAATTTTGTTTAGACCATTTTTAGATGCTTTTTCTGAAAATTGAGAATCAGCCGTAACTTTTAATTCTAAACAACTTTTCTCAATAACCTTTTCTGATATATCTTAGAACAAATGTACTTTAATTTTAACACTTTTTATAAAATCAATCTACTAAACTCCCTGTACATTAATTGATTTGACTCATTTTCTTAACATGTTTGTTCAAGACCAAGTAAGAGCAATTCCCAGAAAATCAGAATCTAAATCGATGTTTTTTTGTCATTTATACCTTATGAACCAATCTGTGGACACACTGTATGTTTTATATTTTATAATCTGGAGGATGAGCCCGTTTGATACGTGAAACAAAATACTTTAAGAAAGTGAATGTCAGAATCTGTTACTTTTAATGACTACTACTACTTCTAATATTCATTTCTAAGAGAGTCTGAAAAAATATAAACGTTTTTCAGTCATTTTTCTATTTTGTATACTAGCGGACCTAGTATCAAAAGCGTGTCAAAATATAATGAGACACGCTGTACTGAGGAGTATATTTCGTTTGTTTCCTTATTAATAAAAAACAAAAAATGTTGGTCTCATGTGTTGTTTTGTTTTTGTTGCCTGTCCAGTTTAGTATATAGAGATCAATGCCGCTCGCTGCTGCTGTCCCGATTTCAGGCAGCGCAACCCGGCGCGTGGGCGTGGGGCAACTTCTCCCGAGATGATCTATCCCCCGATTTTCGTTTGATCCCGGTTTCCGTGTAACTCGGAAGTTGCGGTCCCGGGCGGACTTCCCCGTGTTCGCGATACATCGGGTTTTTAAGATATTATTCCTTTTTGCGAAGTGGTTTATACTTATATACGTTTGATGGGTAAACAAGACCATGTGTCACATTTACGTTTAAAAAATGCCAATTATTGGTTTACATCTTAAAAACTTACAGTAACATAAAAAGACCTAAACAGGCGACATTATCTTTACAAAAGCCTAAAAAAACTTAAAATAATCTTAAAATGACTATAAAATAGGAAAACAGATCCTGTTTTTTTTTTTTAAATTTTAATTTAAAAGATTTAAGAATTTAAGAAGTTTTATGTTAATCTAAAAATAATGGACTCTAGAAAAGGTTTGTTTTTGCTTCGACAACTCAAGTACTTATAGAAAAGTATGTATTAAACCTTATTAACAGAGCTACAAAAACCATTCGGTACCTAAAATAATACTAAATAGTTAATCAATTTTATTTGTAAATAAAATTTTACATAGGGTGACCTAGAGACCCTGTATGTATAACATATTTTTACTATCTTTAAAATATGTCACACATTAGAGACCCTGGGTGACCTAATTCAATTCTTTATTTATTATTTATAATATGTGTCACGAGTGCGTGAGACAACGTATATGAAACGACCTGCATCCAATAAAAACGCAGGTAGCAATAGTGGTTGCTGACTGGCTATCCTTTTCATGTACTTTTGAATTGTATACGTTATCTCTCGCACTCGCGATTTCTAGATGAAATAATTGCAATGAGGGAGTATACTAAATAAATTTTATATGATCTAATTTAAATAATAGAAACTACACATGAACTTTTAAAAACTTCCGCTAAATTTCTTGTTCTGTGAGTGCCATTACAACCCGTGGTTTCTTCTTGATGTCATTTTCGACATTATCTACCTTTTTTGTGCTTCCTCTTTCTCTTACTCTTATTTTTAACAATTTTATTTAAAAATTTGTTGGAAAAAGTTATGTTATCGATATCCAGAAAACTTACTTTTGCTACAAGTCAATTTCATAATTTTTGAGGTAAGTTTTTGATAGTTATTTCAAGTCTCAAAAATAACTATAATGAACTGTATTTAAAAAGTATAATTTTTTAAATTGTTAAACTCCAAAAAGTATTTGATTTATTTTTATTAAAATTCCTTTCAAATTTTACTTTTTGTTTTAAATTTCGTCAAATTCAGTTTATGGGTTTTTAAGCTTTTATACCTTTTAGTTTTTTTTAAATATCTCTAAAATTAATACTCTAGCAACCATTTTAGTTATACATAGAAAGATTCATTTAAAAATGTTACCGAATGCCAAAAACTGATTTTTTATATAAAAGTTGTTGAATTTTTGAGTTTTTTAATTATCTTGAAAACTGAAGCTTTTGCAATTTACTAGATTAGAACAAAATTTGTTATAAAACATATTTTCAGTTGGCAAAAACTGCAATTTGTTCAAATTTCTGGTTTGTAAGCTATAAATTTTAAACCTTTTTAAGCTTATACAAAGTGCCCTTAGGACCAATTTTTATAAAACTCTCTCCTATTTGGATTGGACACTTTTTCTCCCCAATCTCATTTTTTCTCTTCGTTATTCGGTAGTTAAGAGGGTAAAATTAATGACCAAGTTTCTGTTTTGATACCTTTTTTACCGTAAGCGAAACCCCACCTACTTTTTCGAATTTAGCTAATTAGATGGCTTAGTGTAATAAATGTCACGTTTTAAAGCTTCATAATAGTGAATTATGTAAATTTCATGCCCGTATATTTTTGCATGTAAAATCATCTTACTACACGCAACATTTGGTAAGAATAGAGAATTGCTTTTGCCGTATTAAACTTAACCAAAAATTACATATTAATGAATAAAGTCATGCAATAATAATGTCAGGCCGTATTTTGACAGTTTTGCATTGGAATATGACAGCTAATCTTTCAACATAAGGATTTTGTTTAGTATATGAACCTAAATAAATACTGTCGACTTTAATTATACATAAATAAATTACTTAGTTCTACATTCGACTTTGGTATGTCAATTTTGAAAAATCCACTGTCAGCCTGCAATGTAAATCTGTCAAAATACTGCAATAATAGTGTCATTGCATGGGTTTATGCCAATAAGTCCCTATTTTTAAAAAATATTTTTTCTATAAGCGTGCGGAAAAGTCCACTTTTCCGCACGCATTTTAGTGTGGAAAGTGCCACTTTTCCGCACTAGTGCGGAAAAGTAAATTTGTTACGATTTTGAGGTGTTCTATAACATTTAGACCGTTCAAAATACATTTGTATCTTTCCTAGCACACGAAATATCCTAAAAATATTCAAATTGACTAAAATTCTGCTATATTTTCAATATTTTCGATAAAATAAAGTTTTCAGTAAAATAGGTTCAAATTATAAGTTTTAAACCTCCCCGGTATAAATATCGTCATTGTCAATGTCAAACAACAATGAACACTAGTGGTTTTAGATTTGGCATCTTAAATCACCATAGCAACAAAGTACAAACAAACTGTCAAAACAAAGCCAATTTTGCAGATACAAGCGTCTTTTGAATTTTTCAAACAAAAAAATCAGATTTTCAATGGATTCTTCGGACGAAGATCTACCCCAGTCAGTTCTAGAAGCCGCTAGAATGTGAATAATAATAATTGATTAGATTAAAACGTTTTGAATATAAATAATTTTCTGATTAATTTTTAGTTTTTTCCTCACGCTTATAGAAAAAATAGTGTACCTAACTCGTGCGTAAAGTGTCTTTTCCGCACTTGATTGCTGGCCAAACTTCGCTATCGCGTCGTTTGGCCATCTGCAATCGCGTGCGGAAAAGAGGCACTTTCCGCACTAGTTAGGTAAACTACTATTTTACTACTTGCGAGCGTAAGACACGTTTTTCCGCACCAATTTTCATGTGGAAAGTTGAACTTCCCGCATGCCGTGCGTAGAAAAAAATTTTCACGCACGGGGTGCGTAAAAAACTGGCGTTCGTGAAAAATTTTTTTACGCACGCTGTTTTTTTTTTAAAAATGATACTATTTGGACCAAATAGAAATTATAATAATAATACAAAATGACATTTTTATATTCGGTATAAATTCGAGACAAATTTTTTGGTTTTATAAAAACAAACATTTTTTCATAGCTAAGCGGGTATAGAAAGATTTCGTTCCCTTTGTATTTTGCCGTGGGCGGCTCGAAAGCACCAATTCAGTTTCTTTTTAAATAACTTGGTTTCTGACAGTTGTAGATAAAAAAGATTAAGAATTGAAGACACTAAAATTTTCTACAAAAGTAGTAATAATGTTGGTAATAAAATGTCATAAAGTCATAAAATTTCACGTCCGTCGATCATAAAATTGTGGTGTCAGTGTTATAAAAACGTACTTATAGTTTCAAGATAATCAGAAAATTCCATAAAATGTAATAAAAATTCACATTGCTCATAAAAAAGACGGGAGCCTCAAGAATCCATTTCTCCAAAAAACACGAATTGATGAAAAAATTGTCCAAATTATTTTTTCGTGTAAACATTCAGTTGACTAGTCAATTGACGAATAAAAATTTAACAAAGCGGGTAGGGGACAATTCGCCGCGGGAACAATTCGCCGGCGGCCGATTTGCTGAGAACGAAAAAATAAATAAATACATTTTAAAACCCAACAAAAGAAAAAGTAAACATCCAGATCATCAAAAGTACTCTAAGTAGATTGTACGGTAGGATTCTTAGAGACCTAATAGAGAATGATTTTAATGACCAAGAAGAAGAAGAGCAAAGTGGGTTTCGTGCAGGCAGATCTTGTAGTGATAATGTTTTTTGTCTTAAACAAGTAATTGAGAAAAGGAGTGCCAGAAATATAGAGAGTCATGTTACCTTTGTGGACCTACAAAAAGCATATGATACCGTTTCATTAGAAAAATTATGGACAGTGTTAGAACAAACTAATATCAATCATACATATATAAAAGCGATAAAAGAACTTTACAAAGGGTCAAAATCTCAAACTAAAATTGGAAATCGACTTTCAAAAGAATTTCAGGTAACGAAAGGCTTATGACAGGGATGTTGTATCTCTCCAACTCTTTTTAAAATATATATCGCAGTAGCTCTAAAAAACTGGAAACGTAAAGTACACGGCATGGGAATACAACTTAACGACCGATTTACCATATACACACTACAGTTTGCTGACGACCAAGTAATTGTAGCTAATGATAAAGAAGACATGGAGTATATGATGAGAAAGTTAACGGAAGAATACCAAAAGTAGGGGTTAACAGTGAATGTGGACAAGACACAGTACTTATGTATTGGAAACGAATCAAGTGAGTTAGAACCAGGCAATTGACAAACAATATCTCCATGCAATGAGTATGTATACTTGGGTGTCACATTTGATAAGACAGGAACAGACTGTAAAGAACTAGAAAATAGAATAGTAAAAGCAAAAAAGGTAATTGGTTGTCTTAACAGTATTTTATGGTGCAGAGAGATAAAAAAGGATTTAATATTTAACATATGTGAAACAATGGTGAAAAGCACGCTGCTGTATGGAATCGAGACTTGTCGCGTAACAGAAAAATACAAAGCAAAAATGGAAAGTGTCGAAATGGATGCAATAACAGATCATATAAGAAATGAGATCATAAAAAAAAGAATGGGAATCGAGGGAAGCATAACGGATGACATCACTAAAAGACAACTGATATGGTACGGCCATGTACAACGGATGCATGACGAAAGATTACCAAAGCAGGTCCTAGAATGGCAACCAATAGGGCGCAGAAAGAGAGAGCGTCCTAAACTGGAGTGGCAACAGTCAATCCAAAGATCAATGAGTCAAAAAACCTGGCGGAAGATGATTGTCAGGATCGAAGGAAGTGGAGAATAGGCGTCGGACAACGTAGAAAAACGTTCTAAACCGACATAGTAGATTCAGTGACAATGTTTGCCATAGCAACATCCATGTTGTGTGAAAGTTAGTTAAAAGTTGTAATTTCAAAATTTTTATTAGTATTCACAATAATATTATAACAATACAAGAAATTTCATATTTTTAAAGATATATAACCTAATCTAACCTCACCTAACCTAACACAACCCAAAACCCAACCTGAGAAATATGTAAACTTTCCTAAGTCAAGCTACGTAAAATTTTGAAAAATATGGCGGCGGGAAATTTATCCCGATGCGAATTGCTTCACCCCCTATAAAAGAAGTAAAAATAAACTTAAAAATTAACACGCACAACAATTGTATTAGGAAAATATTTAATTAATTTTGTTGTAAAGAGTTATTATTATATTATAATTCAAATGAATCGTTTATTTTGTACTAAGTCTAGTTCTATTTTTATGATGAAAATTAGATGCATAAGATTTTGGCTTGAATTTTTTATGTATCTTCGACTCTTGCACATAATATTTCATGTTATTGTTAACGCAATAGATTATAGCATCCTCTTTCGTAGGAAATTTTAATACTACGCTTGCAACGGCATCTCCGGAAGAAGTCCATCCCATAATTGGATTTTCCCATCTGCCCTTGCTATCATATGCAATTTCCCAGTGTCCAATGTGACGAGTTCCTACAAATTATTATTCAGAAATTTATTAATCATTATGGTTTAAAATGTATGTATGACAGAGTATATGTGTATCGGTGGAACGAAACAGGATCTAATCTTAAATACCGGGCAGCGAATTCAGTCCTGTGATGAGCACAAATACTTAGGTCTAAAAATTACAGCTGACGGAACACTAGACACAGCTATAAAAGATCGAAACGTACAAGGAAGAAAAGCAATAACTTTATTAAATGGAATAATTTGGGACAAAAGTATATCAAAACATAACACAAAAGCTTATATATAACACCATTGTAAAAAGTATTATTACATACGGCTCAGAAGTATGGCCAATCAAGGATAGAACAGAAAAAATGGTTTCCGCTACGGAGATGGACTATTGGAGAAGAGCAGCAGGGACATCAAAAAGAGAAAGAGTTACAAATCAAAGAATAAGATAAATTATGACAGTGGGTGAACGTACTTTAGTGAATAATATAAGAACAAAACAACTGGTGTGGTACGGACATGTACAAAGAATGAATGATGAAAGACTACCTAAACAAATACTATAATGGAAACCAACTGGCCGAAGAAAACGAGGATGGCCAAGGGGAAGCTGGAGAGAAGGAATAGACAGTGAAATAAGAATAAGAGGCCTAGATGATGAATTATGGGTAAACAGAAACGAGTGGAGATTGGGTATCGGAAGGCGTAGAACGCTGTGAAACCGATAAATATATATGGTTTAAAATGACAAGGAATACGATGATATAGTCCAACTTATACCCATTTGTAATGACGTCATTTTTGTTTATCTTTGTTTTTATCTTTGTTTAGTATATTATAAACAGCGGTGACAATAAACTTTTAAAAAAAAAGTAGTGTCTATGATTCAAATAGGTAGGTAATTGGTTCTGTGAAGTATCCGTCACTGTCAATCAAAAAACATTGATTGGCAAAAATATCTACGCCATACGTTTTTTTCTCAACTGGTGACGTCATTACAAATGCATGCAATTTTGCATATAGGAACATAGAGTGCGACACTGATCGAATGTCGTTACTAAAACATAACCTCAATCTTAACGTAACCTTAATTCAAAACGTCAGTGCGATAGATATTAGCTTGTCTAACGAACTGTCACGATCAGCTGTTCAATGGTTGCCCTAGGACAAACAAAGCGTTTTCTCATAAGCCGCAATGTTAACATAAACGTAATTTTTAAAAAAAGTGAAGCGATTTAATTTACAACGATGATGCTGTTTTATATTGACCCTTTGTGCACATGGGAAAAATGCGTTTTTCTTTAAAAAAATCAATTAAAGCCAGTAAATCGCAAATAAAAGGGACCATGTTTTGTTCAAAAAGTTAGGTTATGTTTTTATTTACTTTTTTTTTTAAACTTTTTTTTCAGTTTTTTACTCAGGTTGAATCATTATTATTAGTTTCTGTGCTGTTATGAACTGTGGCAGCTGGGGAGACCTTGAAAATGTTAATTTTGATGGAATGCCAAGTATTTTTACCTTAAAAAATCATCCTGATTTAAATGAACTAGGTATCAGCTCAAAGAAGGGAAAAGAAAGTGGATAAGTGCTCTAAGAACTGACTTAACAGAGTTAAAATTGAAATATTTGAAAGTTTTTGCTAGGTTTGTTTAGGGATAAATCTGTAACTGCCATTTTGGCAACATTTTCTATTGGGATCTTTTTTTGTGATCGAGTGGACCTTTTGAAGAAGTGTAACATAGAATTGTGTTAATCTGTAAGAAATATTTCACTATGATATTTTTTTACTATTCTAGGCAAGCAACTTTCAAAACTAGAATACAGCAATGATCCTGACTGGCTCCCTCCTGAATGGATTATTGTTTCAAAACAGTTATGAGTTACTATATGAGGTTAAAGTGTGGGTAATAAGCTGAACCAAATTTGTACTCCATCCTACAGAACTCTTAAATAAATTCTTGGTAGTGTAGCATCCTGTATAGTCTCCATTGGAGTCCTGTATCGTCAAAGTTTCTTTTTCTTTGATAAATATTTATTTTACAGACCACAAAACAGTTTAGAATAAACTGGTGAGTTTGACAGTCTCCGTAACTCAAACCTCTTTTTATCTTAAACTATTTTTGTGCAAATTTTCCTTTATTTCCATGCTTTTTGACATAAGCTGAAATTTTTCTATAACTTGTACACCATTAAATTTGTACAGCATCCGACCAGACCTATTACAAGTTCTGTTGTGAAATTTCTACAGTACTGTTCTGAGCTTATTACCAAAAAAAAAAGCGCATTTTTCTCATATGCACAAAGGATCCGTTCTTAAAACTGAATCATTTTTGAGAGAGAGAGAAAATTTACGTTTTTGTTAACATTACGGCTTATGGGAAATTGGTTTGTTTGTCCTAGGGAAGACATCTTTGATTTGATCATATGTTTTGTTAGACAGCCCTATAGTTTTATAGCTACAGTGAATTTTTTACGTTAAACAAATCAGTCGGAAAATGGCATTAAACCGAGAACATGTCGGGCTATAATTTTTTACAACTTTCGAAGAAAAATTATCTCAATAAGAGTGCCTTGCCGAGTTTACTTTTGTTTTCGGAATGAATTAGCGACGATCCAAGGCAGGTGTACCAAAAACGGCTGTCACCCAAGCAAGCGCGTCGATAAGGGGGGTACTGGGGGTCAGTACCCCCCCAAGAATCCAAGAACTAAAGTTTTTTATTATCGAGCACTCGTAATGCAAAGCTCCCAAAAATTTGCAAAAAAAAATTAAGTCCAACTAAACTAAAGCAAGTAAATAATACCGTTTATTTTTACCCAAATTTACTACCGACCAGTAGGAATAACCGACCGACTAACGCTACCGCTGCATTATTATTCATCTGGGCCACACGATTGTGTTCTGTATGTAAAACACAGCCGCGGTTTTAGTTGGAGAGTTCACTGCATTTTTTACAGCGTCCGCTAAAATATAGTGTGTGTGTTTTTGTGATTAATGTCTTATGCAGAATTCTTTTGGGAGGTAGTTTAAGCCTCTTAGGGTCCCTTCCTAAAACCTAAACGACTTCAAATTAATTAAATGCAAAAAGGGTGCCGGTGGGTCTTAATTAGTTATATTGTAATCTGCCCACGGACTATGGACTATGGAATTTATGTACAAGAGTGCCCGCCGGCGCCGATGGCGCACTGGCCCCATGGTATTGTTTTAACCCGCAACTCGCGCAGCCCACCCCACGCCATTTGTCATCCCATCATCATAAGGTACTCTTTTGCATTGTGGTTGATGGATTAATGTATACCCATTTTTGCAATTATTATTATAATAAGTTCAAAGGTGTTATAAGTATTTGTAAAGTTAAAAATAGGGTTTGTTGTGATTTGTAATTGAGTTTTGGTCAGCTGAAACCCAGGGGTGAACAGCTAACCCAAAATGTGTACACCGATTGTGAAAATCCACAATCTTTTGCTAAGATTGTGTAAAGATTGTGAGGGATTGTGGTAAGATTGTGAAAGATTGTGAGGGATTGTGGAAGACTGTGCAGCGGTGTAGCGTGCCTGAAGGGGCGGGGGGGCGATTCTTGCGACCAAAAAAACAAAAAAAAAACAAAAAAAAACAGGTCATCATGTTTCTACTTTCCTTTGCGAGGGATTGTGAATGACTGTGGTACGATTGTGAAAGATTGTGAGAGATTGTGGGGGGTTGTGGTAAGATTGTAACAGACTGTATAAAGATTGTTTGTGGAGGATTGTGGGATGAAGGATTGTGAAAGATTGTGAGTGATTGGGATGGATTGTGTAAAGATTGTGAGGGATTGTGTAAAAATTGTGAGAAATGTGTACACCGATTGTGAGAGCTGTTCACCCCTCGGCTGAAACTAACGGTAAGAAAAACCTAAAATTTCTTTTATTGTAGTACAGAGTGCTCCAAATTTCTAGAGGAGATAGAAAAAAACTAACCTGCATTTTGCGAGCTCGATTTTCGTTAGAAAGTTAATGCCGAAAACCGCACACACTACTTACAAGATATGGGGTGGTTTTCAATTTGGTGCATTTTCGACCCACCCCCGTAACTTGTTTATTTATGAATATTTTCTTCATCGTTCTTAAAGCACTTTTTTAAGAGTTCAACTGTCAAATTAAATTTTATCTTTCACTTTTAATTTTTGAGATATTACATAAAGTTTGTAATTTTTTTATGGAATGACCCTATTTTTATTTGATTTTTGAAATCAGCGTAAAATTTCCTTTAAAATGATGTGTCACACTGAATATTATATATATTTTTTTTAAATATTTTTTTATATTTTTATTTTTTTATTACCTCTTATTTTTTATAATTTTTTTTTAGTTTGATCATTTTAAAATATTTTAAACCCATTCAGCAAACTAAAAAAAAATTAAAAAAATAAAGAGGTAACTAAAAAATAAAAATATAAAAAACAATAAAAAAAAACAAAAAATAAAATGCTAAGTGTGACATTTCATTTTAAAGGAAATTTTACGCTGATTTTAAAAATCCAATAAAAAAAGGGTCATTCAATAAGAAAAATACAAACTTTATGTAATATCTCAAAAACTAAATTGAATTGCTCTTAGAAAAGTGCCTACAGAATGTTTTCACAGAAATAAAAAATATTCATAAATAAACAGGTTACGGGGGTGGGTCGAAAATGCACCAAATTGAAAACCACCCTATATCTTGTAAGCAGTTCAAGATATCGATGTGCGGTTTTCGACATTCATTTTTTAACAAAATTCAAGCTCGTAATATGTAGGTTAGTTTTTTTCTAGCTGCCCTAGAAATGGGCGTTTCCTATCAAAAATGTCCAATTTGGACCACTCTGTACTTTAAGACTTACTTCGTTTTCGTACTGTTTTCGGTTTTGCAAATAAAAAAACTATTACGCATTCGTTACATAATAATCTTTACACACAATAATGAACCTTTAAAAAAATAAAACTCAAAAAACCACTTAATTTCTAATGGATGTAAATTATAGTCACCGACTGTAATTTTTTATTATTATAAGTTATTTTTCTTTTTTCTGTAAAGCCATGAGTAAACGTGGTAACCAAAGAACTTTGGATAGTTTTTTTTACAAAAAGGCTAAACCCGATGAAGAAACTGTCACACATAAACCTGATGATGTATTTTTCTCTCGTATGGTTTTGCGATAATAGCCTTCGCATTTTCATTATTTCCCATTAGCTAAATGGCAAAATATTTTAGAAAAAACGCTCTCGTGAAAAGTTACCAAAAACCTAGTTACTAGGTTGCAAAACTAGGGCAGAGTACCCCCCCCCCCAAGAAAAAACGCTATCGACGCCCTTGCACCCAGGGAAACATCGATGCTGTGCGCATGCTCATCATAGAAGATCGACATGTAATATATCGCGAGATTGGGGCTTCATTGGGGATTTCAAAGACCTCAATTCAAAATTTTGCATTTAAATTAGTGGCAAAAAAAATAGTTTCCCGCTTGTTACCGCAACTATTAACCGAAGAACACAAAGAAGCTTTGAGGCATAAACCTCGAGAATCGTGTACATCATTTTCAGTGGTGATCGTGGATTCACTCATATAAACCCGAAAATGAAGGTCAGTCGTCTGTTTAAGTGCTCCAAGATGAAGAAAGGCCAACAGAAGTCGTTCTCGAAGTGTATCCAAAAGGATGGCCGCGACATTTGTCTCAAAAGCAGGTCATGGACCAACTATTCCTCTGGAAGGTCAAAGGACTGCTACTGTCGATTGGTATATCACCATTTGTGTGCCGAAAGTCATCGCTGAGCTTCGAAAAACGAACGCCGAACGACGAATCGTCCTCCACCAAGACAATGGAAGTTCGCGCAAAGCACAAAATCTATTGACTTTTGAACCCAAAAAAACGTCGATTTGTTGGACCCTCCTCATATAGTCCCGACCTAAGTTCCAACAATTTCTATATTTTTCCGATAATCAAGAATGGACTGCGTGGTCAAAGATTTCAGTCACAAGAGAAATCAGTCGACGCCTTGGAGAATGCAATTTTAATAGCGGAATTACAGCTTTGACAACTGATTTGACTGCCTGCAAAAGTGCATTAATTTTTGTGGAGAACACTAAAGAAGAACTAAAAGAAACAATAAAGTCTTTAAAAGTTATCCACTGTTGTATTCCAGGTGTATATGCAAGACTTAACTCTCGGATTATTTTGTATTTTTCTTACCGCTCTGCATAGGATTTTTTCTTGGCTGGTAAATTCTGGCGCTTCTCCAGCAAGTGATTCCTATAGGCACTCCATTGACCAACGAATAATCGGGATCACCTCTTAAAACAATCGTGCCACTCTCCAGTCTTTGTCGATACTTATCCTCTTCAGTTTGAAATTGTATAATTTTTGGCTCATTTTCTGCGTTTGTTTTTGGTGTGAGTCGCTCACATGGTTTATTTAATTTTTTACAAGAATCAATTTTTTCGCAAGGTTTTTTTGAAAAAAGTCTAGTCTGAAGTTGAAATTGCGGATTTAGGACAGCAAACAATTTTTCGTTTGAAGTTATAACTATTTGATTTGTAAAACGGTATTTTTCTAAACATGATTTTTTTTCGAACAAATTCATTTTATCATTATTATTTTTTTGTATCTCAAAAACATTTTCTAATTGTTTATCTGTCTTAGATGTTTTAATAAGTTCATAAGGTTTCACATTTACTAACATGTTTGCATAACTTGTGGATAGTGTCCCACTTTTTGAGGCTTGATTACTTGATTGTGTTGTGTGTCCGCTGTTTTCTGTATAATATAACTTATTCTGCAATTTCAAACATGATTGTGGCATTAAAAAATACCCAAAGCTTTTACTTATCTGATCTATTTTCAATAGCGATTTAAACAAGTAGTAATCATACCAAATATAATCTAAAAGTCTTAGTTGGGCTTCTGCTGAACGGATTGCTTGTGTGAGTTCGCTTTTAATTTTAATATTGTTCACTGTGCATTTGCACAAATTGCCGGAAACATTACTGATGGTAAATTTATTCTCTATTATTGTAAAAATAAATTTGGGAAAATACAAAAATTGATGTTTGAGTGCCATAAATGTAAATATTGTCTGGCATGGACATAAGAGGCAGTAACCCTATCAAAGTCAATGTTGATTTTGCCAAGGCCAACACAAAAATAGAGGCCACGACCCTGAAAAAATCAGCTGTTCTCCCGGGGCTGAATTTTACATTGGGGCTTATGGGAGGTCAGACGTTTTTTTATGATATTTACAAAATGGCACTACAGATTTCCGCAAAATTTCAGTGAAATATTCTCAGACACCATCCCGATATTCCACCAAAGGTTTGTAAGGAAACAACATGATTAAAAGGTTAAAATCTTCAAGATGTAGCATTCCTTATTTTGAATTCAAATTACCCGCCATGTACCACATGCCAACTGTTATATTTGACATGTATTTGACTTTGTCATATGTGATTGTCACATTCGCTTCTGCTTTAAACTTAATTTTTGTGTGAGCTTATGAAGCGGCTATGAAAAATTAGGACTTATTACACATTTTAAAAAAATTGTTCTGCCAGAATAAAGTAAAAACAATCTCAAAAACGGCTTTATTTAAAAAAAAATCAAATATCCATGAACCGTCATTTCAACTTCAATATTTCAAAGACAATCAGCTGTGTCGTAATGTGACCATCAAAAAAAAATCAGCCCCGGATGTGACGTCAACAAAGTGGAGGATCGTGGCCCGTCCATTTTGATAGCCCTGATTTTGCATTTAGGTTACAGTTTTGGTGACAATTATTTGAAACTTGACAAGACTACATACTTATGGCGAATTCTTTTGGGAAAAAAGTGCAGCACTGACTGGTGCGCCACTAGTGCAGTTTTCGTATTCTTTTGGAAAAACTAGTGCAATTTTTTGTATTCTTTTGACTCACTGACAAGCCTAGTGTTGCACTCACTGCACATTTTTTGGCATGGCCTCTCCGAGCTCGTGTTGCACTAGTGCACTTTTGTATTCTTTTGAAACTGCACTGGGGCAATTTTTTGACAGCACCAAAACAGTGTAAGTTGGCCACGAGTGGCCCACTAACTTTCTCAAAAGAATATAATCAGGGCTATCAAAACGGACGGGCCACGATCCTCCACTTTGTTGACGTCACATCGGGGCTGATTTTTTTTGATGGTTACCTCACGACACAGCTGATTGTCTTTAAAATATTGAAGTTGGAATGACGGTTCATGAATATGTGATTTTTAAAAAATAAAGCCAGTTTTGAGATTGTTTTTACTATATTCTTGCAGAACAATTTTCTTGAAATGTATAGTAATCCTTAACTTTTCAGAGCCGCTTCATTAGCTCACACAAAAATTAAATTTAAAGCAGAAGCGAATGTGACAAACACAGATGACAAAGTCAAATACATGTCAAATATAACATAAAAATATAATAATTTGAATTCAAAATAAGAAATGCTAAATCTTGAAGATTTTAAACTTTTAATCATCTTGCATCCTTACAAAAGTTTGGTGGAATATCGGGATGGTGTCTGAGATTATTTCACTGAAATTTCGCGAAAATCTGTAGTGCTATTTTGAAAATATCATAAAAAAACTTCTGACATCCCATAAGACCCAATGTAAAAATCAGCCCCCCGAGAACAGCTGATTTTTTCAGGGTCGTGGCCTCTATTTTGTTGTTGGCCTTGACTTAATATTTTATTTCTTGACAAAAGTACATACTTAAATCTATATTCTAAGTTTTATTTAAGAAACTTTTATCTATATGTTTATGATTGTTTTTTTTTGTGTTTTTAAAGGCCCATGTGCATCTATTTCTGAGGGTCCCTGTATCCTGAGACGCCAGGCTTCCATGATGTAGTAACCCTACTATTTCGTCCTCTATTGTCTTCATTAAGGCCACTCATCGTAAAGCAAGTGCCTTTACGATGAGTGTCCTTAGACTTCATACAGTATTGTTGTTTGACTAAGGTCACTGGTTTATATGTAGGTAAAATTTGAGACTTTTGCAAAGAAATTAACCATGTGTCAAAAGTCTGGCAAGCGTATGACATATGTCATTTTTGACATCAGATTCTGATGATTTAGGAAAAATTCTTCTTATTTAAAGTTTACTGTTAGATCAATAGTAACAGGGATAGCTATTTAGTAAAATAGGGTAAATTTAATCAAATCAATCGGGACGTTACATATCTCAACTTTTTTGACATTTTTAAAATATCTGTGTTTTGTTTAACGAGATGTCTTGTTGTTGTCTTTCCGGTTTTTTTTGTTAAATTTCGAAAAAAAAAAACAAAAATGCTTTTCTTTACTTTTTTGGCCGGCATCTTTGAAAAATAAATAAATTATATATTTTTTTGAACATTATAATTTAAAACTAATTAAGAGTAATACAAAACTACATATCTTGGTAAAAAAATTTACCAAACCAAAAAGATACTGTTGTTTTTATATTTTGAACGCCGCCATCTTGGATAATAATACACATATGTCATTTATTATGAAATATTTAAAATCGGCCCCACTACACGGCAATACTGGTTTTGTGAAACAAGAACGAAAAAATAATTTTGTTATCTAAACTTTGGCCGCCATCTTAAGATGTTAAATGTAAAATGTTTTATAATTTTTGACAAAATTCAGCTTACTATTGATAAAATCCAAAAAAAATTTTCATTTTGTCTATAGGTTATAAAGTTCTCTTTTATTTTCGACATATTAAGCGCCATCTTTGTGTCGCTGGGAAACTTGTTTTTTTTTTGTCGGCAGGTTTAAAGAGCTGGTGAGTAGTGGTGTAATTTTTAGCTCACACTACTACTATACTATAGTAGTGTGAGCTATGGTGATCCTAATTTTTTCGACAAAAAAAAAGTTGCTCCGATTTCAAAATTTTTTATATATCTTTGCGTTTCAGATGATTTTGAAACTTTTTTGTCTTGCTGTCTGTCTGTCTGTCTGTCTGTCTGTCTGTATGTCTGTATGGCTGTCTGTCTGTATGTCTGTCTGTAACGACCAACCCGCATAACTCAAAAACCGCTTGTCCGATTTAAATGAAATTTGGTACCTAGGCTGAGTCTTGGGCCGTGGTGGTCCCATTAAAAAATGAACGAAATCCACTGAACGCAAGTCACATAAAAGGGTGGGGGTAGATTTCAAAAATGAGAGTTTATGTGAAAATATGGCGTGTGTGATATCAAACGAAAGGTAATTAAGTCTGGAGTTAAACAAAATGAATTTTAAGTTATTTAAATAAAAAGGGTGGGGGTAGATGTCAAAAATTAGAGTTTAAGTGAAAATATGGCGTGTATGATATCAAACAAAAGGTAAATGAGTCTGGAGTTAAACAAAATACATTTTAGTTTTTAAAAAAAGGGTGGGGGTAGATTAAAAATTAGAGTTTAAGGCAAAACATGGCTTGTGTGGTATCAAACGAAAGGTCATTGAGTCTGGAGTTGAATAAAATATATTTCAGTTTTTAGTTATATTAGCTCACACGTACACTATAACTACAGTACTTAGTGTGAGCTTAGGTGCCCATAGATTGGCAGAGTATTTTTTACATTTTTAAATTTAGTAGGTCCTACTTAAAGTAAATTTTAAAAAATTATTTTAATTTCTCTTAAAACAGGGAATTCATTTTTGTTCTTAACTTAGGTAGCCGCCATCTTGGATTATGATGCCGGAACATCGAGGATCCTCGAATGAAAATTTAGCTTTTGTTGTTAGCTACTGCCATGCCAAATATAAAAAAATATACCCTTTTTGCAGCTTTTTCTTAAAATACCCTACAAACTTACTCTACTATCAGGGGCTACTAAACTGCGTAAAAAAAATTGTTTCGTAATTTTTTCTTAATCCAATACATAAATGTAAAATGATTGAGGTAGTTAGTAGTGATGGGTTGTTTTTTTGTACATTGCTTTTTAAAAGCTGTCTTTCTCTAAATAGTTGCGTCTCTCTTTTTAAAAATATTTCAGACATACAGGGTCCCTAGTCATGTGGGCATATATTTTGTTTAAAAATACTTTTGTTCATATGATTTGAAATTTTAAATACTGCAAAAGTGCAATGTTTTTCAAGATATTGTGTAATAAAAACTTAATTATTCAGCAGTAGGTGTTGAGGAAGCAGGTTTTTCTCAGCTAAGAAGGAGATATCATCTATATTAATTGAATGCTCTTTATAATACACATTGCTCCTGTATTTTCTATGTGAACTCATTACAATAACCAATAATTAGTGTTAATCCAATTATGGTGCATAGGTCAAGTGGTGATAGTTGAAAGTTAGAGTGCATACTCTCATAGTGGTAACCTAATAATTGTTTAAAATATTTTATCATAACAAAAACATATCATGTTAAAAAAAAATTTAAATAAAAAAAACACCCAACTGCTAAATTTACTTAAGTAGTAGTAGTAAGTACTAGTCGCAGTTGAGTACAAAATCGATAGGTATACCTATAATGTACGACATGCTTCAACTTTTAGTTTTGATGCCCAAAGCGCACTTACGAAATTATACAGTTTTGTATTTTCATGAATCAGGTTGTTGAGTAATTTTGTACCCAACTGCGACTAGTAGTCAGAGCATATTATTTTAAAATGCTTTCCGTTTTCGGTCTAGAAGCAAACCATATTACTTTTTGGCAACAGACCATTTCCCCCTAATTTGACCCCGCTGAATCCGAATATCTCTGTTGCCAACTCGAAAAATCGACAGGGACGGAGAAAATCCCCCCCAAACCCCCAAAACCTGTTTTTTTTCAGTTTTATGCAATATTCTCGAAAACTAACCTTTTTATCAAAAATTGCAAAGAACAGTTTTTTTGTGGAGAATAAAATTCCCTTTCCAACGATGTATTGGTCAATATGGTTAGGAGAAGCAAGTAGCTCTTCAGTGGCGTACGTAAATTGGGATTATTTAGAAAAAAAACATGTTTATTATAGGTTTTTCAAAATTTGCTCAAAAACTACACTTTTTAGGAAAAAATATGTAGTATACTTTATTGTAGAACATAACATTTTTTTAAAACTTTATTAAAATGTCGGGTTGTTACCATATTTAAGGATTCAGGGGCGTACTAATATAAACTTATTTTCAAAAATAACTGAAAGAATCAGTTTCTCTTGCATATTTAAATATCTTTTCTAATTAAGATTTTCAAAAAAATAATGTGCCTTTATTCTTTATTGAGGATAAGACAATTTCTTTTTAAATGATATATTACAAAGTGAGGTTAATGTTATGATAAATACTTCAAAAAGGTTCGTAATTTATACCTACTAAAATAAAATGTTTCCAAATTAAGATAAACTGTTTTTTGATTAGATTAGATATTTTGATTTATCTAAATAAGTTCTTTAAATCAAAAAAACACCGGTGGTTATAAGGGGAGGGGGGCATAGGGGCCATGGCCCCCCTAAGCATTATTTTTGTGCAGAAAGTAACAGTAGTAACTTTGAACTTGTTTTTGGTTATTTTTTTAAGCATATGGAACTAAAAATAAAGTGGTTAATCTTATGCAACGGTTTGGGGGGGGGGGCATAATCATAATTAGGTACTCATTGGGATCAACAACCAACCTGTCAACCTGTTAGGAAGAGTTTGATATTTTTTTGCCTTATACTTTTTGTACTTTCGACCTTTTGTATTTTCGACCTTTTGTACTTTCGACCTTATTTTTTCAACCTTTTGTACTTTCGACCTTTTATCCGCCGCTCTTTATTATCCACCGAAAAGCTAATAAGACACAAAATTGATTAGTTTGGATTGATCTTAAATAATTTCTTTAAATTAAGAACACCACTGGAGCGGTAAATATAAAATAACTTCCACTTTGTTATACATCGTTTGAAAGGAAATTTTATTGGCTATGACGAAGTATAAAACACATTTTTTGATAAAGAGCTTGGTTTTTAAGAAAATTGAATAAAACGTATGAAAAACATGTTTTTTTTAATGATTTGTTGAAATCACCCCCATTGACGGACGTCGCTGAAGAGTTTGCTATCAGTCAAACCCCACCGAGTTTCACATTTTTAAAAAGGGAATTTCCCTGTCTACAAAAAAGTGGACAACAAGTTTTTTCATGTTAAGCTTAGTTTTTGAGAAAATTAGATAAAACGTATAACAAAACTGGTTTTATTTCTGTTTTTTCAAAATTAATTTAATTTACGGATGCCCCTGAAGTTTTGTTTATAAAACCGATTTAATCATGTTATACGTCATTTTGAAGGAAATTTTATTGAGTATACCAAAATGTAATACATGGTTTTCTGTAGATATCAGTTTTTAAAAAAATTAAATAAATCTTGGAAAAAACATTTCCAAGTATTTTTTCAACTTTTTTTAATTACTTCAATTAACGGACGCCGCTGGAGAGCTTGTTATTAGTCTAACTTTATTAAGTTATACCATGTTGAAAAGGGAATTTTATTGTCTACAATAAAGTATGTTATACATTTTTCTCTTAGAAGCTTAGTTTTTAAGAAAATTTGAAAAAACCTCAAACTTTCAGATTTTGGTGGGTCTGGGGGGGTTTTTGGAGGTTTTTGCAGCCATTAAAAAAAATTATATTATTATTTTTTAATTATACAAATATATATTTTGAATGTACAATGTACAATTTGGGCTTTCCAGCGGAAATTTAAAATTCCGCCGCCATTTTGGCCGCCATCTTGAATATCTCAGCCCCTGTCAATATTTCGAGTTGGCAACAGGGATATTCGGATTCAGCGGGGTCAAAATAGAGGGAATTGCCCATTTGCCAAAAAGTAATATAAATTGCTTCTAGAAAGTGGATTTTCCCGAAACTTGCCTGAACTATAGTAGTTAGAAGTAAATTTAGCAGTTGGGTGTTTTTTTTTATAAATTTTTTTTTATTTCCAACTTTTAGGTTTAATTCTTATTCAGCCTTATAAAAAGAACTATGCATTTACAATTCATTTAGCTTTACCCAAAAAGTACATGTAGGACGCGAACAGTGTTACCTTCCATTGAGTGAAGGTGGGGGAGAAGAGAGGGAGGAGGGAAGTGCCGAAAGAATTTTTGAAATCGCTCTAAATTTGTGAAAGGTATAGCTACAACTGTTACTAATAAGGAGGGTGGGAAGAGGAGAGGGATAGGAAGGGAAAAACTAGTAAAATTATGTTGGAAAAGTCTTAAAGCGTGTGCGGAAAGAATTTTTGAAATCGCTCTATATTTGTGAAAGGTATAGCTACAACTATTACTAATAAGCAGAGAGGGGAGAAGAGAGGGAGGGGGAATCTATTAAACTGATGTTGGAAAAAAGTCTTCAAGCGTGTGCAGAAAGAACTTTTGAAATCGCTTTATATTTGTGAAATTTATGGCTCCGGTTTAAAAGAGCGATATTTAAAACGGCGACATTCAAAACAGCGGTCTCATTTGAGCGACATTTAAAAGAGCGACATATTAAAACAGCGACATTTAAAACAGCGACATGTTAAAACAGCGACATATCAAAAGAGCGACATATTAAAACAGCGATATTTAAAATAGCGACATTTAAAACAGCGACATATCAAAACAGCGATATATCAAAACAGCGATATTCAAAAGAGCGACATGTAATAAAAACAGCGACATTAAAAAGTGTCTTAAACAATAGCAACAGTTCGACTAAGGGGTTTCTTTCCTAACATATTTTTTCAAAAAAAAAACCTTTCCTGACTTCTTTCCCGGGATCCTAGAAGGTGTGAACCGAACCGAACCGAACTGAACCCATCCGAACCGAACCGAACATATAGCCCTCATGGTATAGAATCGGTTTGTCCTTTTTCGAGGAACTTTCCATTTTAACGTTGATTAAAAGTGACCGGCAGTGGCTTAATTTGACGATTTTTGATGTCTTAGTGTATCGTGGTTACAATAAGGTTTACTAAAATACCGGGTGTGGTCAGTCATAAGTGTTGCTTAATATTGATTTTTGAATTGTCGCTCTTTTAAATGTCGCTGTTTTGATATATCGCTCTTTTGAATGTCTCTGTTTTGAATTGTCGCTGTTTTGAATGTCGCTGTTTGGATATGTCGCTCTTTTGAATGTCGCTGTTTTAAATGTCGCCGTTTTAAATATCGCTCTTTTGAACCGGTGCCGAAATTTATAGCTATAACTATTACTAATAAGGATGGTGGGGAGGAGAGAGGGAGTGGCGGGGGGAGGGGTTAACTAGTAAAATGGTGTTGGAAAAAAATCTGAAAGCATGTGCAGAAAGAATTTTTGAAATGGCTCTATATTTGATAAAATTATGCGAATATGGTTTTTGAATAGAGGGGGGGGAGGAATGACTGGAGGGAAGATGGGTGGGAGCAAGGAAGAATACAAAGTAACTACAGCAAATTAGAGGACATTTGCAATGGGTAATTAAAGGAATTTCAATAAAATCGCCTGAAATTTAGAAAATTTGTATGCCTTAAATCCATATACGTAGGAATATTACGTATATGCTTAAATCCTACATCATATGACAAAATGACGTCTGAAGACCGCCATGTTGATTCCTGTTTAAAAAAAATATAGCCTATAGCACCTTCGGGATCAGTAGCAATTCAACGACACCTTTTTTGGGCAAAAAAGAGCCAAGTACGCGAAAGTGGTATTCCGTAAAAAGAATTTTTAGTTTGGTAATATTTTTTAAACTTTTGGTCTTTGATAACGAACAAACAGTTGTCCAAGTCATATACGTAATTACGTATATGGTCCAAGTATCCATCTCTAAGTATATTTTTACTGGTTGGTGATTGACTGTACTCTAAACAGTAAACCGTTTTCGCCTGCAGACCTATTTTTACATCTACATACTTGTATACCTACGTATTTTTTGCATATTAATTGTAGGTGAACTTGCGTAAAAAAATCTGAACAAAGGTACATGCAAATTCGAACAAACAGCGGCGTTCCTACATGTGGATATAGATAAATACAGGGCGGACTAATTTTAGTTTTTTCTATCGACAAATATACGTATAACAACGTTTGCGAGAGAAAGCATGGGCGATAATTAGTCAAGTCATAGAATTTTAACTTGCCAAAGGTGGTGTAGTCGCGATTTGTACATATCGCACACCCGCTGAAAAAGAGTCACAACTCAAAAATCGCCCTTATTGAGATAAACCTGCCGCCATCATCGAAATAACTTGTACTTTCTTCCATAAACCGCGAAATGGCGATGTGACTCTTTTATTTTGTCCAGTTTAGCTGAGGATGCGTTCCTTTACAGTGTCACTTTTGACTTTATAACAGCGTGAACGTGGAGTTTCATCCTGAAAAGAGTCACATTTCGAGTTGTGAAGGTTTTCGTGTGAACTATTGGTTAAATCTGACCCAATAACCAGTCACATTTCGAATTGTTTAGTGTACTTAGAATTAAGGAGAATAATAAAAAAATCTTTTGCATTTATTAGAGAATAATCACATTCCCAGTTGTCATTCAGCATTTTATAACTCGTAAAAATAAATACAAAGTTTCTTCTTTATTTGTTTCTTTTTTTATATTATTTACCATCCTGCGTGACATGCTGATTTACAACGTCGTGATGCCTTGTTCTAAAAAAGTGTCACAATATCGGGTTTTTGTCTTTTTTTTAACTAAAAACGACAAAATTTTTTCTGAGAACGTACTGCACCAATTACATTGAGTTAATAGGTTCCTGTTGATATAAGATAACATGTTAACTCGTAATTTGTCATGTAAGTGTAAAATGAATCTCTCTAATGCACTAAATTCTTTAACAGCGATTTTCTCAAAACAATGTTTTTTGAGTTGTGACTATTTTTTAGCGGGGGTGCGATATGTTGTTCACAGTGTAGTCTTAAAACAAATTGAGTTTTCGATCTGGCTTCCCCCGCCATCTTAGATTTAGTGTACACGAAAAGGTTTTTTTGTTAAATTACTTGGTCCCTGTACACTTTAGAAAAAAAAGTTTTAGACAAAAGTTAAAGTCAATAAAATTTCCTACAAAAACGCTGTTGCATGTTTTCTTGTCATGAATGGTTTTCGAGTTATGATGCTAAACATTTCGCCACCATTTTGGATTTTGAGCAATTTTTTTATTTAGTGGCCTTTAACTTCGAAACTGCTTATTTTTGAGAAAATCTGTAATAACATAAAGTAAAGACTAAAATAGTTTATCTAAAATGAGATATCATTGAGTTCCCTGGGTAGTACCCTTGCTGAGATACGAACCCTGAAGTATTAGCAGTACACCCGTTTCCTATGTATTTCCATAGTATATGCTAAATTTTTGAACCGAAATTATTCAGTTTTATGTCATTTTCTCAAAAAGTAAGCATTTTACAGAAAGTGCCAGGATAAGAAATATCGAGTTCGGAGTTTTTATTTTGTTAGATCCTTTTGGAAGATAAAATATATTATGTTAGAATACTAAACTAAATCAAAAAGTTAAAATCAAGTCTTTCTCCACATTCTGTATTAATTGACTTTGAACAGGCCACTATCAAAGCCATTTAGAATGTTCCTTCCACCTGGCACAAAACATGGCAAAAAATGCCACAAGTGGATATAGGGGACCCATAAGCGCACCCAGGGGGGGCGTTATAATTGGTGCGTTATAATGGTATAGAACCTTGTTTTCCGCTTAAAACAAAACTTGGAACATGTTCACAAGATGTTCTAAAACCAAATAACTCTTTGTAGCTTGGCATTCAAGAGGCTTGAAAATTGTTACCATCTACAAAAATACGAAAAACTTACTGTTAAAATGAACCTTAGATTGTGGAACAGACATACGGGTATTTTAGTATTTCACTTCTCTACGTTTTTTAAACTATTTCCATCAATCTTAATTATCGATAAATTTATTCTGAATTCCAGAGAATTTTTCAGATGGGTTAGTTTCAGTAAACGTTTTAAAACATGCTGAAAAACTCAGGGATGATGGAATGAAAGCTATTAGGAAATCATTAGAGATTAAAAGAAGCAGAGTTGTGAGAGAAAACCTAAAAAATAATCAAGTTTCTATTTACGAAAGATTCTTACAAGAAGTTAACATAATCATAAAAGACTTAAAAAGAAAATAAATGGATCCATGATGGATCTGATACCTTCCTAGTCAATTAGCCCACTTCACGCTATCTTATATATGTTTAAATATCTCATAAACGAAAAATTCTACGAAATTTTTGATTACAACACAAATTAATGTGAAAAAAGTGTTCTACTATATACCGAAACCGCATATTAATGCGATGCTCGTTACGATTAAGGTCGTTACACTTCGAACTCTTTTTTACATGAAAATCGGTTCATCGGTTTAGGAGCTATTGTGTTACGGACAGACATACACACACACACAAACACACACATACAGACATAATAACACATTTTCGGTGATATCATTTTTTCCTCGAAAATCTGAGTGCCCCGCCAAGTTCGCGCAAATTGCTGTACCATCTTTTCTTGAAACATTTCAGCCCATATTTGACCTACCTAAAACTCTACTTCGGAACGTGCTACGAAACTCAAATTTTGCACAGTCGTAGATCTTAATAGAGTTAACAACCCCTTCAAGTTTCATGGACTTCCATAAAGTAGTTACGAAATTTTAAAAAATGTCGAAAAACTTACTCATCGATAGATCATCAAAATTCTACTGTACTTCCAGATATGCTACAAAGCTTAAATTTGGCAGACTGATAGAAATTATGAACAAACCCTTGGACAATAAAAAAACCCCAAAAAATTTTTCATAAACTTTCCTCCCGTATAGTAAAGTTTTGTAAAAGTAACATTCCCCACTTCCAGGAACGCTAGAAAGCTGAGCTTTAGAAGGCGGATAGGAACTATGATAATACCATAGGAAAAAATTAAAAAACCTCAAAGTTTTTAATAAGGCATTGCAAAAGTTTTGAACATTATTCCGCATATGTTACTACTTTAAAACTTAAATATTATCGAAATCCTTTAAAAAAGGAGTGAAATCCTAATAAAAACATTTTATGTAAAAAAAAGCCAAGTACGCGAAAATGGTATTCCGTAAAATTAATTGAGATAAAAGTAAAGCCAAATTCTTAGTAGTTTGAAAATATTTCTCTAAACTTGGCTATTATGGCTGCAAATGACTCACAGGCACAGTGCTAAATTGAACATAAAGAAGTTTGGCTGTAATAGCAAAGTTAAAAAACAAACATTTCCAAACTAGTAAGAACCTTTTTCTTTGGCTTTACTTTTATCTCAATTATTTTTACGGAATACCATTTTCGCGTACTTGGCTTTTTTAACATAAAATTTGACAGTGGGAAGGAAGAATTGTAGAAATCAGTTTGATGACTTGGTCGAGTTAATACCCTGAGAGTCTCTCGTTGTTGTATTGAGACACCGCAGACCTGCATAAATAAAAGTTTTCCGAAAATTTATGTATGGCTTCGGTAGTTCAATTTTAGAATGTTTGCGTACAGAGCCAAAGATCCTGGGTTTAAGTCCCGGCCGAAGCAGAAAAACTTTTTTCTTTCTTTAATTTCACTTGTTGTTTATAGTTTTAGGTCTTTGCATTATTTGCAATTTGGTATTTGAGATGAAATGTTTTTGTTATGATAATACCTTCTCTAGCGATTGCTGCATGGGTTAGGAAGGTAAAAATTGAAAACAAATGAATGCTGTTCCCCGGTATAACGTGTTTTTTTTTATACCAAGCAATCTGTTCTCGCACACCCAAACAAAAGCGAGCCAGTTACGTGAGACACTGTTTGCATTTTAGTGTTTTTCCCGGTTTTCCGGCAGTTATTCTGGCGCAGATTTTTATATAACCCACAAAAACAACAGTTTTTCCGCCTCCGAGACTTAAGCATCTATTTGTATTCGTAATACAACTTTCAAAGATTTATTGCAAAAGTTTGTTTCAATATTTTTATCTCATCCGTCCACCGTTAGTTACTCTATGAAAAAAAAACTGTTTCGAGATTTAATTGTGAGGTATAAAATATTTTATTTAAAAATAATAGTCGGTCTAATAAAGTTATGTGTTATAGTTTTTTATTTTAAATGATGTGTTATTTGAATTGAGAAAGTTTTTAATTACTGTATCTTTTCGCGGCATAAGATTTTGTTGGTGTTCTTAAAAATAGTGTAACAGTTAATAATGCATAATTGTTATTTAAAGGTGTTTTGTTTGTTTCCTAATAAAAGTATTTAAATTAAGAAATTGTGTAATGTGATGATACATAATACTAACTGCTGTTTTTATTATATTTGGATTTTACGACTATGATACGCATGGCTACAATTACTTGGAGAGATCAAAGGTAACGTAACAACATAAGCTTTTCGGCTGCCCGAAATTAAAACAAAGTAACTGACATTTTTGGAAAAATCGAGTTTTTTTTAAAGTTACATAATCGTTAATCGGTTAAGAAATACTGAAGTTATGATATGATTTAGACCACGTTATTCCATTTACTCCTATGCTTTTTAAAAACTTTATATTGATTTTTCTCGGTTTTGATAAATCTGCAGTTACTTTGTTTAATGTCGGGCAGCCGATTTATACTCCATCTTCCCAACTAAATGTTATTGTTTCAAAGTGACATTTTAAAGTTTAATAAATGCGCATCATGTTTGCATATACCGGGTTGAAAAGAAAAACTGGACAATTTTTTTTTCATTAGAACTTTTGAACTATACCATCGATTTTGACTAAATACATTTTTTTGTCCGCCATCTCAAAATCCAAGATGGCGGATGAAATTAAATTGTACCCTTCAAAGATGCTCGTTTATTCTTGTGTTGCGAACATGTTTAAATTATTAAAAAGCTGCATTCTTGCCACACACAACAAGGTACAAATCAGCAAAATCGGTTCGGTGGTTCTAAAAAAATATTTTTGTTTCAACCATTGTTTTGAATATTATACGATTGCCTTGCCAATCATGTCTGCATTTATTTCGTTATAAATTCATTACTACTGATCATGATCAAAGTTTATCGCCATCTTAAAATTTAAATTAAAAATTTAAAATAAATTTCGAGTTATCTAGTTTGTCATAACATTACAATAACTCGACCTATAGGTCGTCCCGTGGATGAGATATTGAAATATCAGATTATATAGAAAGAAAATGAAAAACTAAACAAATACTTATAGTTAACCTGGCCGAAATTAACCCGCCTGATCTAACTGAATAAAAAAATTAACGAAACGAAAGCCACCTGACCGTTTGATATTGTTTCTTTTACAAACTTTGTGTTTCAATATTTACCCCTTTAATCGCCCGGTGTATTAGTTTTGGATATTACGAATTTTTGTTAAAATGTTAAAAAGTATCAAACAAGTTTCGTGCTAATCGCGTAAAAGGAGTTTTTGTTTCTCTCATATTTTCCGTGGGTAGCTTAAAAGCTTAACCTCACGGGGGTCCAAGATCTAATGGACACCTAATAAGTGCTGACAGTTAACTGTTTCGTCCTTATGGGACTCCTCAGAACACTGCTTGGTCAATGTGACATTCTTGCGAATGTAAATAGTGAGAAAACTTTCGCAAGAGGTGCCATCTACCGAGATACGAGAGAAACCAAAACAAGAGCAGGCGAAAATAAACTGGTAAAGTTTTTGCAAAGTCAGTTGAACAAAGGTTAAAGCCGACCATCGGCATATCCTTTAAAGAAAGTGACATGGGCGGCGGTAGATATACTCATGAAAATTATTTCATTTAATTATGGCGTAAACTAAAGAAATAAAAATAGATAATAAAACTTTCTATTCCTACACCTACAGAAACGACACTGATTTGTTTTCTAACTCTGCATACTGCCGACTAAAGGGGTCCCGAAACGAACACCTGAAAGCAATTAAAAGCGTATCTCAAAAAAATCTGCCAATCAGGTGCCGCCTACCCTTTGTGCTCGGACCGCCAAGAGCCGCGCCTTTTCTCTGTCGGTAGGGTTGAAATTATACCAGGAAGATTTTATATGAATTTGGATAACTTTTGAAGGGCAGATTGAAGCAAAATTTCTTGAAATCGATAGAACCCCGTATTAGGAGCATTTCAGGTGACTTTGCAAAAACTATATACATATCGATCAATGAAAAGACCGATTACAAATAAAAAGAAACAAACTAATCCGTGACCTACGACAGTCCTTTTGCCTTTCAGGCCAGATCAACGCTTATTGCGTTGTAAACCCCGTGAGGTTAAGCTTTTAAGCTACCCACAAAAAAATATGAGAAAAACAAAAACTCCTTTTTACCCGATTAGCCACGAAACTTGTTTGATTTTTAAATTCACGGGTACTAAATCTCACCTTTGTTAAAAAATATGTTTGTGGGGTGGTGTGGTGTTATAATCTGAAAAGTATCTATCCATACAATAAATATATAACTTCTAAAATCTTCATTTAAAAAGTTCTTTCACAAACTCGTCCTGTATCTTAATAACTTGTCAAACAATATTTTTGTGTCCAGTGTATGAATTCCTAAATGGGCGAGAAGGAGTACTCCCTCAAAATCGGGTGAAACTCGAACTGCGCATGCGATCTCACTCGTTTTCCATGTCTCTGTTGGTCCTGACTAAGAGAGATGTAAATTCTCATTCTTACGCATTTCAAGAATTCATACACAGGTGATATTTTGATCAGTACATCAGGATCTGCAACATATTTGAATTTGATTAAATTCGTGAAAGCGTTGTGTGGCTATTTCAAGTTTTACTCCTTAGAAGAAGTGCACCCCCACCAAGCCAATCAGCCAAAAAGATTCCCCCTAGCAAATGAAATCAATTTGTCTTTCTGATTTTTTTTAATATTACTTACCAGAATAGAAATATCTGAAGATTTCGAAATTTGTGGCTCCTTTTATAAACAAAAGATCAATCTTTGTTGGCGCGACTCAACATTTGACATATGTCAAAAATCCAGGATGGCGGAGAGCTTTAAAAAAATGGGTAAATTTTAGCCCTCCTGCAAAAAGTTTGCGACCCTGGTCTAGATAAAGCAAAAGCTCCATACTTTCTTCGCCTACCGAGGTATCACTTATCTAAATTGGTTATGCGATTTTAAATCAGTATTTACACCAAAAATCTGAGGGCACGGCAGTGCCTCGTCAAGTTCGCGTGCCGTAACCATCTTTTCTTGAAACATTTCAGTCGATATTTGACCTACCTAAAACTCTACTTCGGAATGAGCTACGAATCTCAAACTTTGCACAGTCGTAGATTAACAACCCCTCCAAATTTCATGGAATTCCATAAAGTAGTAAAGTAGTTACGAAATTTCAAAAAACATCGAAATTGCCACTCACTCACTCATGTATAGATCATCAATATTCTACTGTACTTCCAGACATGCTACAAAGCTGAAATTCGGCAGACTGCTAGAAATTATGAACAAACCCCTGGAAAAAATCAAAAAACCCCAAAATTTTAATTTACTCCCCTCCCCTATACATTTATAGTTATGTAAAAGTAGCATTGCCCACTTCCAGGAATGCTAGAGAGTTGATCTTTGACTGATAGGAACTATGATAAAACTATAGGAAAAGATCTAAAAACCCCAAAATTTTAATTTACTCCCTTCCCCTATACATTTAAAGTTATGTAAAAGAAGCATTGCCCACTTCCAGAAATGCTAGAGAGTTGGGCTTTGGCAGACTGAGAGGAACTATGATAAAACTATAGGAAAAAATCAAAACACCCCTAAATTCTAATTTACTTCCCTCCCCTATGAATGTAAGTAAAAGTAATATTGCCTACTTCCAGACATGCTAGAGAGCTGAGCTTTGGAAGACCGATAGTAACTATGATAAAGTTATAGAAAAAAATTAAAACACCCCAAAATTCTAATTTACTTCCTTCCCCTATAAATGTAAAGTTATGTAAAAGTAACACTGCCCACTTCCAGAAACGCTAGAGAGCTGAACTTTTTAAGACTGAAAGGCAATATGATAAAACTATATGAAAAAATTTAAAAACGCCAACATTTTAATTTACTTCCCTCTCCTATAAATGTAAATTTATATAAAACTAACATTGCCCACTTCCAGAAACGCTAGAGAGCTGAGCATTGGAATCCTAATAGAAATTATGATAAAACCATGAGAAAAAATTTAAAAAGTCCAATATTTTCATTTACTCTCCTCCCCTATAAATGTAAAGTTATGTAAAAATAACATTACCCACTTCCAGAAACGCTAGAGAGCTGAGCATTAGAAGACTGATAGGAACTATCATAAAACTATAGGACAAAATTTAAAAACACGACAATTTTAATTTATTTCCCTCCCCTATACATGTAAAGTTAATAAAAGTAACATTGTGCACTTTCAGAAACGCTTGAGAGCTGAGCTTTGGAAGGCTGATAGGAACTACGATAAAACCATGGAAAAAAATTAAAAAACCTTAAAAATTTAAGTAAGGCATTGCAAAAGTTTTGAACAATATTCAGCATATTTTACTACTTTAAAAATTAAGTATTATCCAATTCCTTTAAAAAAGAAGTGAAATCATAACAAAAACATTTCATGAAAAAAAAAGGCAAGTACGCGAAAATGGCATTCCGTAAAAAGAATTGAGATAAAAGTAAAGCCAAGTTCTCCAATACAAATTTCAAAATGAAAGGTTCTTACTAGTTTGGAAATATTTTTCTAAACTTGGCTATTACGGCTGTAAATGACTCTTAGGTACAGTGCTAAATTGACCATAAATAAGTTTGGCTGTAATAGCAAAGTTTAAAAAAACATTTTCAAACTAGTAAGAACCTTTCATTTTAAAATTTGTATTGGAGAACTTGGCTTTACTTTTGTCTCAATTTCTTTTACGGAATGCCATTTTCGCGTACGCTTTTTTTTACATGAATTGTTTTTGTTATGATGAGTATTTTTAATTCACGGGTAGTGACTAAAGTTTACGTTTATTAAGATTTAATGTTGCCAGACCTGTTACAAATTTCGATCTTGAACTAAATATATATTTTATTGACAACTAAACAAACGAAAATAGAAAATGAACAAAACTCGACTCGTCGTCACCGATTAAAAAAGTTGTGTGTAATGCGGCCAAAGGAAATAAAAAAGTGAACAGCCAAAGCTTTGGCAACAAGTATGGTATTGCAGAAATTTGTTGCTACAAGATACTGGTATTCCCGAAGAAATAGAAAAAGGTAAGTTTGGCCTTGTCTGCTTTTGGGATTATTTATAATAATAGAATTTAAAAAGAACGCAACTTAATGTTGCAATATGATGATTCACATATTTTAGAAAAAAAAAAATATGCCGCTGTAACAAGACAATTTTTTTTTATGAATTTTAATTAAAATTATGGTTTCGTAGATTTTAAAATTAGCAAGATGTAATTACGCAGGTGTTTCAAACTAAAGAGCGGTAAAATAACATACTAAAAAATTAAACCATAGCCTGGAATTGAAGAGATAATATAGCTAAATAAGCTAATAAGAAAAAACTAATCAAAAATTTAACATTAAAAGTAAATTAAACATAATAATTTCAGGCATATTGAAACATATTTTGTAGATAAATTTTAAATAAACGAAACACCCAACTGCTAAATTTACTTGTAAGTACTAGTCGCAGTTGAGTACAAAATTGATAGGTATACTATAATGTACGACATGCTTCAACTTTTAGTTTTGATGCCCAAAGCGCACTTACGAAATTATACAGTTTTCTATTTTCATGAATCAGTTCATTTCATCATTAGCATGTTTAAAGAGCTGGCCAGTAGCTTTATTATGAGGTATTAAAAGTAAATATCGCACAAAAAATACAGAAAATATCGAAGAAAAACTATTTTTTTAAAAAATAGCCGCCATTTTGTTTTTCAGTGACAGGTGTAAATTTTTTTTACATTTTTAAATTGAGTAGGTCCCACTTAAAGTAAATTTAACAAAATTAATTTTATTTTTCTTAAAACAAGGAAATCATTTTTTTTCTTTGGCAGCCGCCATCTTGGATTTTGAGGCCGGAAAATCGGGGATCCTCGAATGAAAATTTAGCTTTTGGGTTTAGGTACTACTATGCTAAATATAAAAAAATATACCCTTTTTGCAGCGTTATTTTACAAATTTACTCTACTAATATAATAAAATCCGTTTTCAATTACACATCTACCAAAACAATTGAACATCAGTTTAATTTAAAATTAACATGTAAAATATAGCGGAGAGCTGACACTGAACTACACTATTTTTATTGGACATCTCCTAGTGACGTTTGGAGGTTTACATATGGCTACCATTACAAAATTTGAAAAAAACTACCAGTAGTAAATGAGGCACGCTGCATTTCTATCTAGAAATGTTGATTCAAAGCTTCATGAAATACTTGTCAAGAACGCAGTCTCTTCGATAAGATGTACATTTTTTTTTCAAAATTTAATGAAACCTAGGCAAACCATACTTTTTTATGATTTCTCATTATCCTGCAAATTTTTTTTTTAAATATGCATTTGGATAGAAATAGAGCAAAAAAACGTTTTTTGCGTTTTTCTCAAAACTAGGGTTCTTCATAAGGAGGGCAGTTTAGTACTTTAGCATTTTAGACCCTTTAGTAAATACAGGCATGTATCATCCCATAACAATACTTTACCATTCCATCGACAAGTTTGCGATCATCTCTGCAAATGCCCGATTTATTTACAACAATAATGACCTTTATTAAAAAGGAGAGTATTAGGTGGGCAGTTACAAATATTTGGTAATAATAATGTGTTATTGTATGTAGGTTGAAAAGATAACGACCTTGTAGTAGGTGTAACATAAAAATTATTAAAACAAAAAGAAACTTCTTTTCACGGGTGCTTTGACCTTCTCATTAAGCATCGAACACATTTTTCATCAGCAAGGGGATCTCGTATGTGACTACTGCCACAGTTTTTAAGTTGTTTGTATACGAGGTGTGACAATTAAATTATAAGACTGTTGTAAAAAATCTACTTTATTTAAATACTAATACAACTTAATGATGTTCCCCATCAATGTTGTCCCCTTCGCTATCGACGCAGCGTGGCATGTGTTTTTTTCCAATGTTGGAAGCAATTTTAGAAATCATCAGAAGAGAGGCTGTTAAGAAGTCTTGCCGTTTTTTCCTTGACGTGTTCTAATATTTCAAAACGGGTTCCTTTTAACGATTTTTTCACTTTCGGAAACAGGTTGAGGTCGCAAGGGGCCAAGTCTGGTGAATATAGTGGGTGGTTAACGACGGGGATCATCTTATTAGCTAAAAACTGCTGAATGGATAGGGCATTATGGGCCGGTGCATTGTCCTGGTAGAGCAGCCACGCGTTGTTCTTCCACAAATCTGGACGTTTTTTCCTTACACGTTGCATTAGCTACATAAATACTTTCAAATATAAATGTTGGTTCACTGTTTGACCCTCACGCGCCCATTCAATAAGAATAACACCCCTCATATCGAAAAAAAAACAATGAGCATCGCTGTTATAGATGTGCTGGAGCGCCTTTCTCGTTCATCATCTTTAACTTCTTCACGACCCTAGAAAAAGCTTTTATGCCACATAAAAAACATTGCACGAGACATACACTGCTTTCCGTAGACATCTTTTAGCATTTGAAAGTATTCAGTAGCCGTTTTTTTGAGTTTTACTTTAAATTAATACGTTGCTTAATGTTTTCGTTTGTCATAATTCCGGCAAATGAGCTATGCACGATCCGCTTCAAACTACTGCGTAAGCCAAACTAGTAGAGGAAAGGCGACAAGATTGCGCGCGGTAGTAGAACGCACATCAAGGTGAATAACTTCAACCGCCCGAGGTGTGGAGATTTAAAACCTGTTAGTACGGGGGCCAGTCTTAAAATTTAATTGTCACACCTCGTATTGAGATTACATTACTTTAAGCATTGACCAATAACGTCTGTCCCTCTCTGCGTATATCTTAAAAGCTCCGAAACTACCTGTGATGAAAAAAAGAGAAATGTATGTATAATCTTTAGTTTTATTAAAATTGGCCTTTCCCAAGTATACACACAGCACAAAAAGTTCAAAATTTAAAAAAATACATATAAATTATGACTATTTAACTGCCAAAATATTAAATTCTGAAAAGCTTTCTTAGCGTATAGAGTTTTAGGTTTTAAAATACCTATATTAGAAAAACAAAAATGCAATTACTTTTAAGCTAGGTTTATACAGAAACATAGCATGATATAACATAACATTACAGAAGGAAAATGGCTGTTTATACAAAACATATAACATGACATAACATAAAAGCTTGGTCCAATCACAGTTTCTTGATGATTGAATAGGTGCAGGGATTCCCTACCCTGTACAACAAAAAATACAAGGATTTTTCATCTCTAACAAACATAAATAACACCACCTATGAACGTAACAAAAGGGCCATCATTACATGTATTAGAGCTGAACCCTTAATAACTGCAACACTAATAGACAGCCTACTAATTATTTGTACCTAAATATCAATTATATCACGTTTTGTTTACCTTTTTTGCCTAATTAGTTTTTTTAAACATCGAAACCATCCAAACACAATAAAAAGGTATAGTTCAATGAATTTTGGATATGTTGTTAAGCTCAGGAGGATAGTTAAAAATCTGAGTTTTCGTCACCCCCACCCCTGTGCTTCCTCCGCCATCTTGAAAAAACCATCAAAAATTGTAGTTTTTTGCCTGTAACGTCGTTCAAGTACACTAAATCGCAAAAAGAGTTATATGAAATTTTTTAGAGGATATAATTATCTACAATTGGGTGGTACTATGGTTGTTCTGCGAGCAGTAGTAACGGAGCTAGGTAATTTCCAAAAATGACTAAAATCACGTGCTTGGGCAAATTTTCAGATTTTTTCTACTTTAGACGGCATAAGCTCCGAAATACTTTGTTCTAGGGTAAAAGTTCTAAAAACATATCTTGTAGAGAATTTTATCAGCTACAAAATCCATTCTGTAAATGTATTTTTAAATATTGTAATGGAGTGGGACTAACTTTTAACTGAAAGTAAGTAAGTTAGAAAATAATAATTTTTTTAAATTGCTTTAAACGGCACGTTTTTTATTTATTTTTATTTTTTTGTGTAAATTTAGTGACGTACAAAAAGTTAAGAGAGCTTAGGGGTCAAACACCTCCTTCAACTAACCACCTCTTCAAAAACCCCCCCAGACCCCCCAAAATCTAACATATTTAGGTTTTCTCAAATTTTCTCAAAAAATACGCTTCTAAGAGAAAAATGTGTAATATACTTTATTGTAGACAATGAAATAATTGAATCCTTTTGAAAAAGGTCTCGATGGGGGTCAACTATTTATAAACTCTTCAGCGGCATCCGTTAATTGAAGTAATTTAAAAAAGTCAAAACATATCCATGTTTTTTCCATGATTTATTCGATTTTTTTTAAAACCAAGGTTTATAGAACAAAATGTGTTATACATTATTGTAGCAAATAAAATTTCCTTTAAAATGCTGTACAAGAAAGTCGGATTGGTTTCATGGTTATAAATTCAGAGGCACCCGTAAATTTAACCAATTTTAAAAAATCACAAATTAAAATATTTTTGTTACAAGTTTTATCTAATTTTTTCAAAAACTAAGCCTAATTTAAAAAAATGCTATGATGCACTTTAATAACAGTAAAATTCTCTTTTCAACGGTGTATAACTCGATTATGTTTTGCACAGGTTTTATTTGATTTTCTGAAAACCATACCCTTTATCAAAAAAATTGTTTTTTACTTCAATTCAATCAAAATTCAAAATTTGCCGAAGCACGTGATTTTAGTCATTTTTGGAAATTACCTAGCTCCGTTACTACTGCTCGCAGAACAACCACGGTACCACCCAATTGTAGATAATTATATCCTCTAAAAAATTTCATATAACTCTTTTTGCGATTTAGTGTACTTGAACGACGTTACAGGCAAAAAACTACAAAAAGTGCCAAGTTTTGATGGTTCTTTTCAAGATGGCGGAGGAAGCACAGGGGTGGGGGTGACGAAAACTCAGATTTTTAACTACCCTTTCGACCTTAATAACATATCCAAAATTCAGAACTACCGGACCTTTTGTAGGGTAAAACTCCTCTATTCATTGTACTAGTAGGGTTATGGTGAAAAATGGTAAATAATGACGACGCGGTCAAGCGCGTAATGTGATTTCACAGAAGACATGACATAAAAAGATAAAAGGCATCTTTTTATGTTATGTTATGCCATGTTATTTTTCTGTATAAACACCAACAGAGTTTGTCATAAGCTCAATTCTCTTATGTTATGTCATGCCAACGATACTCAACACACAGGATTGCTTATTTCCATTTAACTCTATGTTAGCGTCGATCAAGCGAGACGAACACTGCCTGCTTACGTCACCAGCGGACCAGTTGCTTTGTTTGTATTAAGAGTTCGTGTGATTTTAAGGTGTTTTTGACGTTTTTATCTCCGTTTTTTGCGTTTTTTTATTAATTTGACGGTGTGGAGGTATTTAGGAGGTAAATAAACCTTTAGAAATGTGAATTAAGTGAATTTATATAAACACAGCACATTAATTTATTGTTGAAATAAAAGACGGGGGTGCTGGTAGACCCCAACACTCTGAAATAAGATATGAACTTTAATTTTCCATACTTTGAAGTTTTAAAGTTGGGTGGATTATACCCCTAAAAACTGCCTTAAAAGTGGTGGTTCCCACAAACTTTCAAACTATTTTTTTGAAAAGTGATTTTTCAGCAAAAAAATGCATTTTAGCAAAAATTATCAGAATTACTTTTTTGTAGTAAAACAATTTTTCGTTGTAAGCGGGCATAGAAAGATTTTGTTTCTCTTATATTTTTCCGTGGGCAGCTCGAAAGTTGTACACCCACAAGGGTACAAGATCTAATGGATACCTATTAAGTGTTAACTGTTTCGTCCTTAAGGGATTCTTCAGAACACTGCATGGTCAATGTGACACTTTTGTAAAGCTATACAGACGGTATATGGATCTCATCTTTCAGCTCCAATTTCAGAACTTTTAGTGTAACTTGATTTTAGGATGATCCCCGTAGAATTTGTAAATATTTAAAGAGTCAATTTTCTTTATTCCCTTACTCCCAAGTTTTGCGGAAAATTCTCACCTTTCGTATGATTCAGGGGGAAAAGGTTGTGCGTTTATGATGGACCTAAATTGCGTGCTTTGGGCTATATAATAGGGACTTATTACAATAAAGCCAAGCAGTAATAGTGCCAGGCAGTTTTTTAACAGTTTTACATGGGCACATAACAGCCGGTCTTTCAATATAAGGCCTTTGTCTACTATGAGAACTGGAATACATACTTCCATCTTTTATTAAAGATAAATAAACGACTTATCTTCAAATTCTACTTTGTTATGTTAATCTGTCAAAATATTGCCGGACACTATTACTGCCTGGCGTTATCCCAATAAGTCTCTAATAATAATAATAATAAAATACGTCTTTTGGCGAAAAATATATTGCAGCATAAACTTTTACAACCTAAACTAAACATTTTTAAAAACCGCCCACACATTTTCTTATTTTTCTCACTTTGACTAATGCAATGTGCTTCTCATGGCTAGTGATTATCAATAATTTACTTCAAATGTTTGTGTATTTAAAAATTCAAAATTTCTTGGCATCAGGTTAATAATCACCCATTATCTCCGGAACCGGTCAGTATACCAAACATACCTAGCTAATAGAAACGCATCGAAATTCGTTCAGTGGTTTAAAGTTTGTTTAGTGGTTTTAAAAAGTTTAAAGCGAATGCAATTAAAGGGTATACTTATTGTTCGGCCAGAATAAAATTAGGAGCAAAAGAGATGGCTTCAATTAGCGCTGTCTTTCTCTGTGCAGTGGCGTACTATAATTTTTTAATTCATCATTATTAGGTATTAATTTTATATTTTACTCCTCCTAAGCCTTTTATTGCTGGAAAACTCCATACCTTATTTTTTTAAAACTTTTATACTTATTATATTATATAGCTACCTACCTAATGAAATAGGTAGTTCCAATCTAGATAATCAAAAAAATCCAAATCCATTCATTATATGTATCTTTAAAATTGGAGCTCCACACAGTTTTATTAAAAAATTCAAAAAGAGTAAATGATACGCCACTGTTTCTTTTTGTTGGTCTAGAATGTGTATGAAACGTGTCTAGTCATCCTGTTTGAGCCCAGCGATAACAATAGAAGCCCAATAAAAGGGTGAGAATTGTGAACGGGCCTAATTCGATTTGAGCCAGCGATAACAATAGAAACCCAATAAAATGGTGCGAATTATGAACGGGCTGGAGTAGATTTTGTTGTAATATAAAATTTTGTTCATGGTAAATTTGCTAAAAATGAAGACCACTAAGTAAGACCAAAGTGCTGTAAAAGAGGAAGATAGATTGAGTTGAGCCATTTTTTTGGGCCTCATTTTATTCTGACCGGACATTAGTATACGTAAGTGAATACGTTGAGCCTTTATAATTGACCATCCTTTGAGTTTTGTGGGAGGGGAAAACACATGCACTTATGCCCTTAGTAGTTTAGAAAGTGGTGTACTATAATACTGAGAATACTTTCTTTGCAAGTTTTTTTTTAGTTGCAGGATAAGCTACATAGTCTTTAGATATGTTTAAACTTGTGGGTTTAACTAGTCCTATTACAGGAGATACTGCAACTCTCATTAGAACAGGGTTTATTTTGTGGTGTCTTTCTTTTGGCCATCTGTTGACTTGACGGTAGTATTAATTATCGGCAATTGATCAGGTAGCGTAACATACCCTTTTGTCTGATAAGTAAGCTCTATTGAATTTGTTTTATTATTTTCATGATTATTCAAACTTTTAGGATCACCCAAAACCGATGTTTGAAGATCTGCATCGTACTCTTTGGATTGAAATTTATTTTCTACTCTATGTCCTTTTTTAGAAGAGGTAGTTGGTTTGGCCATTGTTGAAGCTTCAGCGTCATTTTCTGTTAACGTAACATACCCTGTATGATGAGATGTCAGTTTCATTAAATTTGTCTTATTAACTTCATAGTTACTTGAATCCTCGGGTTCGACCGATTCGGATTTTTGAAGTGGACTGACGCCTCGTTCGGATTGACATTTATCCGTTACTGTTGTCGGTTTGTTCAGTTCTGACATTGCAACATATTTTGTAGGACAAGCTTTTTGTGTTGATATGTTTGCTTTATTGCCTGCCGACAAATCATGAGACCCAGTCAAGTTTGATTTGTTATGATTTTTCTCACTTTTATTTAAGGGTGTTTGTACTACCTGTTCTGATGCAGAAGGCATTACAACATATCCATCATGGTAAGCTCTTTGTCCCGCTTTGTATGTTTTATTTATCTGTTTAGCATTTGAAGCTGTAGAATTATCCAGCTTATGAGCTACCATAACATATCCTTTGGGTGGACTGTTAAGCTCTATCGGACTTATTTTATTGTTTTCATGATTACCTAAACCTGCGTGGTTAACGGAATGTGATTTTGGAGGTACTATATCCTTTGGTGAATTTGCTTCGTATGTCTGACCAATGTTAAGATTTGCGGGGTTGGGTTGTTCTGATTTTAGTTCCAAGGCTAATTTTACGTGGCCAATGTTGTGAGTTTTAATTTTGGGCGTCTTTGCTTTTCTAATTCTTATTTCATGTTCAGACACAATTTCTTTTTTTAAATTGTTTTGTATATAAGTTTTGCTTTGATCTTCTAATTGTGCGCTTGCTAAAATTAAATTTAGGCCAGGCGGAAGTTCTGGTTCAATTTGTTCATTTTTTATATGTTTTTTAAATCTAAAAAGCAAAAAAAAAATCATACATCTTTATATATCATTATTACTTTGAATTGAAAAAGCTAAAAAAGATTTCACGCGTTTATTTAATTTTATTTTTTTTTACTCTGTAGTTAACTTGTTTTTAAATGTTAATACTTTTTCATATTAAGCTTGACTCTCACTTGTACAAAATACCATGTACTTAAATTTAGTTTCTGTTTCTTTAAAGTTAAACAACTTTAAGTAAGGGTTCGGCCAATGGTCAATAATACCCGGCAAAAAATATTTTTATACAATTAAGCATTGTACAGAAAAAAAACCGTATATAAAAAAAACCTTCAATTTCTGGGTAGTAAAAGTATTAAAATATGCACAAAGCACACTTTTATTACATTTGAAATTGCAGCCAAACTGCTATTGACAGAAAAAATATTGTTTCACTTAACTTTAATGGGACAAAAGGGTTTAAACAAAATACATTTTACTTGAGGGTAGTTTTTTAGGGGTTTGAAATCATAAACATAGGTTTATAAAGTTTTACCGAATAGTCGTTGTATCATTATTTTTCCCCAAATATATACTTATGCTAAAAGCTTTAGTTTCTAGGATATCTACAAAAAATATAATTTATCCATATACATATAGCCTAGTTTTTGACACCCTTGGCAAAAAAAATGAAATAAAAATCTGAAAATTGCATATAATACGAGTATTTTTTAAAACGTTATGTAAGTACCTCTGTTTATAATTTTCAACCCTTAATAAACCACACTTATGTTCCATTTATTTTGTCTTAATCCCTTTGTCACATTTAAGTTTAGTCAAACACTATTTTTTCTAAAATTTTATAAAAATACTTTAATATCTGTTAAGCTGGAATTTCAAATAAAAAAAATGTTTGCGAATTTGCGCGTATTTTAACACTGCTTATAACAAGAAGTTGAATATTTTTAATATTACGCTTTTTTTTTCTAGTACAGTTCCTAATTGTATAAAAATTAAATTTTCAAAATCCTATTGGTGGTCTACCTGGTAATAACCAATTTCCTAACCTTTACTTAAAGTTATTTAACTTTAACAAAACAAAAACAAAATTTTAGTAAATTATGTTTGGTACAAGTGGGGATCAAGCTTAATATTATAAAGTATTAACAGTTTAAAACAAGTTACGTACAGTGTGGGAAAAAATTTAAAAAAAATAATTTTTGTATAGTATAGATCATTTTGCTAATTTTTAACTTTTTTCGAAAAAGTTATTAGTTTTCGAGAAAATTGCAAAAAACTGATTTTTAGAACATTTGGGGACTTATATATGTATAGCAAAGCTCAAGGAGGACTTTGGCGGAGAATATGTGGTGATACGGCACAGATGCTAAAGAATAATTATACAAAAATCCAGCTTGTACCTATTTTTTTTCAGGTGAATTGCTAAAATGACTGGACTATATGGTCCTTGATAAATACCGCTAATAAATATTATTCACAAGTACTACCTAAATCGGTAGCCTTACTTACTTTTGCGTGACAATTACAGCTCCCACACTAGCAAAAATAGCTAGTAGCACCATTAGTATTAGAGATAATTTATTGGTTGCCTCTCTGGTACCAACAAAAAAATGTTTTTCCTTTGCAGACTTTAGGAAAGATATCTCCAATGTTAGGGCATACAAAGTGTTTGGGGTTAAGCCCCGTACCGTATAGTTTGTTACATATTTTAAAATGGTTTTTTCTACCCTTTTTTCTTTGCAATTTGAATCTTTTATAGAAACAACAGGGCAATATTTAAGCTTGTATTTTAAGCCTCCGCAATTTGGTTTCCAGGAAATCGTAAAAAAATTCAAGCCTGTTTCTTTAACATCAATGTTCATAAGATTGGATACTTTGTCATAAAATAAAACACAATCTGTTGAGGGTTTTGTTATTCCACTAGTGGAAGAATCAGTGTTTGTCGATATTCCAAATTGATAAGTTTGGTAAGAATGTAGTTCTATTGAGATATTGGATTTAGTATGTGATACGGTTGTCCATTGCCAATTTTTCTAAAATACATAGTAGACACATAAGCTGATTGATTTGTACTGTAAAATTGACAAAAAGTTGCATCAACAAGAAGAAGATCTATTTACCTTGCACGTAATATTTAACAAATTCGCTTTTACTTCGCACCAGAAAACAGTGTAATTTCTTACTGTTATTTCTTTGCTGTTCAAAGGGTTATCCCAAATAAAATAACAACGACTTAATGTGCAAATTTGCGTCAATGTATGTGGAAAATTAGGCCCTAAAAGTTTGGTAAAAATAAAGAATCGTCAAATCCAGTCAGAGATTTTTAAACTGCCACAAAAGATAATATTTTACTTCAATTGTTGTAATTGTCAAAATTTTCTTAGTATCAATTCGTAATTTTAGAAACTACTTTTGATAGTTTTTCTAATAATCACTCCTACATGTAAAATATAGAAATCGCAGTTACACCTTAACAGATCAAATATCTTTCTAAAATCATACACAAACAGCCTTTCATTTGCATATAGATCTTTAGATTATTTGAAAATAGTATATGTTTGACTATACTTACGAGATTCTTTACTTGGAACAAATATTGACGAGTAATTTTCTGAATAACCGATTTGATTCACTGACCAAATCTTAAATGTGTAATTTCGATTTGAACATCCATGGTATGTTCCAAAAAATTCCTCTTCAGCTACTTCAAAACTAGAGTTTTCCTTATCATTAACTTTTATTTTGTAATAAAAATCCTGACCATTTTTCTCGGTTTGATTTAGGGTAGTCCAATAAATAAGAATATCAGATTCATTACTGTGTTTTGTTTCTTTGATTTCAAAACCGCCTATGGGAGTTTCTGGTGCTCTAGCTGGGAGTTTTGGTTTGGTTTTAACACTAATCACAGTAGCTTTCGATTTTCCATTTCCTTTTCCTTTGTAATGATTATTTTCACTCTCGACTTTTATTGTATATTCGTCGTTGGCATATTTTAGATGGTTAATATTGATATCGGGTTTAAAAAAGAAGATATCTTGCCTGACGCAGGCAGATATATTAGCAGTTTTCCACTCGGGTTCGAATTGTGAATTATATGTCAGCAAGTACCGAAATCCAGAATATTTGGTACAAGGGCCACTAGTAGGGCTTCTAGAGCCGAGTAATAGATGGATTGAATCAGAAGTTACGTCATGGATTCCTACGACTGGAGCGTCCAAGATAACTAAAATACAAAAATTAAATAAAAGCAATAAACCGATTTCTGTGCAATACTTGCAAATAGTACTACCTATTTTTTTTTTAGTTTATTTTTGTGGGGTCTTTATTTCTTAAGTACCCAGAAGTATTGCTTAAAAATTGTGTTTTTCAACAAGTGCTTCACCTGGATCTATCTATCTATTTAGCCTTCTTCGATCCATCTGTGGACATAGGCCTCCCCCAATATCCTCCATTTATCTATGTCGGTCTGTTTATAGATCTAGCTCCGGCATGTTTCTACAAATCGTCGGCCCATCTCATTTGGAGTCTTCTCCTACTTCTTTTATTTTCCCAATGTCTCCGGTTTACAATACATTTGTTCCATCGATCGTCTTTCTGTGTGATATTATGACCGGAAAATTTCGATTTTAATTTTCCTACTTTTCCTCTGACATTCCTTTACTTTTAAATGTTCAAAAGTATCCATAATGTGGGGTGAAATATACTTTCCTTTTTCCTTTACTTTTGTTTAATTTCTTATCCATTCATTCCTTTTTCTATCTGTTAGCTGTACATGTAACATTTGTCTTTCCATTGATCTTTGGGCTTTGGTTACCTTATCCATGTTTGATTTTGTAAGTGTCCAGGTCTTTGATCTATATGTAAGTAAAGGAAGGATACATTGGTTATACACTTTGGTTTTTAGGTACTGAGGATATATATATTTTTTTAATATGTAGCTTCATTTACCGAATGCTGCCCAGGCCAATCTGATAATCGTCTCTTGATTTCAGCTGTTTGGTTTTCTTTTTTTAGTTTAATAATTTGTCCCAGGTATATACAGTGTGTCCACGTAAGTTGGCGGCATATGGGAAACTTTTTTATTATTAACTTGACGAAAAAAAGTTATTCTTTATAAAAAGTTCTGCACACACAGATTCTTTATTTACATTAAAAAAATATTTTTTTCTACATTTTCTCGGCGATTACGTTGGAAATTTAAGTTTGCACATTAAGGCATAATTAATCTAGGATGCAAATAATAATAATGTAAATAAACAATGTTGAATATTTGAAAGCTATTATTAATTCTAAACATCTTTTCTTTATAACAATTTTCGATATTGTCAAAACGAAAGGTACTTTACTCTAGAGCAAAAATCACATTTTTTGACAAACTTCGTAATATGACTGAAAAAATTTACCATCTGATGGTTGCATTTTAGGTTTTGGACCATGCAGAACTTTTTATGAAGAATAACTTTTTTTTGTAAAGCTAATAATAAAAAAGTTTCCCATATGCCGCCAACTTACGTGGACACACTGTAGATATATTCCTCTACTTGTTCTATTTTCTCTTGGTTTATTCTGATCGTGATTGCTAAAATGCTAAAATCTTTATCTGTGTTTGTTATGATTTTAGTTTTAGTGTAGTTCATACTCAAGCCTATGTTTTTAGCTGCTATATCCAGTTCTTCCAGCATTTTTATCAGTGATTTCTTCTTATCGGTTATTAATTATTAATTAATCTTAGGTGGTTCAAGAATTGTCCGTTTACGTTGATGCCTATTTCTTCCCAATCTAAGTTTTTAAAACATCTTCTAGGGCCTGTTTAAATAGTTTAGGGGATATATTCCTTTGTGGATGTTGTTGCTTCGCTATATATATATTGGCTATTAAATCTGTGTATCCGTGATCTATTCGGCTATTAATTAAAGATGCTTTTACTGCCCAGTGCTCAATGCTATCGAACGCTTTTTCAAACTCTATAAACGCAATATATAGTGAAATGTTGTATTCGTTGGCTGGTTCTGTACTGAAACCTTTTCTGAAGTGTGCTTGTTCTTTTGATTGATATCCGTGAAAAGGCTTATAAAGATAGTCGATAGTTTTGTAGGTCTGCTCTATCGCCTTTCTTGTGTAGAATAATGGTTGTTTGGGATTATTTTCTCTTTTAGTATTTTATTACCTGGATACCTTCAATAATTTATGTATTAATAAATTAAACTAAAAAACTCACCATGCTCGTAATGTGTAAATGATATATTTTGTTTGCTATATCCAAGCTCATTTTTAATTTCTAGTTTAAAGTCGTAATAGTTAGCATCCTCGAAATTATTAAGTTTGTCTGGATAGTCTAGTTTCCATATACAAATGTATGTTCTTATTCCAGTTTTATAGTTAAAAGATTGTTCTAAGTTTCTTGTACTTTCGTTACAGTGACGCTCGTATAGCCTAAAAATGACACTACCAAATACATTTTTTTAATTTGTTTTATCAACACACACATTTGTAAATTTTTTTTATATAAAAAAATTGGGTTTTATTTTACAATAACAACTTATAAAAGTCAATTTGGACAATCTTTAAATTGTTATTATTTACAAAAGTATGCAAATATGAAAATATTTTTGACGGCTTTCCAAATTTCTTAAATTAAGTCAGTGGCGTATATAAGGGGGGGGGCCGGGCCCCCCCGGAAGCTAAGATTTTTTTAAATATTATATAAAATAGCATAAAATACGGCCTCAAGAGGTCTCGCCCCCCCCCGAAACTGTCTTGGGCCCCCCATTTTCTATATACGCCACTGATTTAATTAATATTTGAAGTTTATCATATCATGCGGGAATGAGCTCTGTGACAAAATAGTGCGTGCCCAAACATTCATACAGACCTACAGATACAACGGGTTCAAAACGGCAGTGGGACAAAATAGCGCAGGCTATAATAGACCGCCCAAAATAGCGCAGGCCATAATAGCGCATGGCCAAAATAGCGCAGGCCAAAATAGCTCATGGCCAAAATAGCGCATGTCTATAATAATATATAATAATATATAATAGTGCAGCTCAAAATAGCGCATCCCCAAAATAGCGCTTGACGTCATTCCCGGGATCCTAGAGGGTGTGAATCTAAACCGGACCAAACCGAACCAACATATTTAAAAAAAAACTTTCCTGACTTTTTTTCCGGGGTCCTAGAGGGCGTGAATCCAAACCGAACCAAATTGAACTCGGTTCGGATTCACAGGAAGTCAGGAAAGTTTTTTTTTTGAAAAATTTGTTGGTTTGGTTTGGTTCGGATTGACACCCTCTAGGATCCCCGGAAAGAAGTTATGCCCTATTTTGGAGATGCGCTAATTTATGCATGCGCTTTTTTGGGCATGCGCTATTCTGGGCATGCCCTATTTTGGCCTGCGCTATTTTGGCCTGCGCTATTATGGCCTGTGCTATTTTGGCCATGCGCTATTATGGCCTCGCGCTATTTTGACCATGCGCTGTTATGGCCTGCGCTATTATGTTCTGCGCTATTTTGTACCACTGTCGTTCAAAACACCCCTCTTTTTTGAATTCGCGTGGATGTTTGGGTTAAAACTAAAGAACTTTTAATTTTTTAATTTTTATTTGTAGTCTCAGTAGTTTAATTCACATTTGTTCTTTGTTTTTTCTCATGGAATAAAGTAAATATAGAGGGGTTTTCATTAATTTTCTAATAATTTTTGAAGTGATTAACTAACCAAGGGGTTTCCTGAATGATTGATTCATTTGAGTAATAATTTTGTCTGCTATTTCTTGGCGTGTATGTTAAATTGTAATAAGTATAAAGGCAATTTTGTGGACCACTCCAAAAACATTTAATTTGCTGGTAGTTGAAAAATTCGCAGTCAAAGTCTTTTACTTCTTTTGGCTGACCTAAAAAGTACAAATACTTTGATTTATGACAAAAAATATTTTACGACGAATAGTGTGGTTACTTTTGAAAAGCATAGGATTCCTCTTGAAGAAACAGAAAAATAAAGTTCCTTGTTTATACCAGTTTTTTCTTGTAAAATTTTCTTTTGCACCATTCGGCTGCCTTAACAATCATATTATATCATATATCAACATTTGGGAGCGTTTCATTAAATTTCTTAAAAGTTTTTTTGAGTTTGCAGATGGTCTTTAACATTCGAGTAGGTTTGCGACCTCGAGCGATGTCCGCTCACGCCGCCATCTTGGAAAAATGGCGCCCATATTCAGTTTTTTCAATAACTTAGTTTTTGTAGATTGTAGAAAAAAAAGTATTTAACGAAAATCGAACTTTCAAAACAACAGAGTGTGAGTGTAGAAGTAGAAAAGAAAAGGTATCACCTCCTGCGCAAAATAGCGGGTGTTAAAATAACGGTATCGAAATAGCGACAATCAAAATAGCGATGTAATAAAAGAGCGACAATCAAAATATTAAAATAGCGCAGGCAAAATAGCGATGTAACATAATAGCGATTCTAACAAAATAGCGATGTAAAAAAAGCGCCAATCAAAATAGCGATGTAACAAAATAGCGACTATCAAAATAGCGATATAACAAAACATTGACGTAACAAAATAGCGACTTATTTTAGCATATTTTTTCAAAAAAAACTTCCCTGACTTTTTTCCCGGGATCCTAGAGGATGTGAATCCGAACCGAACCGAGCCGAACCAAATTCGATTCTGTTCAGTTTGAACCGAATTCGGTTCGGTTCAGTTCGGTTTGGTTCAGTTACTAGGATACATACTCTAGGATCCCGGGAAAGAATTAAGAGAAGTTTTCTTTTTGAAGAAATATGCTGATCCGGTTCGGTTTGGTACGGATTTATACCCTCTAGGATCCCGGGCAAGAAGTCACGCGCTATTTTTTATTTTGATACATCGCTATTTCGATACATCGTTATATTGCTTGTCGCTATTTTAATACATCGCTTTTTTGGTTGTCGCTATTTTGTTACAAACGCTATTTTGATAGTCGCTCTTTCATTACATCGCTATTTCATTACCCGCCATTTCGTACATCGCTATTTTGAACATCGCTATTTCGTTCCGGAGCCCTCCTGCGCAGCATGCTCTCTCTACATAAAATATACAATAAGGCCTATCCAGTTTTATATATAAAAGGATCATTGGAAATATTCGATTTTGTTTAAACTTTTTAGAGAAGTTATCAACAATCTAAGTCTACCGTAAGAGAAAACGATGTTTACTATAAAGAACCTAGATTTATTTTCCGAATTTTCTAGATGTCAGGTTTTGAAAGAGTTCTCTAATAAATAACACTTAGTTTTAGTAAAAATTACAAAATATATTTAATAGTTTTTTATTTTTTTGTTGAGTAATTTTCTTACGAGAGTCAAAAACAGCTGTACTTAACACGTGCGGAAAGTGACGTTCCGTCAGGCCCGTAACTACTAGCCGAACTCCTTTCGACCAAATGCAATTGCGTGCAGAAAGTGGCTGTCGGACGTGCATGCGTTAGCCTTACCACCTTGCTATATTTTTCAGTCGCTGCATATTATTACTACTTACTTCCATTCGAAATGACAAAGGTGATTCTATCCAAAAACTTATATCTGTGGTTATACCAGCAAGTAAACTTGGCTGAACAAGAAGCATCAAGCAAGGTATTCTTATCCACAAAGGTACTGATACTGGTTGAATTTATTATTGTCGTCTAAAAATTAGGCAAATGATCTTTTAAGCAAAGAGTTTATACGGCTTCAAAATAAAATAAGAAAGTTTATCTAAATTCGCGTTTATACAGGAAAATTGAAAATAAAAGTTTGCCAACCATTTTCTGATTTTTTATTTTATTCAAAAATGGATGCGCGCTCTGTTATTTGTGTCCTCGTTAGACATCCTCACCAGTATTTACTAATACCTTAAAACTTAGTATTTTAGACCGGGTTTAAGTATAAAGTCTATAGACTTGATACCCACCGGTTTAAGTGTATTTTTTTAATATGCACAGGTCAAATAACTGCAAAGATTTGGTTCAGCCTAATGTGCAATATGATAGTAAGCATTTCTCAGTAAGTTTCATGTCATATAAATTGAAATCAACTTTAGAAATAAAGAAAAACCACATAAAAAATTTGTAACAAATGTCATTTGTGGAAATTTAGTCCGTCCAGTCGTAGGATTCCCGTTAAAAATAGTATCAAATTGTAGTACCACCCCTGAGGGGTGGTTTAAAGTTCTAAAAACAATAGAAATAATCCATGATTGATAAAAAAAGTATATACAAAAATTTTCAAAGCTAAATAATACATAAATGACGTAAAACTATATCTGTAGATGCATTACCGTATTAAATACGTATCAATATTTAAATACTGTAAAAAGCTCAAGATATATTAGAATCCCTTTTCAATTACTCATCACTAAAACAATCGACCATCGGTTTAATCGTCGCTAACTTGTCTAAAAAATTAACATGTAAAATATAGCGGACAGCTGACACTGACTTACACCGTTTTTATTCGACATTTCCTAGTGACATTTGGAGGTTTAAATATTGTTAAACCAAAATATTTGATTATTTTTATTTATTTATAACCTTTGTGTGAAACTAATGTCTTTCTAACAACAAAAAAAGATGACCCATATCGCAAGGTATTCATGAACAATTTATATAAATATTAAAAACTATTGCACTTACGGGAAAAATGAGTTAAACCTTCAACCAAATTGTAGACTTTTAAACCTAGGATTGTAGGACTTAGCACTTAGCACCCTTTAGTAAATACTGGTATAAGTGTTCGTTAAACTTGTTTTTAAACTTGATTTTATTTTTTTATTGTTGTGATTTTGCTAGGGATTAATGTATCTCATAGTTTTAATGTTTTTAGTTGGTCATTTGTGATTTGGATAAGCAAGGCTTTGTCAATGTGTACTATTGTATTTTGAATAATAAAGCTAATTTTGATTTGATTTGATTTGAATTAGGAAGTCAACAAATAGCGAAATTGATGTAATATTGTTTTTACAATAAAATTACAAATTACCTTCGCAATTTAATTATTGCTGCGGTATAAACTGTGATTTTCTAAATTTTATTTTATTTGGTAGCTGTATTAAATACAACATCGCATCGTTTCAAATACTTGCCTTTCAAAAAAATGCGTTCATCAGTTCTTGAGTTATTGTGTCCCAGACAGACAGACTTCCCTTAGTTTTGGGCACTTCAAAGCCATAGTTTTTTCTTAATTTAAACTTGGGATAATTTATTTTCATGGTCCTATTCCCCAACTTTTTTACTCACGTTTACGGCGGGATCAAAAACACATTTTTGGTCAGCGCAAGCGGAAATCTCCATTTTGGAACTTAAAGATTCAGTTTTGTTGCTAATTAGTTGTAATTCGTTTATTATATCATCGGGTAGTCCACATGTTATTATTAGATTTTCTCCATGTTCTTTCACCTGCATTAGTTTGGCTAAAAAAATATAAGCGCAGTTAGTCGGGCGCATTCCAAGAAATGTTTAGTGCAGTTTTGAAATCGAAGAATTTTTTCAATTTTGTTAGTTCTCAAGTAATGAAGAATTGTCCTGTTTTATGGCGTATAGGCTCTGACATCACAGTGACTAAAGTTGTGACCAAATTAATAATAAATTTAGAAAAAAAACTTTGAAAACAAGCTTTTATAAAATAAACTAAAAAGCATAAAATAATTTTTTGAGTGTTCTGATATAATAATAAAAGCGATGGGCGTATTAAAGAAAATTTACCCGTTTATCTTTTAGCCTTGTTAACTCGAAGTTTAGTGAAAATCCAAATTCATTATATTATAGCAAAGGGTAGATAATTTAACCCAACCCAACCCTACTCAAGCTACCCTTACATTTTTCTGATATGGATGGACATTATTACGCCTGCTTCATATTAGGCAGATCATCCGCGACCGGCAGTGTGTCGATTTATTTTGTCACATTGAAAAAGAAGAGTCGACCCATCATCGGTTGTGCACGACCCACCAAATGCGCATGGAAAGGCATTTGCCTAATATTAAATACGCCCATCGCTTTTATTATTATGATATCAAAACACTGAAAAAATTATTTTATGCTTTTTAGTCCATTTTATAAAAGCTTGTTTTCAAAAAGTTTTTTTTTCTAAATTTATTTTAAAATTTTTAGATTTGTCTAAGTCTATGCATTTTAGCTAGCGCATCGATATTGCAGAGAGTCTTTCCTGTCAATTTTTAAATATCTAACTCTTCGATGAGAAGGCCGTCCAACGATTTGATAGTGAACAAAATACAAACTAAAATTTTACCCCCTCTCCGCCCTCCACGTTATAGGGGAGGTAGTCAGTGATACCACATTATTCGATTGTCATCGGAACTATAACGTTATGCGAAATTTAAAGTTAATCGGATACGTTGAAGTCAGTTGAAAGTAATCAGAAAAACTTGACTTTGAATCCGCCATATTGAATTTTTGTAATCTGATAAAAAATTCGTAATCCTCATCCTCAAAAACCCCCAGATACCAATTTTGGTGGAAATCCAACAAACTAAAATTTTACCCCCTCTCCGCCCTCCAGGTTAGGGGTGAGGTAGGTATTTGATGAAACCACATTATTGTATTGTCATCGGAACTAAGACGCTATGCGAAATTTGAAGTCAATCGGATGTTTGGAAGTTCTTCAAAAATGAGTTGCAAGATTTGATTACATACATACCCACAAAATTGTCATCGGAACTTAGACGCTATGCGAAATTTGAAGTCAATCGGATGTTTGGAAGTTCTTCAAAAATGAGTTGCAAGATTTGATTACATACATACATTCCCACATACATACATACATACAGGTGAAGTTAAATAAATGCTTGTAAAAAAAACTGCTTTAAAGATATTAAAAAATACTCCTATCCTATTCAGATTTATGTCGAATTTCTAAAAACTTTGTTTTCAACGACTTTTTCGACACATACAAACAGACTGAAACCATTATAATACAATATTGAGAAAAACCGCTTCCGGGGTATTCCATGATATTATGAACCTAGCTGGTTGATATTCATAATTAAGATTTTAAACCCAATATTGGTCTAAAGTAACTAAAGGGCATCAGTTTTTAAATTTTTGTAAGAAATAACAAAAATGGTCTTAACACCAATTTGACAGCAACTGATAGTTTAGACTTGACCAAAAGAGTCCCTTAGAGCAAAAATCAGTGACATTTTAAAATTTGGTGTGTCATTCTTATTAAAAAAAAATGTTGAAACCAACAATTTTTTTATTTATATGAATTCTTTTGCTATATTTTAAACTGCTTTTTTTTAATTTAAAGTATATCTAAATGCATAGTTTGGCAAATTGCAATTAAACGGGTCTTATGTAACGATAGTTACCGAAAACATATATTTTTTAAATTTATTGAGTTTCTGTTCTTTAATATTTATATGCAATTATGTCAGCTGAAGAGGGTGTTGCGATGGCTAATAGGTAAAATGTTTAAACAAAAATAAAAACCTAACTTAGGGTTTGACAGTTTATAGCTATTGACAGATTTGACGTAGACAATTGACATTTATGCCAAAATATCAGTTTTTCAAGGACTTGTAAAACGAGGCATTGATAGGGGTTCATTAAAAATTTTAAGTTGGCTGCCCCTAAATCATCCCCGAATGCAAAATAGATCTTTTGATGTTATCGATCACTGTCAAATATGTGTCAGTTATCTTCAATAGTTCATAAGATATTTTCACTTTCAAGAATTTTTCGCAGAGGAAAATTTTAATAAAAAATTAAGTTCGGGTTGTTATTGTGTAAAAATTATTACAAATGAATTAGGTAAATCAATAGGCAGAAATGTATACTTTTCTTTAATTGAATCAAACTTACGATATGGCATTCCTTTCTGGGGTACATGTTCAGCAATTAGGTATTTATGCAATGTAAATTCTAGATATCACTACAAATACTTGTTTATCAAAAATAATATTTTGACTCTTCCTTGTTTATATATTCTTGAAACAATTTGTCTGATAAATAAACATCTAAATTACTTTGAAATAAATCAAAATACTTATTCAACGAGACAAGTTAATAATCTTACATTACCTATACCACATTCATTTTTATTTAAAAAATCCATAATTTATAACGGTATAAAATTGTATAATAATTTGCCAAACAATATAAAACTTAATAATAACTATAACATATTTAGAAATAAGTGCAAGGATTTTCTTATCACTAAAGCTTTTTATTCAATTAACGAATTTTAGGAATAATTTTAAACTTAAAATTCTCAATTATTATAAAAAAACAAGTAAATTAAATATATATATATATATATATATATATATATATATATATATATATATATATATATATATATATATATATATATAATCAAACAACATAATTAAACCACTTATTGGATGGATTTATATATTTTATATTTTTTAAATGATTTTTTCTATTATTATTATTAGTTATGTATTTGCTTTGTCTACATATATAAGACAATAAAGCTTGATTTGATTTGATTTGATTTGTCCCAGCAAATCACTTAAAAAATAGACCGATATACTGTGGACTAGTACCTATATAAATCACTATTAGTAGGCCATGTGTAAAAATATTTTTTCAATTCTTTTGATCCACTATTTATATCATATTACATCAACTCTTGTTAAGCATTTATTATGTTTTTGAATTAAATCCAATTACAATACCCGGGCCAACTGGGCGTCGGGCCAACTCGGCGCCGCCAACTGGGCGCCGGGCCAACTCGGCGCCGGACTAATTTTTTTTTCGATAAAATTTGCAGATGAAAAACAAAATAGATATTTATAAACATCTTTAAAAAATCCTTGTTTTGTTAAGTAAAGTTAAATCCACCAAATAAAACTCGAGTGCTGAAATGCTTAAGCAATATTTCAAGTTTGAGACAAATCGGTTAGTAAATAAGAAAATCCGCCATTTTGAATTCGCCATTTTTCATTTTTTAAGTTTGAGGATAAAACTGTATTAAGTGATCTCAGGCACTGCAAACTTTCAAGAGACAAATCGGTTTAAAAATCAAGAAATCCGCCATTTTTGATCCGCCATTGTTGTAATAAAAAACGTAATTTGTGGTGTTACCAGGTTACCAAACACTACACCTACCAAATTTTAACACTCGACTTGTGGATTTAACTTTACTTAACAAAACCAAATTTCAAGAAAATTGCGTAGGGATTTTTTAAAGATGTTTTTGTATAAATAATATATCTATTTTGTTTTTCATAAAATGTATAATTTTATCAAAGAAAAAAAAATAGTCCGGCGCCGAGTTGGACGGCGCCCAGTTGGCGGCGTCGAGTTGGCCCGGCGCCCAGTTGGTCCGTCGCCCAGTTGGCAGCGCCGAGTTGGCGGCGCCCAGTTGTCCCATTCTCCGAAAAATAGAGTCGGCCAAAGCAAAAATGGACATAAATTCAGCGATTGCAAAAGTTTCTGTAATCTCAAAAATAATTGATAGTTACCATCTATTGAAATATTCTAATATTTAATTGAGTATTTTTTTCTTTTGTGGTATTAACTGGTTTTCCTTTTTTATAAACGAAAAAACTGTCTTTTTGATGTTACGGTAGTTACTGTTACTTTTACAGTTTGGTATTTAAACAGTAGTAACTCATAATCCTTCTGCAATATAACAGTAAATAAATGGATCCATGACGGATCTGATACCTTCCTAGCTACCCCATGAATTCACCCTTTGTGAATCCATGATATATCGGCCACAAAAACAGTTTTTTGTAAATATCTCATAAACTAAAGCTCTTACGAAGTTTTTGGTTCCAACACAAATTATTAAGCAAAATGTATTTCACAATATCTCGAAAACCGCATATTGATAGGATGCACCGTTAAAAAGTTAGCATTTTTTATCATTTTGACCAAAATCTAATCAGCTCGTTAGAGTGTCGAACGCTATTTTACCTGAAAATTTTATCAAAATCGGTGTACTGCTTTAGGAGGTATTGGGTTACGGACAGAAATAATATACACACACACACAACCACGCACACAAACACAGACAGACATCACGACGATATTGCTAAGATAGGTCAAAATACACCCAAATAACACATTTTCGGCGTTATCTCAAAAAAAAAAATCGTCGAAAATAATACCTTCTCTAGCCATTGCTACGCGGGCTAGGAAGATAAAAATATTTTGTTTTGCACATTAACATATTAGTAAAAAAACAACATGATTAGAAAGAAAACGTGCGAATGTTACGATGGTTACCGTGGAATACCCCTTATCCGTTACATTTATTTTTAGTTTTTTTTTTAATTTGCTATACGCAGTTGTTGAAGAGGTAAAAATAAAGTTAAAAAATATACTTACCACCATAATTTATATTGAACAAATTCACAGGAAGAAAGACACAATAAAAAATTAAGACCATATATCGTTTCATTGAACATGTTATTGCAGTTGTTGGTTATAAACTCTAGATTTGTTGTTAAAAGTTATGAAAAATATTCAATATCGTAGTAATATCATCACAATAAAAGGTCTGGCTCTAGTTTGGTTAAATTAATTTTAATTTATAATGATTATGATTATTGCTTACATTTTCCTTTATCAAAAATTATTTTTTATGTGATAACATTTGTTTATTATTATTAGAGGCGTAGTACAGCATAAATAGGTTTACAATGAAAAAGATAAAAAAAGGACCATCTATTTTCTTTGTACAGCGTGTCCCACTTTCCATGAGATTAGATGGGAAACTTTTGGTTATTGTTATTATAAGATCTACAGTTTTCACTTTACTACCCTCTACTATATGTATGTATCCTGCTTATTTTACATTTTTTTTGTGAACACATTTTCCTTGCAGCTTTTTTAACAGGAAGTAGTTATGTTGTCAATAGTTTCACATAACGTGCGTTAAACAAAAAAGTTAAATACCTATATACCTATACCTATAAAAAATGTCCTACTAATATGTTTGGCAACAAGTCTATGTTAAAGGCCATTTAAGAGGTTTTTCTTTCTAAAAGAAGTCGCCCTTGCAATTATTATTTGCATTAGGTTTTTTGATATAGAGCTCGGTTTTTAAGAAAATCGGGTAAAACCTGTAAAAAACATGTTTCTTTTTTAAATTTATTTACACTACCTCAATAAACGGACGCCGCTGGAGAGTTTGTCATTAGTCGTACCCCACCGACTTATACATTGTTGAAAAGGACATTTTATGGTCTACAATAAAGATTTGTACATATTTTTCCGTAAGCTTAGTCTTTATGAAAATTTGAATAAAATCTAAAACTTTCAGGATTTGGGAGTTTGGGGGATTTTGGGGGATTTTGCAGGTAAAATTTAAAAAACTAATATAATTTTATTTTTAAATTAGATTTTACACATTTTTGATCCATTTCTATGTCATTGTGTCTTTAGAGCGTCAACATAGTTAAATTTTTAGAAATTCGAACACGACTATATAAGGAGGGGGCATAAAAAAAATTGGACCAAAAACTTGCCCGGCAACATCCAAATCGTTAGTCTGTGACCTATTCTCAGCTAGGATCCATTGTCAAACTGCGGTCCTCATATTTTGCAGACTCAACTACCCATAGCACCTGTACTGTATTGTAAAAACTTTCGTCGATTGATATTCACTTTCAAAAATAACAATAACAACGTGTTTGATAATGTCCATCAAACAACGATAACAATAATAATAGAAATCACCTGTTTTACTAGACGCCTCAGCCACGGATCACCTCGTGCCTCAGCTGCGTAAAGCCGCGCGCCGCCTTATAGGCGTCCGCGTACGGTAATACACCTTCGGTAGTCGTTTTGGTGACAACAAATTGTTTTTTTATTGACACAAATATAAAATATACATCTATATAAGACTTATATCCACCAAATTAAAGAAAAATTTTCATTCTATAACTTTTATTTAAACTTTTTTTTAAATTTTGCTTTGGTGTTATTAAAAATGTAGGTTAAACTTTACTAGCTATACAAAAAAGTAAAAATTCAGTTATTTTATTTTTTCTAAAAAAACGAAGCAAAATTTTGAAAAATATAATAGAAAGTTATTTTATTGCAGGTGTTTTTTAATTTTTAAGAAAGATACATCGTTTTAAAAAGTATCGTGCAAAAAAAAGTGGTGGGGGCCATATCTTTAAAAAAACGCATTTACCAGAATTACAACAAGTCAAAACCTGATCTATAAAGTGCCCTTAACAAACTTGGCTTATCGGCAAAAAGTTGGCACGACGTGCACACGAAATCCCCCTTTAGGTCGATTTGTCCATAGACTATAGTAGGTGTAACATAAAAATTATTAAAACAAAAAGAAACTTCTTTTCACGGGTGCTTTGACCTTCTCATTAAGCATCGAAATTTTTCATCAGCAAGGGGATCTCGTATGTGACTACTGCCACAGTTTTTAAGTTGATTGTATTAAATGTTAGGGTATTAAATACGAGGTGTGACAATAAAATTATAAGACTGTTGTAAAAAATCTACTTTATTTAAATACTAATACAACTTAATGATGTTCCCCATCTATTTTGTCCCCTTCTCTATCGACGCAGCGTAGCATGCGTTTTTTTCCAATGTTGGAAGCAATTTTAGAAATCATCAGAAGAGAGGCTGTTAAGAAGTCTTGCCGTTTTTTCCTTGACGTGTTCTAATATTTCAAAACGGGTTCCTTTTAACGGAAACAGGTTGAGGTCGCAAGGGGCCAAGTCTGGTGATTATAGTGGGTGGTTAACGACGGGGATCTTCTTATTAGCTAAAAACTGCTGAATGGATAGGGCATTATGGGCCGGTGCATTGTCCTGGTAAAGCAGCCACGCATTGTTCTTTCACAAATCTGGACGTTCCACGTTGCCTTAGCTACATAAATACTTCCAAATATAAACGTTGTTTCACTGTTTGACCCTCACGCGCCCATTCAATAAGAATAACACCCCTCATATCGAAAAAAAAACAATGAGCATCGCTGTTATAGATGTGCTGGAGCGCCCTTCTCGTTCATCATCTTTAACTTCTTCATGACTCTAGAAAAAGCTTTTATGCCACATAAAAAACCGAGGGGTAAACCGCGCTCCAAAATTGTGTACACTAATATCTCATTTTACCTCTAATACCCAAATTTGTTAAACTAATACCTCTATTACCCTCTAATACCCATAATAATACCCACTAGTACCTACTCGAGCCTACTAATACCCACTAATATCTCTGGAAAAAAATCCACTTTTCGCAGTTAAAAAGTTATTAGAGTGTTTTTGGTCAGCACATGTAGACGTCCTTAATCTCTCAAACCTCGAAAACGACATATTACACGATGTTTTGCATTTTACCCCCCCCCCCCCTTCTTACCATCACCATCAAGCTCTGGATTTAAGAATAATAACAAATATACTCCGATTCAAAATAATTGAAACACTTTTTATTGACTGTTTGACAAATGTGACATTACAAATAACATTTAAATGTCAAACTCTCAGTAAATGTTGTCTCAATTTTATTGAATTGGAGTATAGTTCATGGAAATGAGATCCCCGAACCCGCAAACCTCGAAAACGACATATTACACGATATTTTCCATCTCACCACATCCCCACCCCTTCTTACCCCCATCCCCATAGCTAAGTACGTCATGTAGCTTTTCAACAACCTGATTAAAAATTTACATGTGAAAACACCCCGAAAACCGTCCTCATTGCATTTTACACCGAAAAATTTATTTTTTAGGCAGTTCAACCCACCTGGTCTGATTTGGCTTAAATACAATCCGAACCATTCTCCTATGGAGCTCTACCTGTGTGCCAAATTTTAAGTCGATAGCTCAATTCATTCAAAAGTTATCGCGTAAACTAACAGACCGACACACCGACAGACTTAGAGACCGACAGACCCAAAAATTTTTTTGCTGAAAATAGGTTTTCTACGCGTTTTGGGCCATTTTAAGATGATTTAGCCAATCAAAATTTTTTAAAAATTTTTTGCCGATACTATACTTCCACATCATTTAGGACTTTACAAGTAAAAGTGAACGGCAGTCAAAAACCAAAAATTTATTTCGACCCCTTGAAAAATTTAAAATTGAATTTGAAAAATCATATTACTACCTGTATTACACTATTATTGGCAACATTGTAAAAAAATACTCTGCCAATATATGGGCCCCTAAGCTCACACTAGGTACTATAGTTATAGTGTACGTGTGAGCTAATATAACTAAAAACTGAAATATATTTTAGTCAACTCCAGACTAAATTACATTTTGTTTGATACCACACAAGCCATGTTTTGACTTAAACTCAAATTTTTAAAATCTACCCCCACCCCTAAAAAAAACAAAAAACTAAAATGTATTTTGTTAAACTCCGGACTCAATTACCTTTCGTTTGATATCACACACGCCATATTTTCACTTAAACTCTAATTTTTAAAATATACCCCCACCTTTTTTTTTTAAATAAATTAAAATGTATTTGTTTAACTGCAGACTCAATTATCTTTCGTTTGATATCACACACGCCATATTTTCACATAAACTCTAATTTTTGAAATCTACCCCCACCCTTTTATTTGGTTTGTGTTCGGTGGATTTTGTTCATTTTTAAATGGGACTATCTCGACCCAATACCCACCATGGTACCAAATTTCATTAAAATCGGCCAAGCGGTTTTTGAGTTATGCGCGTTGGTCGTTACAGACAGACATACAGACAGACAGACAAACAGACAGACAGACGGCGCAACAAAAAAGTTTCAAACAAAATCTGAAACGCAAAGATATATTAAAAAAAATTCTCGAAAAAATTAGGATCACCATAGCTCACACTACTATAGTATATGTGTAATCGTGCTGCACTCGGTGCTGCATGAAAATATTGGAGTTAACATAACCTTACTTTACTGCTCGCTTTATTGCTTTAGCCGATTGCCAACTTAAATTAAAGTATAATGAAAAATGAATCTCACAGACATTTCTACTGAACATAACTTACCTTATTTTTTTTCACTGCCACCACAAAAAAACAAGGTTTACCAGTGGATACGCACCTCGATACGCACGGTTTTTTTCACAACAGGTGTAGGCAATGTTGCCAAATCGTTAATATGTATCTACTAATAAGAAGGTTTCCATACAAAATGCTCATAATCTACTGTAGCATATTGATACGCGTCGAAAGGTACCAGATACCAGGTTACATTGGACTTGTTCTGTGGTAAATAGGAAAATAAGTTTGAAAAATCGAATGTTCTTTTATAATTCTAATACAGCTATTACCCAGACTAATTCCTCTAATACCCCGGCTATTACATCTAATACCCACTAATGCCTACTAATACCCACTAATACCCTAATAATACCTCTAATACCCACTATTACCTCTAACAATTCCCCTAATACCCAAGATTTGTACACCAAAATACCCACGCGGTTTACCCCTCGTAAAAAACATTGCACGAGACATACACTGCTTTCCGTAGACATCTTTTAGCATTTCAAAGTATTCAGTAGCCGTTTTTTTTGAGTTTTACTTTAAATTAATACGTTGCTCAATGTTTTCGTTTGTCATAATTCCGGCAAATGAGCTATGCACGATCCGCTTCAAACCTCTGCGTAAGCCAGGAGTAGAGGAAAGGCGACAAGATTGCGCGCGGTAGTAGAACGCACATCAAGGTGAATAACTTCAACCGCCCGACGCGTGGAGATTGAAAACCTGTTAATACGGGGGCCAGTCTTAAAATTTAATTGTCACACCTCGTAATGATATTACATTGCTTTAAACATTGACCAATATTGTCATAACGTCTGTCCCTCTCTGCGTATATCTTAAAAGCTCCGAAACTATCCGTGATGAAAAAAAGAAAAATGTATGTATAATCTTTAGTTTTATTAAAATTGGCCTATCCCAAGTATACACACACAAAAAGTTCAAAATTAAAAAAAATACATATAAATTATAATTATTTTACTGCCAAAATATTAAATTCTGAAAAGCTTTGTTAGCGTATAGAGTTTTAGGTTTTAAAATACCTATATGTATTAGAAAAACAAAAATGCAATTACTTTTAAGCTAGGTTTATACAGAAACATAGCATGATATAACGTAACATTACAGAAGAAAAATGGCTGTTTATACAAAACATATAACATGACATAACATAAAAGCTTGGTCCAATCACAGTTTCACTTTTATGTATGCGATTTGGAATGCAGGTATTCCTTGTAAGGTCACTCATCGTCAAGCAAGCTTTACAGGTAGCGAAGCCTAACTCTAATTTTCTACTTTTTGATTATAATTTTTGAGATGTTTTCCTCGGTTTCGCATTGGCGGCTCGTTGTTATTTTAAAAATGTGGTTTTTTAACATAGTCTAAAGATCTATTTAATAATGATACAGTTTTAAAATAGTTTACAGCATAACTTTTTAATTCTAATTACATAAATATATATAGTTTAGATACCTTCATACTGTGTAAAACAACATCTTCAAAATAAAACAGAACCGCCAATGCGAAACCGAGGAAAACATCTAAAAAATAATAAACAAAAAATAAAAAGCCTACTTTAGCTTCGCTTCCTATAAGGCTTGCCTTTACGACGAGTGTCCTTAATTCCCTGCCCTGTACAACAAAAAAGACAAGGATTCTTCATCCATCTAATAAAAATAAATAACACCACCTATCAAAGTAACAATCACCACATGTATTAGGGCTGACAGCCTACTAATTATTTGTACCTATATGTCATTTATCTGACGTTTTGTTTACCTTTTTACAAAAAAACACTTGAAAACCATCCAAACACAACAAAAAGTAGGTTTATTGTGAAAAATGGTAAATAATGACGTCGCGGTCATGCGCGTAATGTGATTTCACAGAAGACTTGACATAAAAAGATAAAAAAGCATCTTTTTATGTCTTATGTTATGTTATGCCATGTTATTTTTCTGTATAAACACCAACAGAGTTTGTCATAAGCTCAATTCTCTTATGTTATGTTATGCTATGTTTCTGTATAAACCCAGCTTTAAACAAAAAAATCATATGACACAAACTGCAGGCTGTCACCAAAAATATTGCTAGAGCTTTAATTTTTGAGATATGTAGATATAAAAAGAAGCTGTGTTTGCGTCGGAAAAGCTTGGAAACTACTAATACCTCAAAAATAAGTTTAGTTATAATCGGTCAACCACGAAGGCTTACCAAAATAAAGGAAATGGTATAATTTGGAATTACTAATTTTTCTTTTCACAGCAGTTAGAAGGGTTTGTCAGAATCAGAGCTGTCACAAGTACATTATGAAAGTACTTCAAGTACAAGTACCAAGTACATTAAGATTTGGAAAAGTACTTGAAGTACTAACTACATTTTCTTTTCAAATGTACTTCAAGTACCAAGTCCATTATAAAAGTACTTGATTTTCCCCAAGTACACTACAAGTAAAATAATAGTACTTGAATTACAATAAAAGTACTTCAAGTACTTTAAATATGTCGAAAATGAGAAAAATGCCAAAAAGAACAAAAAAAATATGTAAAAAAATTTAAAAAAAGTAAAAAACTCAAAAATTCAAAAAAATAGAATATCCAAGGCATATTGTAAGGTGTATCTAGTCGGACTAAATAAATTTTCGGATTCTTTAAACCAACCTCTATCAAACGTAAAAATTATGTCTGCCGCAAGGTGAGTGGGTGGATTCCCAAAAATTGAGTTGGAAGTGCAATGTACTTACGCTACCTACACCCCTCAATAGATGGTATGTGCTGTAGTAGTTTCTCACACTGAATTTGAATTTCATGTTCCACGAAATAATGAATGAATAAATGCGTGCATATAATTAAGCCTGTACGCATTATTCTTTGGATAAGTGTGTACCTAATATTACGATTTTTTGGGCGACGTATCAAGGTTGCTAAAATACCGGATTTCCCTACCAAGTTGATAAAAAAACCAGACAGGTGGCAACTCTGAGGTTACCACTTGTCTTCGGCGCATTAAAGTTATATCTCACCTATATCTATTCTACTTCAAGAATATTTTATGCTAATTTTTGTACTTTTAATGTACTTAAAGTACTTTTATTGTACTTGAAGTACTTCGAATGTACTTAAAGTACTTTAAATGTACTTGAAGTAGTTTGAATGTACTTGAAGTACTTATAATGTACTTGAAGTACTTTACTTGACAAAATCAAGTACATTTCCAAGTACATTGTTAAATGTACTTCAAGTATCAAGTACAATTACCGGATTGTAGATGTACTTCAAGTACAATACTTGAAGTACTTATAAGTACTTGAAGTACAATTTCAAGTACTGTACTTGAAGTACCTGACAACTCTGGTCAGAATGTTAAGAAACTATGATGGCCATGTCAAAGTGGTGGCCAATCAAACATGGGGAACGATGTTTGAAAAGAGCAATATAGAAAAAAAACAGTAATTGAAAATTATTTTTATTTCACTGCATCGTTTCTTCACTCTAAAAGCCAAAATAAATTTTTCTTCCCAGACGGGGGTGCTGGTACACTCTGAAATAAGATATGAACTTTAATTTTCCATACTTTGAAGTTTTAAAGTTGGGTGGATGGTACCCCTAAAAACTGCCTTAAAAGTGGTGGTGTCCACAAACTTTCAAACTATTTTTTTGAAAAGTGATTTTTCAGCAAAAAAATGCATTTTAGCAAAAATTATCAGAATTACTTTTTTGTAGTAAAACAATTTTTTGTTGTAAGCGGGCATAGAAAGATTTTGTTTCTCTTGTATTTTTCCGTGGGCAGCTCGAAAGTTGTACACCCACAAGGGTCCAAGATCTAATGGACACCTATTAAGTGTTGACAGTTAACTGTTTCGTCCTTAAGGGATTCTTCAGAACACTGCATGGTCAATGTGACAGTTTTATAAAGCTATAGAGACGGTATATGGATCTCATATTTCAGCTCCAATTTTAGAACTTGATAACCGTAGAATTTGTAAATATTTAAAGAGTCAATTATCTTTATTCCCTTACTTCCAAGTTTTGTGGAAAATTCTCACCTTTCGGATGATTCAGGGAGAAAAGGTTGTGCATTTCTAATGGACCTAAATTACGTGCTTTGGGCTATATAATAGGGAATTATTAGAATAAAGCCAAGCAGTAATAGTGTCAGGCAGTATTTTTGACAGTTTTACAAAGGAAGATGACAGCCGGTCTTTTAATATAAGGCCTTTGTCTAGTATTAGAACTAGAATAAATACTTCCATCTTTCATTAAAGATAAATAAACGACTTACCTTTAAATTTATTAAATTTAAACCAATAATTATAATAATAATAATAATAATAAAATACGTCTTTTGGCGAAAAATATATTGCAGCATAAACTTTTACAACCTAAACTAAACATTTTTAAAAACCCCCCCACACATTTTCTTATTTTTCTCACTTTGACTAATGCAATGTGCTTCTCATGGCTAGAAATTATCAATAATTTACTTCAAATGTTTGTGTATTCAAAAATTTTTAATTTCTTGGCATCAGGTTAAGAAACACCCATTATCTCCGGAACTGGTCAGTATACCAAACATAGCTATAGAAACGCATCTAAATTCGTTCAGTGGTTTAAAGTTTGTTTAGTGGTTTTAAAAAGTTTAAAGCGAATGTAAATAAAGGGTATACTTATTGTCCGGCCAGAATAAAATGAGGAGCAAAAGAGATGGCTTCAATTAGCGCTGTCTTTCTCTGTCCAGTGGCGTACTATAATTTTTTAATTCATCATTATTAGGTATTAATTTTATATTTTACTCCTCCTAAGCCTTTTGAATGAACCTTATTTTTCTTAAAGAGAAATATATATTTTTTTAACTTTTATACTTATTATATTATATACATACCTAAAAAAATTCAAATCCATTCGTTATATCTTTAAAATTGGAACTCCACACAGTTTTATTAAAAAATTAAAAAAGAGTAAATGATACGCCACTGTTTCTTTTTGTTGGTCTAGAATGTGTATGAAACGTGCCTAGTTATCCTGTTTGAGCCCAGCGATAACAATAGAAGCCCAATAAATGGGTGAGAATTGTGAACGAGCCAAATTCGATTTGAGCCAGCGATAACAATAGAAACCCAATAAAATGGTGTGAATTATGAACGGGCTGGAGTCGATTTTGTTGTAATATAAAATTTTGTTCATGGTAAATTTGCTAAAAATGAAGACCACTAAGTAAGACCAAAGTGCTGTAAGAGGAAGATAGATTGAGTTGAGCCATTTTTTTTGGGCCTCATTTTATTCTGACCGGACATTAGTATACGTAAGTGAATACGTTGAGCCTTTATAATTGACCTTAGTAGTTTAGAAAGTGGTGTACTATAATACTGAGAATACTTTCTTTGCAAGTTTTTTTTTAGTTGCAGGATAAGCTACATATTCTTTAGATATGTTTAAACTTGTGGGTTTAACTAGTCCTATTACAGGAGATACTGCAACTCTCATTAGAACAGGGTTTATTTTGTGGTGTCTTTCTTTTGGCCATCTGTTGACTTGACGGTAGTATTAATTATCGGCAATTGATCAGGTAGCGTAACATACCCTTTTGTCTGATAAGTAAGCTCTATTGAATTTGTTTTATTATTTTCATGATTATTCAAACTTTTAGGATCACCCAAAACCGATGTTTGAAGATCTGCATCGTACTCTTTGGATTGAAATTTATTTTCTACTCTATGTCCTTTTTTAGAAGAGGTAGTTGGTTTGGCCATTGTTGAAGCTTCAGCGCCATTTTCTTTTAACGTAACATACCCTGTAGGATGAGATGTCAGTTTCATTAAATTTGTCTTATTAACTTCATAGTTACTTGAATCCTCGGGTTCGACCGATTCGGATTTTTGAAGTGGACTGACGCCTCGTTCGGATTGACATTTATCCGTTACTGTTTGGGTTTGTTGCCAAATATTTATGCTTGTCGGTTTATTCAGTTCTGACATTGCAACATATTTTGTAGGACAAGCTTTTTGTGTTGATATGTTTGCTTTATTGTCCGCCGACAAATCACGCGGAAGGGTAATATACCCTTTTGATTGAATCGTAATTCCTATTGGATTAGTTTTATTCATCTCATGATTATGCGAACCTGTCAAGTTTGATTTGTTATGATTTTTCTCACTTTTATTTAAGGGTGTTTGTAATACTACCTGTTCTGACTGAGAAGGCATTGCAACATATCCATCACGGCAAGCTCTTTGTCCCGCTTTGTATGTTTCATTCATCTGTTTATTATTTGAAGCTGTAGAATTATCCAGCTTAAACTCAGGAGCTACTATAACATATTCTTTGGGCTGAGTGTTAAGCTCTATTGGTTTTATTTTATTTTCATGATTACCTAAACCTGTGGGGTTAACGGAATTTGATTTTGGAGGTGCTATATCTTTTGGTAAATTTGCTTCACATGTCTGACTAATGTTAAGATTTGCGGGCTTGGGTTGTTCAGATTTCAGTTCGAAGGCTGAGAGAATGTTGTGAGTTTTAATTTTTGGCGACTTTGCTTTTCTAATTCTTATTTTATGTTCAGACACAATTTCTTTTTGAAAATTGTTTTGGATATAAGTTTTGCTTTGATCTTCTAATTGTGCGTTTGCTAAAATGAAATTTAGGCCAGGCGGAAGTTCTGGTTCAATTTGCTCATTTTTTATATGTTTCTTAAATCTAAAAAGCAAAAAAATTACAATTGGAAAAGCTGAAAAAGATTTGACGCATCACTTAAAAAAGTTTTTGATGTATGTATTGATATACATAAATATATAGGTCAGTTAGTTTAATAATAAAGTTTTCCAAATTTGACATAGACAGTGACGTCACAAAAAACTTAATTTTTTAAAAAACTTTGTAAAAAATAAGATAATTAAGCAATGAAAGAAAAATTTTACCTTCAGCAGGTCTGACTATAGATTTAAACTTATATTTCTTGATATATACCGCTAATAAATATTATTTACAAGTACTACCTAAATCGGTAGCTTTACTTACTTTTGTGTGGCAATTACAGCTCCCACAATAGCAAAAATAGCTAATAGCACCATTGTTATTATTAGAGGTAATTTACTGCTTGCCTCTCTGGTACTAACAAAAAAAAGTTTTTCCTTTGCAGACTTTAGGAAAGTTATCTCCAATGTTAGGGCATACAAAGTGTTTGGGGTTAAGCCCCGTACCGTATAGTTTGTTACAGATTTTAAAATGGTTTTTTCTACCCTTTTTTCTGTGCAATTTGAATTTTTTATGGAAACTACAGTGCAATATTTAAGCTTGTATTGTAAGCCTCCGCAATTTGGTGTCCAGGAAATCGTAAAAAAATTCAAGCCTGTTTCTTTAACATAAATGTTCATAAGATTGGATAATTTGTCATGAAATAAAACACAATCTGTTGAGGGTTTTGTTATTCCACTAGTAAAATAATCAGTGTTTGTCGATATTCCAAATTGATAAGTTTGGTAAGAATGTAGTTCTATTGAGATATTGGATTTAGTATGTGATACGGTTGTCCATTGCCAATTTTTCTAAAATACATAGTAGATACATAAGTAAATGTACACTCAATATCGCGTGATTTGTACCGTAAAATTGAAAGAAAAATTGCTTCAACAAGAAGAAGATCTAAAATTTTACCTTGCACGTATTATTTAACAAATTCGCTTTGACTTCGCACCAGAAAACAGTGTAATTTCTTATTATTATCTCTTTGCTATTTAAAGGCTTATCCCAAATAAAATAATAACGACTTAATGTGTAAATTTGCGTCAATGTATGTGGAAAATTAGGCCCTAAAAGTTTGGTAAAAATAGAGAATCGCCAAATCCAGTCGGAGATTTTTAAATCACAAAAGATAATATTTTACTTCAATTGTAGTAATTGTTCATATAAGTATCAAAATTTTGTTAGTATCAATTCGTAATTTTAGAAACTACTTTTGATAGTTTTTCTAATAATCATTCCTGCATGTAAAATATAGAAATCACAGTTAGATGTCAATTTCAAAATAGTTTATGTTTGACTATACTTACGAGATTCTTTACTTGGAACAAATATTGACGAGTAATTTTCTGAATAACCGATTTCATTTACTGACCAAATCTTAAATGTGTAATTTCGATTTGAACATCCATGGTATGTTCCAAAAAATTCCTCTTCAGCTACTTCAAAACTAGAGTTTTCGTTATCATTAACTTTTATTTTATAATGAAAGTGCTGACCATTTTTCTCGGTTTCATGTAGGGTAGTCCAATAAATAAGAATGTCAGATTCATTACTGTGTCTTGCTTCTTTGATTTCAAAACCGCCTATGGGAGTTTCTGGTGCTCTAGCTGGGAGTTTTGGTTTGGTTTTAACACTTAACACAGTAGCTTTCGATTTTCCATTTCCTTTTCCTTTGTAATGTTTATTTTCACTCTCGACTTTTATTGTATATTCGTCGTTGGCATATTTTAGATGGTTAATATTCATATCGGGTTTAAAAAAGAAGATACCTTGCCTGACGCAGGCAGATATATTAGAAGTTTTCCACTCGGGTTCGAATTGTGAATTATATGTCAGCAAGTACCGAAATCCAGAATATTTGGTACAAGGGCCACTACTAGGGCTTCTAGAGCCGAGTAATAGGTGGATTGAGTTAGAAGTGACTTTATGGATTTCTACGACTGGAGCGTCCAAGATAACTAAAATACAAAAATTAAATAAAAGCAATAAACCGATTTCTGTGCCATACTTGCAAATAGTATTACCTAATTAATTTTTTTTTAGTTTATTTTTGTGGGGTATTTATTTCTTAAGTACCCAGAAGTATTGCTTAAAAATTGTGATTTTAACAAGTGCTTGCACCTGGATCTATCTATCTATCTATTTAGCCTTCTTTGATCCATCTTTGGACAAAGGCCTCCCCAATATCTTCCACTTATCTATGTCGGTCTGTTTAGGCATCTCATTTGGGTCTTCCCCTACTTCTTTTATTTTGCCAAGGTCTCACAATACATTTGTTCCATCGACCGTCTTTCTGTCTGATGTTATGACCGGCAAATTTGCATTTTAATTTTGCTACTTCTCCTCTAACATCCCTTAATTTTGTTTTATTTCTGTTAGCTTTATATTTGTCTTTCCATTGATCTTTAGGCTTTTGATACCTTATTCATGTTTGATGTTGTAAGTGTCCAGGTCTTTGATCCATATGTAAGTACAGGAAGGATACATTGGTTACACACTTTTGTTTTGAGGTACTGAGAATATTTTTTATTTTTTAATATGTAGCTTAATTTACCGAATGCTGCCCAGGCCAATCTTACTTGTCTCTTGATTTCAGCTGTTTGGGTTTCTCTTTTTAGTCTAATAATTTGTCCCAGGTATATATATTCCTCTACTTATTCTATTTTCTCTTGGTTTATTCTGATCGTGATATCTTTGTCTGTGTTTGTAAGGATTTTAGTTTTAGTGAAGTTCATACTCAAGCCTATATTTTTAGCTGCTGTGTCCAGTTCTTCCAGCATTTTTATCAGTTCTTCTTTTTTATCGGTTATTAAGGCGAAATCGTCAGCATATATATCATCAGCATATCTTAGGTGGTTCAAGTATTGTCCCTTTACTTTGATGCCTATTTCTTCCCAATATAAGTTTTTAAAAACATCTTCTGTTTAGGGGATATTGTGTTACCCTGGCTGACAACTCTTCTTATGCGGATTGGCTTGGTTCCTTCATTGATTTTGATTGATGTTGTTGCTTCGCTATATATATTGACTATTAAATCTGTGGATCTGTGATCTATTCGGCTATTAATTAAAGATGCTTTTACTGCCCAGTGTTCAATGCTATTGAAAGTTTTTTTAAAGTCTATAAACGCAATATCTAGTGGAATGTATTCGTTGGCTCGTTCTATTAGGATTTACATGGTTAATAGGTGGTCAATTTTACTGAAACCTTTTCTGAAGCCGTCAAATTTTGTTGTTAGTCTATCTGTAAATATTCGTGAGAAGCTTATAAATTACATTGGAGAGTGCTATAGGTCGATAGTTTTTTAGGTACCTATGTTCTATCTCCTTTCTTGTGTAGAATAATGGTTATAGATTCTTTCCAGTTGTTGTTGAGATTTTTTTTCTTTTAGTATTTTATTACCTAGATCCCTGGAATAATTCAACGATTTATTAATAAATTAAACTAAAAAACTCACCATGCTCGTAATGTGTAAAGGATATAATTTGCTTGCTATATCCAAGCTTATTTTTCATTTCTAATGTAAAGTAGTAATAGGTAGCAAAATCGAAATTATTTATTTTGTCTGGATAGTCTAGTTTCCATATACAAATATATGTTGTTATTCCAGTTTTATAGTTAAAAGATTGTTCTAAGTTTCTTGTACTTTCGTTACAGTGACGTTCGTATAGCCTAAAAATGACAATACCATATACATTTTTTTAATTTGTTTTATCTACACACACATTTTTAGGGTGGCGGAACAAAGATCGAAAGACAAAAGATCGAAAAACAAAAGATCGAATACAAAAGGTCGAAAAACAAAAGATCGAAAAGATAAAAGATCGAAAATATAAAAGATCTAAAAACAAAAGATCGAAAATACAGAAGATCGAAAAGCAAAAGATCGAAAAACAAAAGATCAAAAATACAAAAGATCGGAAGTACAAAAGATCGAAAGACAAAAGATCGAAAGACAAAAGATCGAAAAACAAAATATCAGACACAGAATGACGCGTATCATGTTTGCTTACGTATATATTCACATAAACAGTTTAGGCAAGGTCAGGTAAGGTAAAATTACCTAACCGTTAAATAAACCAATGGCTTGCCATACTTAACACATATCATATAGTTCGATAAAAGGGCTTTTTCAATCATATTTTTTCAAAAAAAAAACTTTCCTGATTTCTTTCGCGGGATATTAGAGGGTGTGTAACCAAGCCGAACCGAACCGAACCAAACCGAACCGGTTCGGTTCGATTCGGTTCGGTTTTTTACACCCTGTAGGATCCCTGGAAACATGTCAGGTTTTTTTTATATGTTAGAAAGAGACCCCCATAGTCGAACCGGTTCGGTTTGGTTTGGTTTAGTTACACAAAGAAATCAGGAAAGTTTTTTTTTTAAACTATGTAATAGCGATATTTTAAAACGCGCTATTTTGATTTGATTTTGACTATATTTTGATTGATTGATTGTCTTTCGATCTTTTATTTTTCGATCTTTTGTATTTTCGATCTTTTGCATTTTCGATCTTTTGTTTTTAGATCTTTTGTCTTTTCGTCCCTTTGTATTTCGATCTTTTGTCTTTTCGATCTTTTGTTTTTCGATCTTTTGTATTCGATCTTTGTTCCGCCAGCCACATTTTTACAATAAATTTTTTGTATAAAAAAATGGGTTGTATTTTACAACAACAAATAAAAGTCAATTTGGACAATCTTTAAATTGTTATTATTTACAAAAGTATGCAAATATCAAAATATTTTCAACGGCTTTCCAGAGATATGAGAGGGTGGGCGGATTTCCAGTTGTGTTAAATTAAGTAATATAGAAGTTTATCATAGGTGCGGGACTGAGCTCTGTGACAAAATAGCGCGTGACGAAATACAACGTGGAAAAAATATATCGCCTGTACAAAAAAGCGCAAAGATCAAAAAATTGGGCTTTTTTTTTATTTATTTAAATTAACTAAATGTGAACCAGGGGCCGATGATAGTTGTCCTGCTTAGGTTGGTATCACAGAATCACAGAAAGAACTTGCCTGACCAGTTCAAGATATTATTTGCACTTTAATAGATAAACCTTCAACAGGAAAAATCTCATCAAAATCTGTTTAGTACAGATACGCAGATAAAGGGTTCCAAATACCCCTCTTTTTGATTTTGTTTCTTAATTTTTATTTTTAGTCCCAGTAGTTTAGTCCACATTTGTTCTTTGTTTCTTTCTCATGTAATAAAGTAAATATAGAGGTGTTTTCATTAATTTTCTAATAATTTGTAAAGTGATTAACTAACCAAGGGCTTTCCTGAGTGATGATTGATTCATTTGAGTAATAATTTTGTTCGCTATTTCTTGGCGTGTATGTTAAATTGTAATAAGTATAAAGGCAATTTTGTGGACCACTCCAGAAACATTTAATTTGCTGATAGTTGAAAAATTCGCAGTCAAAGTCTTTCACTTCTTTTGGCTGACCTAAAAAGTACAAATACTTTGATTTATGACACAAAATGTTTTACGACGAATGATGTGGTTACTTGGGATTCCTAGGATTCTTCTAGACGAAACAGAATAATAAATTTCCTTGTTTATACCAGTTTTTTCTTGTTAAATTTTCTTTTGTACCATTCGGCTGCCTTAGAAAAAAATATTATCAACATTTGAGAGCGGTTTATTAAATTTTTTAAGTTTTTTTGCGGTTGCAGATGGTCCTTAACATTCGAGTAAGTTTGCAACCTCGAGCGATATCCGCTCGCGCCACCATCTTGGAAAAATGGCGCCCATATTTAGTTTTTTTAATACCTAACTTAGTTTTTGTAGATTGTAAGAGTAAAAAAGGAAAGGTAGCACCTCCTGCGCTACATATTTTTGCTTTACATTGCATATTAGAGGAGTTATCAACAATCTGAGTCTAAAGTTTACTACAAAGAAACTAGATTTATTTTTCGAATTTTCTAGATGTCAGGTCTTGAAAGAGTTCTCTAATAAATAACATTTAGCTTTAGTAAAAATTACAAAATATATTTGAGTTTTTTATTTTTTTGTTGAGTAATTTTTTTACGAGAGTAAACAGCTGTACTTAACACCTGCGGAAAATGACGTTCTAGGCCCGTAACTACTAGCCGAACTCCGTTCGACCAAATGCATTTGCGTGCAGAAAATGGCTGTCGGATATGCATGCGTTAGCCTTACCAGCTTGCCATATTTTCCAGTTGCATATTATTACTACTTACTTCCATTCGAATTGACAAAGGTGAGTGTATCCAAAAACGTATATCTGTCGTTATACCAGCAGGTAAACTTAGTTGAACAAGAAGCATTAAGCAAGGTATTCTTATCTACGAAGGTACTGATACTAGTTGAATTTAGTATTGTTGTCTAAAAATTAGGCAAATGATCTTAAGCAATGCTGCGTTTATACAGCTTCAAAATACAATGAAACTAATCGTGTCCTGGTTAGACATCCTGAGTTTTTTCCATCTCAGAAGGGAGAAAACTCGAATAAAATACCGAAAAACTTTTAAAACAGGAATAGGTTTAGATTAGTTTCGTTCATATTTGTCTAGGAGACTTCAATCAGTTTTTTTAACGAACAAACTTTGGAACAGGAAATTGATTTTGTCAATGACCTACCAAACATTGACATTACAGGCAAAATAACAGCTTTTTGTGACGACAACACAGTTCTTTGGCACACTACCGATATAGACATACTAAATACTGATGTTCAAAACGATATTTGTAAAATAAAACAATGATGTGACCCAAAGTTTCTGTCCTCTAATATATCAAAAACACACATTTTAAATTTTAAATGTGATATAGGTGATATCACACTAGAAAATAAAGTTTTATCAAATCCAGAAATAAACAGATTTTTAGGTCTAACAATCGATCGATGTTTGTATGATGATGTAAGAGCGATTGGTGGTAAATGTTTATCACTCTTTGGTAGCATCGCATCTTCGAATGGCATTTGCTTTTTGGGAATCCTGTTCGCTCGCAGTTTTTGTCCTCGAAAAAAGGGCAATAAGGAATTTGTGTGGAGTCAAAAAGCGCGTTTCCTACAGGCCTCTTTTTTTTAGGCATAGGATTTTAACTTTGTGTTGTATTTTTATTTTAGAAACTGTTTGTTTAATATTTAAAAACATATCATTATGAGTTATCATTACCTCGACAGTATAATACTCTTTTTACTCTTAATCTTCCTATACCTCGCTCAACTTTGGTGAAAAACTCATTTATTTACAATGGAAAAAAAGCTTTTAATCATTTGCCAGTTGAGTTTCGAGAAATAAAAAACCTAGCGAAATTTATGAGAAAAACAAAAGCAAAGCTTACTATACTTTGGAAGAATGCTTTACTGACTAAAACTATTTATTTTTTATATTTAAGTTTATCTGACAAAAACAAATCGTAGGATTTTGATTTCATTGAATTTAAATTTTGACGTCATTTTGTTTTAATCAAATTTTAGCTTTTTATTGTTTTCACCGATTTTTATATAGTTTTTAAATGTAATTGTTGACTATTTTTGTTTCTATTTAAATAATTTTAAATCAATAATAATTAATTAGTGTAAATAAACTGTAATCATAACAAAAACATTTCATGTAAAAATAAGCCAAGTACGCGAAAATAGTTCTCCAATACAAATTTCGAAGTGAAGGTTCTTACTAGTTTGGAAATGTTTTTTAAAACTTTTTTAAAATAAGAATTTTGGGGTTTTTTGATTTTCTCTCAGTCTGCCAAATTTCAGCTTTGTAGCATGTCTGGAAGTACAGTAGAATATTGATTTGAATTTCGACGTTTTTTGAAATTTCATAACTACTTTACTACTTTATGGAATTCCATAAAGATCTACGACTGTGCAAGTTTGAGATTCGCAGCTCATTCCGAAGTAGAGTTTTAGATAGGTCAAATATCGGCTGAAATGTTTTTCAAGAAAAGATGGTACGGCGCGCGAACTAGGCGAGGCACTGCCGTGCCCTCAGATTAGATACATAAGGCTTTTGTCAATGTCTACTTTGGTAAACTGAATAATAAAGCAAATTTTTATATTTGAATTTAAATAAAATTATAATTTTAGCAATTAAAAGTGTTAGTTAATTTTTTTTTAAACTTGATTTTATTTTAGCTCACACTACTACTATACTATAGTAGTGTGAGCTATGGTGATCCTATTTTTTTCGAGAAAAAAAAAGTTGCTCCGATTTAAAAAAATTTTATATATCTTTGCGTTTCAGATGATTTTGAAACTTTTTTGTCTCGCCGTCTGTCTGTCTGTATGTCTGTCTGTCTGTAACGACCAACCCGCATAACTCCAAAACCGCTTGTCCGATTTAAATGAAATTTGGTACCTAGGCTGGGTCTTGGGCCGTGGTGTCCTATTTAAAAATGAACGAAATCCACCGAACGCAAGCCAAATAAAAGGGTGGGGGTTGATTTCAAAAATGTCTGATATCAAACGAAAGGTAATTAAGTCTGGAGTTAAAAAAAATAAGTTTTAAGTTATTTTAAAAAAAAGGGTGGGGGTAGATGTCAAAAATTAGAGTTTAAGTGAAAATATGGCGTGTGTGATATCAAACGAAAGGTAAATGAGTCTGGAGTTAAACAAAATACATTTTAGTTTTTTTAAAAAGGGTGGGGGTAGATTTTAAAAATTAGAGTTTAAGTGAAAACATGGCTTGTGTGGTATCAAACGAAAGGTAATTGAGTCTGGAGTTGAATAAAATATATTTCAGTTTTTAGTTATATTAGCTTACACGTACACTATAACTATAGTACCTTGTGTGAGCTTAGGTGCCCATAGATTGGCAGAGTATTTTTTATTGTTGTGATTTTGATAGGGATTAATGTATCTCTTTAGTTTTAATGTTTGTAGTTCGACGTTTGTGATTAAGATAAGCAAGGCGATCGATGTGTACTATTGTATTCTGACTAATAAAGCTAATTTTGATTTGAATTAGGAAGTCAACAAATAGCGAAATTGATATAAAAACAACAAATGGCAAAAAAATTGACAAATGCTTGGGCAACTAACAAATTTTTATTGCTGCGCTATAAACTGTGATTTTGTAAATTTTATTTTATATTATTTAGTTGTATTTTATTAGGTAGCTGTATTAAATACAACATCGCATCATTTCAAATATTTTGTACAAAAGCGTCTCTGTTCAGGTTAGTTACTCTGCAAAATTGATGAAACATTTAGAGAGAACTGAATTTTTTTTGTTATTAACTTTTTAGATTCTAAAGTACTGGCCACTATTTTCCCAAGAAAATGCCTTTTTAAAAAGTAATATTTCTAAATTTTTATTAACTAAAAGTCTAAATATTTAAAGGGATATACTAGCTGCTTAACAGTAAAAACAAGTGTCCTGTGCGTTACCGTTTTTAAGATATTTGACAAAAACTAGGTCACTATCAATTAGGATGTCACGGCGTCACTTGCTTGCAGTGAGTGAGCACGATTAATCGTGTAATTATACGTTTTCAGTTCTTTTTACACGGTTACACAAATCAAAGGCCAATTCTCACGATTTTTAAAGCCTGCAAAAGAAATCGGCACTTTTAATAAAAATCTGAAGAGATTGCTAAAAAATTATCCACTAGCGAAACAGCGATTCCGAGTCTTCTTCATAAAATAGTTTTAAAATATAGGTAAAGTTTTTGCAAAGTCACTTGAATAACTCCTAATACGGGGTTCTATCGATGTTATGAAATTTTGCTTCATTCTGCCCTTCAAAAGTTATCCAAATTCATATAAAATCTTCCTGGTATAATTTTAACCCTGCCGACAGAGAAAAGGCGCGGCTCTTTGCGGTCCGACTACAAAGTATTTGTTTTCCGACTGACCGAGACCAGGTGGATGGACGGCACCTGATTGGTAGATTTTTTTGAGATGCGCTTTTAATTGCTTTCAGGTGTTCGTTTCGGGACCCCTTTAGTTGGCAGTATGCAGAGTTACAAAATAAATCAGTGTCGTTTCTGTAGGTGTAGGAATAGAAAGTTTTATTATCTATTTTTATTCCTTTAGCTTACGCCATAATTAAATGAAATAATTTTTATGAGTATATCTACCGCCGCCCATGTCACTTTCTTTAAAGGATATGCCGATGGTCGGCTTTTATCTTTGTTCAACTGACTTTGCAAAAACTATACCTAGTTATGTCCGTATGTCTCTCTATATTTATTTTATTTGTTATTGTGAAAATAATACCGTTGTATTAGCATTTATAAAAATAAAAAAATGATGTATTATGTTGTCTGTCAATTTGATATTGCAATAACGTTTTTTTTTTTCGATAAATAATACGTATTTTATTACTTGTTTTTATGTATTTTTGAAAATGAAAATATTCCACATTTTCACGACTTTACAGGATTTTACCAAGATTTTTGGCAACCGAATTACACGATTCTCTCCGCACTTTATTTGGCAACACTGCTTGGCTGTTCTACTTCTTCGCGTTTCACCTTGCCACGGGCTGTAATTTCTTAAATTATTTATTTTGGTTGATTTGAATAACGTCAAAGTTCGTCAGAGTTGCAGTTTTTGATATATGACATCCAACAAACGGACTGATGTTATAATCTATAGTCTTTGACGGACTGTTTATTTCCATTTGAATGTTTATGAAATAAATAAAATAAAACTTAATAAAAACTAGCCAACAATATATTTTTGGTCATTGTTAGAAATAACGTGCTTGTGTCTGTTAAATTGAATTTATTAGCTTTGCTAAATAATACGTTTAAAAACTAAGTTCGGTCTTTTGTTGCTGCAGTTCGGCACCTGAGTTTTGATTTAATTCTACGGCAAAAGTGTGCTTGGCTGCCTGGAAACAGTGAAAGATTCTTGCATTCTTCGCTCTCTCGAAATGGTCATTTTAGAGTACTTGAAGTAGCGCCTGATCTTCCTGAACTTGACTAACTTTTGGCCTGCCAGATCATCCTTGTTTCCTTTCAAATGATTGTTATTTTATCCATCTTTTATTTATAGAATAAACTGTTGTTTGGCTTACGTTAAAATGTCGGCTACCGCTGGAAAGGACGAGCCATTTTCCATAACTTAGTAACAATTTTGGCTTTTAGTTTTTAGGTTGTATGTAAAGCCATTTTGGGATTAAATACTATGTTTATATATTACTTATTCTGTCTGATGACAATGTTATTATTTTTCTACTTGGCATTGACAGTTTCAATATTGTAAAATACTAAAAGGTTTTGGTTTTGGCATGGTCGCTTAGAATACACTGCTCAAAATTTTGAAAAAGTAATTTAAAGAATCGTATCAGTTTTTTTTAAAATCAGCTGTACCTATTCCAAATTATTAATATTTATTTTTGTAGATTTGACAAACGAACTAATTAAAACATTAAACATTTAAATTTAAAAAATCTATATGTAGTAACTCCAGGCTTGCGTTACTCGTTTGATTATTACAGTTACTTTTATATTAAAATAAGTATAATGTATCAAGGAGATAATGTGATAATGGCACTAACTTATTAATATCTTTTTACAATACCAATATCCAAAAGAAAAAAGATTAAAAAATTTAATAAAAATATTGTCCAATTTTTTTCTTATTTGTGTTGCTGTTGTGAAATCTCTTTTAACACACTTTGTTGACTACTTTGGTGGGGATTGATCCCCCTGATCTCCCCCTTCGGTACGGCCTTGCCAATATCGCATATCTTAGTTGTGAAAAATCATTTTTGGTGCTAAAATACATAAAAAATCTAGGAAATCGATTAACCGATTGAAAAATCGGTATTAGGTCTAATCTTCCAATTCAAATTAAGGGGATCAGATAAAATTGCAGCATCAAGTTCATTATTAAAACAGTCGTTACCATATGAAAAATTAGCATACCTGCTCTGCCCCCGATAGTTAAAAGGGCGCAAGTGACGAAAGTGTGGTTTGGAAAAAGACGACTTCAAAGTTTTAATTGTTCATAAGTACTACAGTTCCTGCTATTTGTTTTTTTTTTAAGTTTTTTTTTTAATTTTATTACATAAATTTGAAAAAAAAATTCTTGCAGCCTTTTAACTAACGGGGACAGTGCTGTTGTATGTTGAAATTTTGTACGTTTTTATTTTATTTTTTTGAGTTTTCATTTTGTGAAAAAATTAGATATTAATTATATTAATAGGTACTTAGTGTTTAATATAGGCATACAGAATATAAAACTTTACAAAAATATCTAGAGCAGTATCACAGATATTAATAAAAAAGGAGATTATCTGAAAGTCTTTAAACACCTTGTATCTCACAAGTTAGGATGTTTAGGACATGCATACATATGTTTATATGAAGTTTTTTTTTCTCAAAATGCAAATTACATCCTTTAAAATTAGCATGTTATTTAATAACAAAACCTCCATAATATCAAAAACAAAAATATCACAATATGGCTTCGTTTTCTTTACCGTAAAATTTTTGTGGCGAAGCGAGGGCCGAATAAAAAAAATTGTTTGAGCCCATTCAACCCTGATAAGCCGCTACTCAATTCACGAAAGGTCACATTTACTAAAGTCAATTTTGTGTGAAAGATAACTTACCAATCTACAGGTAATCTACCTATTATTTAATTTTAGTTTTTGTAATCCATTTTTAGTCCAACCATAAAAAAAGGTAATGGTAGACCACATTGACGCAGGGTGGGTATTGAACGCGGGAAGGGGGCGAAATTCTAGGGGGCGGCAGAGGTGGTATGAAGCCTAATTGAGTACTTTTCCTGGACAAATATCATAATGATGAGTCGCAGTCCCTCTTAAACCGCAAATGAAAATTTGAAAACAGGAGCAGACATTTCTTGAGTAAATGCATCGAAGACAACATTTTCCAAAAATATGGGAGGAATAATACTTTAAATGCTCGCAGGCGAAAATAGATATAAACTTTTTTGACAACTGAAAACATACAGAAAAAAGTTTGAAACCGGAAAAATATGCCGCAGGTATAGTTTTTGCAAAGTCACTTGAATAACTCCTAATACGGGGTTCTATCGATTTCATGAAATTTTGCTTCATTCCGCCCTTCAAAAGTTATCCAAATTCATATCAAATCTTCCTGGTATAATTTCAACCCTACCGACAGGGAAGAGCCGCAGCTCTTTGCGGTCCAACCACAAAGTATTTGTTTTCCGACCGACCGAGCCCAGGTGGATAGACGGCACCTGATTGGCAGATTTTTTTGAGATGCGCTTTTAATTGCTTTCGGGTGTGCTTTCGGGACCCCTTTAGTCGGCAGTATGCAGAGTTAGAAAATAAATCAGTGTCGTTCCTGTAGGTGTAGGAATAGAAAGTTTTTTTATCCATTTTTATTTCTTTAGTTTACGCCATAATTAAATAAAATAATTTTCATGAGTATATCTACCGCCGCCCATGTCATTTTCTATAAAGGATATGCCGATGGTCGGCTTTTATCTTTGTTCAACTGACTTTGCAAAAACTATACCAAAAATCTTTTCAAGTTAAACAGATACCTTAAATTATTTGTTTTGGTTGATTTGTATTGTAATTTAATTGATAGTTTTTTGGGGTTTGAGTTTTTAAACGTGGTGCGTTTGACTGAATGCTGCGCCTACATACCTCTTAAAAATGTATGGCTAATAACCGCGTAAATTAGAATATTTAAAACTACCGCGAATAATAATTGACTGCACGACTATTATATATTTTTTTTAAACATTTTTTTTATACCGCGTGAACAAGTCCACATCTAGGGGGCCTAATTTCCATAAGAGGATAAAAAACATATAGAGACCGCGACACGTTCGATTCCGGTCGAAAGTGTTTCAGCGTTGCCAAAAATAACTTTGATAAATTATTACAGGCACAAGTGGACCGTTACCTACGAAGCTGGCCGTAGTGAGTGGTCGCAGTCGTCAAGGGGTGGACAAGCTGAAACATTGGTTTGGGGCGAGAATTATTACATGACTTGTTTTTTAGTCCACTATACAAAACTTGGAATAATTTATTTTCATGGTCCTGTTTAGTGATGTAAATGCAAATATTTCCGTAAAAAATATTTCCATGGAAATATTGGAAATTTCCGAAGGTGTCTCGGAAATATTGGAAATATGTAAAAAAATATTATCTTTCATGTTTTGGAACCTTAGGGTGCGTTCTTAAATTACGCAACGCAAAAATTCGGGATTTTTGACCCCCACCCCCCCTCGTAACGCATTTTCAAGAAAAAACACATTAAAATAACATTAAGTGTAACGCAAGGCCAAAACCTCCCCTCGCCCCCTTGAGCGTTACGTAATTTAAGGATAGGCCGTTATAAGCGTTAAACTTACTATAGAACAATTTTTATTTCCGATACTATTGAAGATTTTGAGAAAGTAGACTGGCAAGACGATGTTATTGAGTGTGATGCAGATAACAGCGATGAAGATATGCCTCTTGCTCGACTAGTAAATAGTGTAGTGAGTCAACAATGAGATTTTTGTTGTACAAATTTGACCTTATTTCTGTATATTTGTTTGAAGAATAACCATTGACTTCTATACCGGGCCTTATACAACTCAATGAGAATAACTCATGATTTGTGTTCATGTTCTTCTGCATTTTCCGCTGTTTTGTTATGATTTTATAAATAAATATTCTAATATTTCCAATGTTTCAGGAAATATTTCCGGAAATATTTCCGAAAATATATTTCTGGAAATTTTACAACACTAGTCCTGTTCCCCAACTTTTTTTACTCACGTTTACGGTGTGATCTTGAACACATGTATGATCAGGGCAAGTGCCAATCTCCATTTTGGAACTTAAAGATTCATTTTTGTTGCTAATTAGGGGCAATTCGTTTATTATCTCTTCGGTTAGTCCACATGTTATTATTAGATTTTCTCCATGTTCTTTCACCTGCATAAGTTTAGCTAAAAAAATTATAAGCGCAGTTAGTCCGGCGCATTCGAAGAAATGTTTAGTGCAGTTTTGAAATCAAAGATTTTTTTTAATTTTCTAAGTTCTCAAGTAATGAAGAATTGTCCTGTTTTATAGGCTCTGACATAACAGTGACTAAAGTTTTGACCAAATTAATAAAAATCACCCTTACTAACATCGATTTTCAAAACCATGCATTAATTTTTGCTGGACAAAATTGAATCCTTGACGATATCTTAATTTTTTTGGACGAAAACAATATCTTTAGCCATTGCTTTACAGGTTAGGAAGGTAAAAAAATCGGGTTTAAGATAAACTTTAGTTAAAATAAAATCGACTGTCAAAATGTTGCTTTTTTTTCAGATAATTAATCTACATTAAATATTCTTGCTATTTTAAAATAAAATAAATAAAAACTGCTTTAAAGATATTAGGGACCTATTGCAATAGTGCCAGGCACTAATTGTGCCGGGCACTATATTGACAGGTTTGCATTATAAGAACAGCTGTCTTCTTTCAAAATTAGGCCATTGTGTATTATAAGAGCCTGAATTAATAGTGACGCCACTATTAATGGAAAATAAACGACTGGATTTATAAATTCGACTTTGGTATGTCAATTTTGAAAGATCAACTGTCAGTTTGTAATGCGAAACTGTCAATATAGTGCCCGGCACAATTTGTGCCTGGCACTATTGCAATAGGTCCCTATTAAATAAAACTCCTATCCTATTCAGATTTATGTCGAATTCCTAAAAACTTTGTTTTTATCGACTTTTACAAACAGACTGAAACCATTATAATACAATATTGTGTCAATCCGCTGCTGGGGTATTCCATGATATTATGAAGCTAGCTGGTTGATATTCATAATGAAGATTTTAAACCCAAAATTGGTCTAAAGTAACAGAAGGAAATCCGTTTTTCAATTTTTGTAAGAAATAACAAAAATGGTCTTAACAACAATTTGACAGCAACTGATTTTAGACTTGACCAAAAGAGTCCATTAGAGCAAAAATCAGTGACGTTTTTCGTGGTGTTTTTTGCTATATTTTATACTGCTTTTTTTTTATTTAAAGTACTAGGTGGGCCAAAAAAAACCGGACTATATTTTTTTCATTATAACTTTTGATCTATATAATCGATTTTAATGGGACAACCTGCACTTGGCAGAGTTTTGAGTAAATATATTTTTTTGTACACCATCTCAAAATCCAAGATGACGGACGAAATTAAATTGTACCCTACAAAGATGCTCGTTTATTCTTGTGATGCGAACATGTTTTAATTATTTTTCTAAATCAGTAAAAAAGCGGCATTCTTGCCACGCCTAATAGGGTACGACTCAGCAAAATCGGTTAGGTGGATCTAAAAAAATTTTTGTTTTAACCATTGTTTTGAATCTTATACGATTGCCTTGCCAATCATGCCTGCGTATATTTCCTTATAAATTTATTACTACTGTACCTATTTTAATGAAATAAAATACACTCTGGTGAGAATTGATTGCGTTTTAAAAATCATGATCAAAATTTAACGCCATCTTAAAATTTAAGATGGCGGACAGAATCATATTTGATTCTACAAAATTGCCTGTTTATTCTTATTTTCTGAAAATGTTTAAGTTTTTATTTTAATTTATAGAAAAGCACCATTTTTCCGCCGCACAACAAGATACAAATTAGTAGAATCGGTGTGGTGGTTTGGTTCAGCCATTGATTTACAGATTATACGATTGCATTGCCAATCCTGTCTGCATTCATTTCCCTATAACCTCATTATAACTAAACCGATCTTATTGAAATAAAACAAATCATGGTGAGAATTGATTGTTCTTAAAAGATTATAATCAAAATTTTAAAAGTTAAGAGGCACGTTTATTCTTAATTTCCTAAAATTTCCTAGTTTTTTATTTAATTTATAGAGAACCACTACACCGATTTTATTCACTTGTACCTCTTTATGCGATGGCTAATAATGCAGAGGTATACCACTAACCTCTTTGAGCCAAAGTGTTAAGCCTAAATCATTTATTGTTGTAATCTGCAGAGTTTTTTCATGTACTGGGTGGAAAAAAAATATGCCACTTTAGTCAAACTCAGTATGTAGGTACGTGGGCACAATAGATCTATTTGTGGTCGCAGTGCATGGAGGTCCAGTAGGGCCTGCCACCACTTTCGAATACATACATACTACCTCTTTATGCGAGAGAATATTAGTAAATTTAAAAACAAAAACTAAAACAAATAAGAATAAACACGTTATTTTGAAAAATCAAGTATAATTCTGTCTTACATCTTAAATTCATTAAAATCCGTTCAGTAGTAATGAATTTATAAGGAAATAAATGCAGACATGATTGGCAACACAATCGTATAATATTCAAAACAATGGTTGAAACAAAAATATTTTTTTTTTGAACCACCAAACCGATTTTGCTGATTCGTACCTTGTTGTGCGGTGCAAAAATGCCGCTTTTTTACTGATTTTAAAAATTAATTAAAACATGTTCGCAACACAAGAATAAACGAGTATCTTTGAAGGGTACATTTTAATTTCGTCCGCCATCTTGGATTTTGCGATGGCGGACAAAAAAATATATTTAGTTAAAACTCTGACTAATTCTCTGCCAAGTGCAGTTTGTCCCATTAAAATCGATTATATAGATAAAAAATTATAATGAAAAAAAAATTGTCCGGTTTTTTTTGGTGTATAAGAGAAACAGTGCATTAATAGAGCAGAAAAATTACATTTTGTGTCCCGAAAAAAAAGCTATGTCTTTTTGATGAAGCAATAATAGTTTCCAATAGTAATTCATAATCCTTGAACCTTGTGGTATATAACAGTAGAAAATATTTTGTTTTGCACATTAACATATTAGTAAAAAAACAACATGATTAGAAAGAAAACGTGCGAATGTTACGATAGTTACCGTGGAATACCCCTTATCCGTTACATTTATTTTCAGTTTTTTTTTAACAATTTGCTATGCGCGGTTGTTGAAAAGGTAAAAATAAAGTTAAAAAATATACTTACCACCATAATTTATGTAGAATAAATTCACAGCATGAAAGACACAAAAAAAAATTAAGACCACATAACGTTGCATTGAACATGTTATTGCAGATGTTGGTTCTAAAAACTAGATATGTTGTTAAAAGTCAAGAAAAATATTAAATATCGTTGTAATATCATCACAATAAAAGGTCTGGCTCTAGTTTAGTTAAATTAATATTAATTTATAATGATTATGATTATTGCTTTCATTTTCCTTTATCAAAAATTATTTTTTATGTGGTAACATTTGTTTGTTATTATTAGAGGCGTAGTACAGCTTAAATAGGTTTACAATGCAAAAGATAAAAAAAGGACCATCTTTTTTTTATTGTACAGCGTGTCCCACTTTCCATGAGATTAGATGGGAAACTTTTGGTTATTGTTATTATAAGATCTACAGTTTTCAGTTTACTGTCCTCTACTATACGAAGGCTGTTCGAAAAGTTCTCGGCCTAACATAGAGATAGCGCTGTTATCACTAAAATTTTCAGACGCTTTTGAAGCTAGAACTTGTAGTTAGTCGGCTGCAGAGTTTCGAGTGCGTACGGTGCTAATTTTTTAAAAAGCAACTGTGTTTTGGACAATTATTAACAATGGATAAAATTGAAGTTCGCACAGTAATTAAATATTTTGTGTTAAAGGGTTTAAGCCCAACATACAAAGTGAGTTTAGGGAGACATTAGGGGATTCTTCTTCTTCATTTTCCACAATACAAAAATGGACTGCATAGTTTAAGCGTGGCCGTACATCGATACAAGATGAGGAGCGTTCAGGACGACCAAAACGTGGCAAAAATTCACAATGCTGTACTGATTGACCGCCGATTAAAGGTGCGTGAACAAGCTGAGATGGCAAAGATCTCATTATACCGAGTGCACTATATTTTGCACGACATCTTGGGAATGAGAAAGCTATCGGCAAGATGATGATGATGAGAATATTTCCAAACAATGTTTAGTTTAGTTTAGTTTAGTTTATATTTACGGATTAACCATTTTAAAATACAAGTTAATGATACCATAATTGCTTATAAGTAATACTTAAAATAAATTAAAAAATTTCAAGTTGAATTAGAGCCCTAAACTTTCTTAAATTAACATTAAAAAAATCTATATCACTTGACAGTGTATTGACAATTTTACACATTCGCTGTATTGGAATATTTTGCCCATAGTTTGTTCTATGGTGTTCAACATAAAATAGTTCATGGTGTCTTAGAATAGCCTGTGGGATAGAGAAAGATATTCTTTGCAATAAATCTGGCGAATCAATCATTCCAATTAAAATTTTATAAAAAAATATTAGGTCTAAAAAGACTCTCCTGTTTTCTAGTTTAGGTAAATTTAGTAATTTACTGATGTCATTATAGTTTATATTTTCAACTGGGATTTTAAGTTTATATGCTATAAATCTAAAGAATTTTCTTTAGACTTTTTCTAAGTTATCCACGTGAACATCATAGAATGGTGACCAAACAGTCGATGCATACTCTAAGACAGATCTAATAAGGGAACAGTACAAATTTTTAAAACTACACAAATTGCTAAAATCTGAAACACTACGCTTAAGAAAACCTAACATTTTCAAAGCCTTATTTTTTATGTAATCCATATGATCTTTAAAGGATAAAGATACATCCATTATAACACCAAGGTCTTTTATATTATTTACACTTTCTATTTCAATATTGTTAAAACTATAGTTAAAATCAGTGGGTTTTAAAATCCTATAAAATCTCAATACTTTACATTTGTCAAGTCTAAACAATTCTGGGTTCATTTATATTATTTACTATTTTAAAAACTTTTAGGTCATCACAGTAAAAGAGCACTTCACAATTTTTAAAACATTGTAGAATATCATTTAAAAAGCAATTAAAGAGTATTGAGGATAGATGCCCTCCCTGTGGTACACCTGATGTGACATTTATTATGTCAGAAAGATTGTTATGAACCTTTACAATTTGCTTTCGATTAGTCAAAAAGCTTTTTAACCAAGAGAGTAGTGTTCCATGGATACCTAGACCTGAAAGTTTTTGTATCAGAATATTAATATTGACTTTGTCAAAAGCCTTGGAGAAGTCAGTGTAGATTACATCTACCTGACATTTCCTCTCAAAGGCTTCCAACACAAAGTTTGTGAAAATTGTAAGGTTTGTAACTGTTGATCTCCCACTAATAAAGCCATGTTGTTGATGGATTATTGTATTTGATAATAAAGGACTGATCTTTTTTGTTATAATAGATTCAAAAAGTTTTGCAAAAATATTAATTTTACTTATTGGTCTATAGTTTTTAACATTTGACCAGTTACCATTTTTAAAAATAGGTTCAACAAAAAATTCTTTCCATTTACTGGGGAAAATCCCTGTTGAAAGAGATATTGTAAAAATTTGTTGCAAAATTTGAGATAAAATAAATCTGTTTTTGTAAATAAATATAGGGGGGATCTCATCGGGACCACAGGAAAGTTTCAAATTTAAAGCTTGAATCGCCTCAAGTATTTCAATTGATGAAATGTTACAATGACTTATATCAACTTTTCTCTCACCTTGGACCTATTTCAACGCAATCCATCTGAATTTCTTTCAAAAGAACAGTCGAAGCAGTGGATCAGACCTGGTGAAAGGGCCCCCAAATAGGCAAAAACTGGCCCTTCTACAGGAAAAGTTATAGCTATAGTTTTCTGGGACTCTCATGGTGTGGTGCTGATAGATTTTTTAGAGCATGGTAGGACTATCACTGGAGAATATTATGCCGACTTACTGGACCAACTTAACGAGATTATCGAGGTTAAACGTCCACATCTGGCCAAAAAGAAAGTGCTTTTTTACCACGATAACGCTCCTGGTCATACTTCACGGATTGTTGCTGCGAAACTGCACGAGTTACACTATGAGATTCTTTCACATGCATCCTATTCACCTGATCTAGCACCGAGCGTCTATTACCATTTCCCAGATCTAAAGAAATGGCTCGGCGGGCGAAGATTCACTTCAAATTAAGAGGTAAAGTGTGAAACCACAGCGCATTTTGCAGGAATCGAAAAAACGTATTTTACTGAGGGTATTCAAAAGCTAGAGAATCGTTGGAGCAAATGTATTGAATTGGAGGGAGATTATGTAGACAAATAAAAAAATTAAATATTTGATGTTCCGTGTTTTTATTGGTCAGGCAGAACATTTTTCGAATAGCCCTCGTATTGATGTATCTTGCTTATTTTACAATTCTTTTGTGAACACATTTTCCTTGCAGCTTTTTTAAGAGGAATTAAGTAGTTATCTTGTCAATAGTTTCACATAACGTGCGTTAAACAAAAAAATTTAATTACGTATTTTCCGAGGGGTGGGACACTCATAAAACTTTGTACTTAATTGTATTAAGTGTATTTAATAGTATTTAAGTATTTAAAAGTATTTAAAAGTATTTAAAAGTATTTAAAAGTATTTAAAAGTATTTAAAAGTATTTAAAAGTATTTAAAAGTATTTAAATGTATTTAAATGTTTTTAAAAGTATTTAAATGTATTTCAAAGTATTTAAATCTATTGAAAAATGCACATCAAAGGAATATTACGTATATGATCAAAGTAGTATTTAACTTAAAAATATATTGCAGGTAACTTGAACTGTGTCTCAAAGTATTATAAAATTTCACTTATTATACACAAACAAGTTTAGAATCCCTTAAATTAAGACTAAACAAAATCAGTTTTTTAACAATTAATTAAATCAAATATTTTTTAAGTGTTACCGCCAAATTCAAATCTTGCCGCGTTTTATTTTAAATATGCACAAACAAACCAAACAACCAAAAAAATTATGGTATACTTTTTTCTAGGCAATGAAATTTCCATTTTAACTATGTATCACTTAGTGCAGTCCAGATTGTAAATAGCACTTCAGTAGCGTCTGTAAACTGGGCAATTTTTGTAGAAACTAAAGAAAGCGTTTTAAAAAATAATGTATTAAAGACTTAATTAAGAGGATAAAATTTACTTTTCAACAATGTATAACTTAGTAGGAATAATTATATTCCTAGCGGCCCAGTAGCATCCGAACAGAAATCGTCGAAAATCTACTGAATTTTTAGGTTTTTATCCAATTTGTTTAAAAACAAAACACTTCAGGAAAAAAGTTAACTTATCAGAGATCAGTTTCAAAAATCACAAAAAAAAACTTGTTAAAATACTTTATTAAGACTACTAAATTTCCTTTTCAACGATGTATGACTTAGTAGGATTACATTTATTACTAACGGCACAGTGACGTCCTTAAATGGGGGTTAGGTTAGAAATCAACAAAAATCTATTTTAATGAAAAGTTTTAATACATTTTAAAAAAAATAAAGCTTCTTGAGAAAAAAACAATTTAGGCTATGTTATAGAAAATAAAATTTTCTTTTAAATGATGTATAACAACCTTATGTCATCATTACATTTAATATTTCAGAAGCTTTTGTAAACAAAAGTACCTTTTAATAATTACGAAGAAATATTTTTTATTATAGGTTTTTTTAAAATTTTCTGAAAACCCAAGATCTATATGAAAAACTTACACAACAGTTTTTTAAGAGAATAAAATTTATTTTCCAACGATGTATAAATTGGTAAAATTTAGTTTACTTCTAACGCTACAGTGCCGTCCATAAATAGGGGTTATTTACAGAAATCGTTAATAATCTGTTTTATTCATAAGTTCTTAATCAATTTTCATCTTGAATATTTCAAAATGCTCAAGGGTGCCACAGTGGCATCAACCGGATTCTTCAACTAGAGTCCTTTGACTACCAAAATCATTAATAAAATTTTCTATATACCTCAAGTCCAGGTTAGGCCCTATTATGCCAATTATCTTCCTGACTAAATACAACGCAACCCGTTAATATTTCAAATTACAGGTAGCTAATAAAGAATGCCTTACGCATCGAAATACAATGAGTATTTTTGGTATAGTTTTTGCAAAGTCAGTTGAACAAAGGTTAAAGCCGACCATCGGTATATCCTTTAAAGAAAGTGACATGGGCGGCGGTAGATATACTCATAAAAATTATTTCATTTAATTATGGCGTAAACCAAAGAAATAGATAATAAAACTTTCTATTCCTACACCTACAGAAACGACACTGATTTATTTTCTAACTCTGCATACTGCCGACTAAAGGGGTCCCGAAACGAACACCTGCCAATCAGGTGCCGTCTATCCACCTGTGCTGGGTCAGTCAGAAAACAAATAATACTTTGTGCTCGGACCGCAAAGAGTCGCGCCTTTTCTCTGTCGGTAGGGTTGAAATTATACCAGGAAGATTTTATATGAATTTGGATAATTTTTGAAGGGCAGATTGAAGCAAAATTTCATGAAATCGATAGAACCCCGTATTAGGAGCATTTCAGGTGACTTTGCAAAAACTTTACGTATGAAACTCTAGATGAATATAAGAAGTTGCTTAAGCCAAATACTAGAAAAGAGAATATTAGTAAGGCTGGAGAAATATTGTGTTGCCCACCAAAAGCGTTTTTGGTACCTACCTCTACATTTGCGGCCGGTTAACGTAAAAACCCTTAGTATTCTGCAAACGACCTATAGGACATGTTTTATAGAAAATTTAATTCTGAACATTATTCCATACCTTTGTTTTTGCCGTAGAATATCATTTCAAGATATTATAGAAAAACCGACGCGGTGTCACAATAGGGGTGAAGCTTACCAGTTATACCCTGTTTCCACCAATGCATGCCCACCCCGATTCAAAAAACGAATCAGGTGACGGTGCATTTAAAACCGGTGCAAATCCATGGGCCATCACGTGATGCGTTTTTTGAATCGGGGTGGGCATGCATTGGTGGAAACAGGGTACTTTTCGATCCTGTGTTGCTACCTACCCTCATTAACTGCCAACTCAGAAAAAATCAGCTTCTTATAAATTTTTTCTTCTATTTTTGCTAATTTCCGTGTACTAATATTATAACATACGAGTTCTCACCTTCTACTTACACTTTACACTGAATGCGAAACCAAAAAGAAAAATGTCTCTTGGTATGGGATTTCCAGGGAAAGTCTTATATGGACCTATGCTTTAAATCGTCGCCCGCTTTTTCATAGAGTTCGATAGTGCGTGAACTAGAATCTATCGAACCTCCATGTTTGTGAGACGTTCGTTTTAATATGCTTTATGACCAGGTGAGATGTTTATATTTTTTAATTACATAATCTAGTTAAAGATAGTGCTTCAAAATTACTGATAGTTTTTGAATGAAATGTCTCCGCAGGAGTTTAAAAACTAGCAACATTGGGCTGGTATATTTTTTTAACTCTAAAAACGTTGTTAAAGAAGAGATGAAATAATAATTTAATAAAATTTAAGATATTTACTAACCTTATTTTGTAATTACTATACACACTTTTGGGTATAAATACACATTAAACTTTACACTGGTTAATCGGGGACGTGTGTTTACTTATATCCTGAAAATCAGGAAAGAAAATGTAAAAAAGCAGGTTTAAGAGAAAGTTATAAGGGCAAATAGGTGCTACTTAAAAGTATTTAAAAGAATTTAAAAGTATTTAAAAGTATTTAAAAGTATTTAAAAGTATTTAAAAGTATTTAAAAGTATTTAAAAGTATTTAAAGGTATTTAAATGTATTTAAAAGTATTTAATTGTATTTAGAAGTATTTAAAAGCTATTTAAATGTATTTATTAAATACTTTTACCAAATTTCTACACCTATTTAAGGAGTGTCCCACCCCTCGGTATTTTCTATCAAAAATGTTCTACTAATATTTTTTGACATCAAGTATAATGTTAAAAGCTCTACCTATAAGCTCTACTGACCCTTTCCAGAATACCGGGTTTGTCAACGATCGTTTGCCCATTGAAAATATGTGGTACTAAGAGAGATAAATAGTTTGGCGCTGTTGTCAAGTTAGCAATTCAAGAAAATGGTTTTCTTTCCTCGATCTAATGACGTTACTCTTACCGACTGAGTAGGCCAACAACGGCGATGCATAAAATCCTTAAAACCCCTTGATTTTAATTGCTATAGCGCCATTTTAATTGCTATAGCGATATCATTTGAACTGTATGACTAATAATCAATACTGCAAATCCGTAATTAAGTGTACAGGTAGAGCTTTCTAACATGGCAAAAATGTTAAAGGAGGTTACTACACGCACAAACAAAATATTCCACAAATTCAACTTTATGGATAATAAATTTCTTGGTCTTTATGTGTACCGATTTATTCTCAACCAGAGTTAGAAACCAATACTTTGAAAAGTAACTATTACATTACAAATTACTTTACAGGAATGTACTTAGAAAACTGTGTAATTAATTACAACAAGAAAATAACTTAAATATAAATTTCCTACTTGCAAAATAAAAAAAGTAGTTGACAATTATTTTTGTTTATTTCTTTCACTTTTTCATAATTTACAAAATATGAAAATGCTTAATTTAGGAGCCCTCTTCCTTCGTAATACATTCCGAACTTACCCCTTAAATTCAGTACGAAACGTGGATTGCTTTAAATAATAAAAGCAAAAAAGCTTTTTACAAATAATAACAATCACTTTAGTAATTCAATTGCATTTTTGTAATTTCATTATAATTGTAAAATAATTTTTCAATTATTTTAAAAACTTAAATAATTGCAATTACCATAACACCGTATTTCAACTTATTGTTTTTTGTCAAGAGGAATGGCCCCTCCATTTAAGGGGCAAAAATAAAATTTTAAAAGGAGTAGTAAAACGTGACAAACATTTTTTTCTGCAAACTGTAGAGGGGCAAGAGGTTTAGGGCTGTCGTATATCCCTACCCCCAAAAATGTTGTTCCCTATTCTGTTTCCTGGATAGTGTATGGTGACTTTTAGCAACTTGACTTCGTGAGCCGCCGCCAGGAGATCGAACACTTGAGCGGCATTTAAGCGCGACTTTAATAAAAGAGCAAGGTTATTGTGGAAGAAAAAATTATTAAAAAAATTGAATTTTTCTCGATTTGATGTTTCCTGATTAAAGCTAAAATAACGAAATAAATAATAATGGCTGTTTCTTCGTCTTTTAAAAGTGAAAATCTTACTTTGATTGCTCCTGTTTAGTAATAAAAAACTATTAATGAATTTTGAGTCGCAGCGGCAAACGCTCCTGAATATGCGCGTCTTTGGTCCCTCACTAACTTCTTGCTTTCCATAAGTTCATCCTTTTTTATACGCTTTTCATAAAGGCTAAACGTTCGAAGTCGAGCCCTATATATAATTATGGTTGACGACACCTTGAAAACATAGCATTCCGGGCTACATATTTCATGGTGATATTTCTTCCATACACTGAAGAAACCAGTACAACTGTTCTGGAATTATATATTATCCAAGAGGTCGCCCTCGCAATTATTATTTTTGACCCAGATTAAAAATTTTAGATAAAAATAAACTAATACCAGAAAAATCAACCACAGCGCTAAAAGAGTTTTCTTGCTTGTTTATTGGCTAGTACGCGAAATATATTCACGCAGCTGCCACTGTTAACGTTATACTTATTTTTTAACTAGTACCACTGTTTACAAGACTTATTCGAGTTATATAATCAGAGCTAGTACCCATAATTTAAAGCGAAATAGCCACAAGAATCGTTTTAAGAGGCGATTTTACTGGTCTATAAAATCCCTATCTGTAAATTGTAATTATACGTTATTAGATTTTGGGATCATGTCCAAGCTTTTTTCAGTCCACTAAGCTATCTTGGAATTATCGCACCAAAAACTCTCACTCTGGCACACAACTTCCCACATAAAAGCCTGTATAACACCTAGTTCATAAAATGATGAATAGACCGGTGTACTGTGGACTATTTGCGTTAGATGCCATTTAATATTTTTGAAACTTGCCATTTGTTTTACATAAGTTCAAATTCAAATCAAATTTGAAGGCACTTCACTAAGTACTTAAATCAATCTGCAACAAAAAATAATATATTTCTTATTGCCCCATTACGATGTTGGTTTTTTGTTACCCCGATAATCAAACCTACTACTAATTCTAAACTACTTTTTTAACACAAGAAAAAATTAAAAACAAAACAGCAACTTACATTTGACCACAAACAAAGTATTAAAACTGGAAATAAAGTAAATAAAGTGTTTCCTTCAGACAAAAAAAATATTCCCCCATCTTTCCCTATTTACTAAACGCCTATCCCTCTCCCTGTCTCGATTTTAATAGTCTTGCACGCCAAACGACAAATAACCGCACCATCGTTGTCGATAAATACTGGTACCAAAAAGGCTCTTTCGGCTTATCAAATATTGTTAAAGTTATCGTTGCCGGCAAGTTATCGGCCCTAAATTTGGCACGACCAAAAAGTACCTAATAGGGACTTATTGCAATAAAACCAGGCAGTAATTATGCCGAGTACTATTTTGACAGTTTCGAATTATAAGAACCGTTGTCTTCTTTCAAAATTAGGCCTTTGTGTATTATAAGAATCCGAATTAATAGTGCCGTCATTAACAATGGAAAATAAACGAGTGGATTTATAAATTCGACTTCGTTATGTCAATTTTGAAAGATCAACTGTCGGTTTTCAATGGAAAAATTGAACATGAGGAATAGTTCCCGGCACAATTACTGCCAGGATTTATTGCAATAAGTTCCTATTGTCTCTAAACATCGCGTTAAATTAAGCTGCCATATCCTACGAGTTCATAGCCGATTTAACAGCTTAAAAAAGTAAAAATATGTGATTTTAAAAACCTTGCAAAATTTCAAGAGCTGCCAAATTAAATGGTCAAACTTGCTACCCTGTTTATTTTTATTTAATTATTTATTAAAACAGCAAAAAGCCAATTACAGATACTTTCTTACATTAAAAAATATTCTATAAAATACGTCACACTACACATGATAAATAACAAACAAATCAAATTACATAGTTACTTATTGGTTAACTGCTGCGCACTTTTAGATCTATAATTTTTTTAAATTTCTTATAGCTAACATTGCCAATATCAACATCTGAGAGGAGAGCTTCTAAAAAAATTAGTTCCTGGATAAGCTAAATAAAACATATTTTTCGACCTTGAATTGATTCGATTTATGGCAAAAGGAAGTTGCTTAATTATATTAGGACAATCAACATTCCCTTTAAGAGTTCTATACATTGTTGTTAAAAAAAAAATTAGTTCCTTTTTGGTTTAGTGACAATCTATCAGATATTTTTAATAAGATCTTGTCTTTAAAAATGTTTGTTGAACTCCCTCAATCATACTAATCCAAATGTCATATTGGGGGGACCAGGCAATACCAGACTGTCAAATCAGTATATACTTACGTCAGTGTTAAAACTTTTAGTATTTCTACAAATAAATCCAGCAACTTTCTGGTCACTCCCAATTTTAGAAATAATATGTGATCAAAATGAAAGATTAGCATCGAAGGTTACACCCAGGTCTTTTTGTTCAGATACACCCTCTAGGTTCTCATTATTTATTGTATAATCAAATTCAATCAAAGTTTTTGTTACGACTAAATGACAAATAAAGGCATTTACCCAAATTTAAGTTAAAACCATTTTCCTGGCAATATAGGGCTGTGTCCTGAAATTTACTTGTGTGTTTCAGAATCCTCCAATGAGAAAACTTCAACAAACAACTTAAAATCATAGGAAAATGCCAATGATTCCACATTTTTTACCTTAGAAATAGTTTTGTTGAAGGCAATAATAAAAAGAAGTGGTTCGAGATATGACCCTTGGGGCACACCAGAAGAACTTACATAAATAGTAGACCTGCTACCTTTTAATTCCACGAACTGATATCTTTTACTAGTTCCCAAATAAGATTGTATTAAATTAGTTAGGTATGGAGAAACATCCATTCCAGTTAGTCCATCCCAAATAGTGCTGTGACTTACTTTATTAAAAGCCTTTTCCAAATCCATGTCAATAACATCAACTTAACTCTTTCTGTTTAAAGACTCATGTACGTTTTAAGAGAAAATTGTTAGATTTGTAAAGGTAGATGTTTTGGGTAAGAAGCCATGCTGTCTGGGAGATATTTTATTTGACACTTCTGCAAAAAGTCTGTCAAATATTATGATTTTGAATATTTTTTAAATTGCGCATACTATTTTTATAGGCTGATAGTTCTCAATTTTTTGTCTAGGACAACTTTTATGGATGGGTATGACTTTGCTAAGCTTCGATTTATTTATAAAAGTTGACGTTTTAAGCATGATATTAAATAAAATCCGCAAAGGAACAAGCAAGAACTCTCTACACCCTTTTAATATAAAAACAGTAAGACAGGGTTTTAGTTTCTTAATAGCATGTTTCTATCTCTGAAATGGGTATTAAAGTATGTTGCAAAGCCATCGGCAATATTATTCGTTCCCGTGTATGTTTCATTTTCAAGCGTCATTTCATCTGACACGTCGGGACAGTCTTAAAACTTTTAAGAAATTACCAGAAAAGTTTAGGATTAAACTATTCTATAACGCTTCTATCTCTATTAAGTATTTGGCACTAGCGGCCTTTATTTTATTCTTTATTAATTCTCTTAGGTTCCTGTATTTGGATTTCCATAACTGCGACTTGTATTTTCGCGATTTTAGAAACCAAGTATGTTTTTGTTTAAGTAGTTTAATTGTTTCATAGTTAAACCAAATTGGGTAGTTTTTACCTTTTTGAGTCGATCTAAGTACACACTTCTCAAATAAGTTGTATATAATTTTATAGAAAGCTTCAAGTGCCAGGTTTGCATTAGTAAAGCTTGATAAATCTTCCCAGACTTGTTGCCAAAGAAGCTCATCCATTAGTAAAAAATTGGCTTGTTCAAAATTAAACTTAGTTGTTGGCACTAATTTAATATCCAAACATGGATGGTTGTTATCTATTGGCACCATTTGATCATCAGTTTGTCCAACAGATATGTTATCAAAAGACCCAAAAACAAGATCAAGTAATACATTATTGATGTTCCTAATATTATTAAACTGACAAAAATTGTTAAATGCCAGAAAACCCCTTAAATGGTTCATCTTACCTGTTATGTTCAATTCTATTTTTTCAAAAAAAAATTCCATATACGTCTAGAGGACTGTAAAATACAAAAGGTACAATGTAAAATAAAATTAAATATAAAAATCTATTGTTGTTTAGACTAACTTGCAAGCAAATTGATCGTCATCAAAAATCTTACTCTCTACAACACTAAAAGTATTATTTAAAGCTAAAAATACGCCCTGTTGTGCTAAACAATAACCTATATGGTTATAAAATTCCTGCCGTACATTGCTTAGCATCTCATTTTGACATGGGGCGAAATAAAAAATCACATACAGTCAGGTCAGGCCTAGGAGGCTGCTTATTACTCTTTGGAGAAAAGTTTCGTCTAAAAATTTCCAACCTGCCGAAACCAAACTTGCTAAAAATCAACATTCGGTAATTGTTGAACTGCAGGAATCACTTGATTTTGCAATAAGTTTAAATCAGCGGCCCCATTCAAGTTATCATTAATAAAAAATGGCCCGATGATATTATCTCCAAGAACCCCCGACCAAACATTTAATTTTTGAGGGTATTGTGTTGGCATATTTACCGTCAAATGTTTATTTTCTTTTGCCCAGTAGAGGGTAATTGATAGATTGTGTGCAATGTCTAGGGAGAAAGTACTTCTTGATTTGCATGGTTTATCATTTTTTCATAAAAATTCCATCCTTAAAATATTTTCCTCAGGAAACAGTTCCTGAGATATTTTTAACTTGTAGGCTTTGTATCCATATATTTTTAAAATGTTTCGAATGGTTCTGGGAGGAATATCATCAGGTATTTATTTATCCAAAGCTGAACTTGAACAGGGAGGGAGTACTTCTGCAAAAGTCCGCTGTTGCCTTTAGTCCGACATGGGTCTTGGACCTTAACGCACCCAAATTTATCAAGATGGTTAATTATGTTTAACGTGGTAGTTTTGCAAGGAATATCACGGCCCTCATACTTAACAATAAACAAATTTATTACATCCCGAGCTGAGTATCCCTAGTTTCTATTTTTATCTATAGTCGTTTTCCAAAGTGTAGAGAGTAATTTGTATAATCCAAAGTCGTAAAACTCGTGTTCTCTGTCATAAACCATTAGCGTAGATAAAAATACTCTGCTATTGATTTAAAATATTTTTTGTTGGAATTTTGTACTTGAAGAGACGAGAAATTAGAAAGAAAATATTGATCTGTATGTATGTATGTATTCGAAAGTGGTGGCAGGCCCTACTGGACCTCCATGCACTGCGACCACAAATGGATCTATTGTGCCCACGTACCTACATACTGAGTTTGACTAAAGTGGCATATTTTTTTTTCCACCCAGTACATGAAAAAACTCTGCAGATTACAACAATAAATGATTTAGGCTTAACACTTTGGCTCAAAGATATACCACTAAGGCCTCTGCATTATTAGCCACAAAAAATATTGATCTAGTTTCATACTACTTGCCTACTTTTAAAGCTCTTCACACACTGACACAATTGACAAACCATAGGGCGGTATTTATCCAAAAATTTTTAGGATAGGGCGGGAATAAAATACCCTGTTTTTCTTAATACTTTTTAAAGTATTTGTAAAAAATCTAAACCTATAGTAAAAATTTTTACATATTCGTACACAAAATACCCTAGATTATCAAACAAAATAAAGCAAACCCCAACAGACCCTATATTTATCTTAATATTTGAGTTCAAACACAAAGGTATCTAAAATAGGGCGGTAATAGCTGAATTTACCTTAAAATAGAATGTGTTAAATTTTCGTTGGAATGCTTTGTATACTATTAAGATTTACTCAAACATTTTTGGTGGCTAACCCAGTTAAGGAGCTTTTGTATACTCTTATACTTTTTCATAACTGTAAGGGTGTTTTAAATACCTTCAAAAGAGGTGTCACTTGACCCAGTTCCCTTGTTCAAAATCTGGGGTAACCTTTACCCCTCAAAGGGGTTGTATCTAGAAAACATAAATCTAACATACAAATGCACGAGTTTCTTTTAAGATGTTGCAATAATTAATTTAAAAAAAGGTTTAAAGTTGCTTCCATGGATAATTAAAATATCTCAAAAACTTATCAATAGATTTAAAAATTTTAACTCATCTGTAGAGGGAATTTTCATTTTAATTTCATCCACTTTTCCTATTCAAATTCTAGGGGTAAGTTTTACCCCTCGAGGTGGTGTATCTACGAAACATATATGCACTACTAACAAAAATACAATCGACGGATCTCCGGTTTCTTTTAAATTGTTGGAAAAATTCATAAAAAAACGGTTTGGTTCCATTTGAAATTCAAATTCAAATATCTTTAAATTTTAACAGTAAAGGTATTCGAAACTCTTTCAGAAAATGGTGCGACTCGAGCCGCTTTCCCTTTTATTTATTAAATTCAAGGGGTTATTTTCACCCTGCTTAGGACGCGTGACCTTTAGAAACGTCAACATGCTCAAAGAATGTCCCGTTGAATACAAAATTGACGTGTCAGAGATTTTTCCTAAAATTGCACTCTAGATACCCAATAAAGCCTCTGTTTCGATGTTTCCCTCCAAAACCCTCAAATTTTTTTATTTTGAATTCTCAGGTTCTAAAGTACATATACGTTTATTAAGATTTAATGTTGCCAGAAATGTTACAAGTTTTTTCTTAAGCTTAAACTAAATATATATTTTATTAACAACTAAACAAATAAAAATGGAAAATGAACAAAACTCGACTCGTCACCGATTAAAAAAGTTGCAAGTAGTGCGGCCAAAGCAAATAAAAAAGTGAAGAGCCACAGCTTTGGCAAAAAGCATGGTATTGCAAAAATTTGTTGCGACGAGATACTGGTATTCTCGAAGTAGAAAAAAGTAATTTCGATAGATGTACACCTAGTCTGCGTGAAGTTTTAAAAAATTATAGAATTTAAAGAGAATGTAGTAACTTAATTATTGCAATATATTGTTTCACATATTTTACAAAAAAATATTAAGCATTTTTCCATTTTTATAAAATTACGGTTTTGTTGATTTTAAAAATAGGAAAATAAAATTATGGTTTTTCAAATTAAGAACTAAAAACTAAAATAACATACTAAAAAATTAAAAGTACAGCCTGGAATTAAACCCGGTACCTTTAGCCTTAAGCGATGCATGATCTGCGAGCATGGCTAAATTTTTTTAAACTATTTTTTACCTTATTACGTATTGCTGAATCCAGAAAACATGTTTTGAACATTATTTAAAAAACGTTACCCTGAGACAAAGTAAGTTTTGACATTTTCAAACCTCGAAATTAGGATTTACATTATTTCTTTTTCATATCATAATAAAACTTTTTTTTGAATTATTTATTTTTACCAGTTTTACTTTTTAGCGCTCTCTGTATAATATTTTCCAGGAGAATGCGCGTTGCTCGATTTGATTTTAGCGGTAATATTAAATTTGTTTCTTTTTCTGTTATTTTTCAACTGCCTAACATTTAACATTTTCTAACAGTTAATCGGTTCAGTAATTTGAAAATTTTTAAGGATACAAGAGGTACATGCTCATTGGGACATACTTAATTTCCTGATGTGTTTTCTTTCACCGTTCATTGAATATTATATAAAATTTGTGATATTTATCTCATAATTATTCAAATGTTTAATTTATGGAACGATGAGACGTACTTTTCTTACTAAAGTTTAATTTCCACTGTTTCATATATTTTTTTTAAATCTTGTTTTTTTAAAGCTTGTTGCTTTTACCACGAGGATGGGATAAAAGTTTCCGGCCTAGCCTATAGCAGGCCCGATTTGCTTTATGTTCCAACGTGTTTGTGTAGCCTTGCTTGTGATCAGTATACGCTCGAAGTTTAAAGTGAGTGCGTCAAGTAGTTTGTGTCCTGCTTATTTTGAAAGTTTATACAGTGTGTCAATTTTAAAAGATGGAAAAAAACGAGATAAGAGCCATGATAAAATATTTTCATATCCAAGAGTTATCGCCGACGGAAATAAAAGCTGAACTAGATGGCACACTAGGGGAATCTGCTCCTTCCTATACCACAGTTAAAACCTGGGTATCGGACTTTAAACGTGGTCGTACTAGCACTGATGATGCTCCGCGTTCTGGTAGGCCAAAAACGGCAACTTCTGAAGAAATGGTACAAACCATTCACAAACTAATTCTAAAAGATCGCAGATTAAGACTAGATGAGGTAGCTGAGGCTGTGGGCATATCAAAAGAGCGAGTTCACCATATTTTATGTGAAGTTTTAGGTATGAGAAAGCTATCCGCTCGATGGGTGCCGTGTTTGCTTACGCCAGATCAAAAGCTTGTGCCATAGAGTAAGATAGCCTTATGTATTACTCTATGCTTGTGCGTCTAACCATTTCAGAGGAGAATTTGGCACTGTTTAGACGTGATTCAGGGGACTTTTTGCGTAGATTTATTACGGTTGATGAAGCATGGGTTCATCATTATACCCCTGAAACTAAGCAACAGTCCAAACAATGGACGGCAAAGGACGAACCAGTTCCAAAGAAGGCAAAGGCAGTACCGACTGCTGGAAAGGTCATGGCAACGGTCTTTTGGGCTGCTAAAGGGATACTCCTCATAGTTTATCTCGAAAAAGGAAGAACAATAAATTCAGAGTACCACAGCGACTTACTGGACCAGCTCAAACAGAATATAAGCGAAAATCGCCCTGGTTTGGCAAAAAAGAAAATTTTGTTTTACCAGGACAATGCACCTTGCCACAAGTCCGCTCTTGTAATGGCTAAAATCCATCAGCTAGGCTTTAAACTGTTAAACCACCTTATTCGCCAGACCTAGCCCCGTCTGACTTATTTGTTTCCAAACCTAAAAAAACGCCTATTTTAACGAGTTGGATAAATCAGACTTCAGTGATGGCATCAAATCAGTTGAACATCGTTGGGCCAAGTGTATTACCTTACAGAAAAATAAATTCTTATTTAGTCGCTATGGTGTTGCGTTCTATGTTAGGCCGGAAACTTTTCATCCCATCCTTGTACACACTGGAATAAGCTTTATCTAGATTTAATACGTTGAGCCTTTATAACTGACCATCCTTTTAGTTTAGAAAGTGGTGTACCATAATAAAAGATAAAATTTGAGTTGCATTATAAACTGCATATCTTTTAGATATATTTAAAATTGTGCGTTTAACAAGTCCTATTATAGAAGATACTGCAACATTAGAGCAGGATGAATGACTAACTGGTTTAAATGAAAGTATTAATTACCGGAAATTAATTAGGTAGCATCACACCTTTTGGTCTGATAGGTAAGCTCTATTCATTTTTTTTATTATTCTCAATATTATTCAAACTTTTCGGATCTGCCAAAACCGATATTTGAGGAGCTGAAACGTACTCTTTGGTTTGAAATTTGTCTTTGATAATATGAGTTTTTTGGAAAGATTTTGAGCTAGTTGGTTTTTCCATTGTTGATGCAAGAGGTGATGCATTAAAATTAGCTCCATTTTCTGTTAACGTAACATACCCTTTAGAATGAGATGTAAGTATTATTGAATTTGTTTTGTTAACTTCATATTTACTTGAATCCTCGGGTTTGCCCAATTCTGATTTTTGAGGTGGGGTGTTGGATTGACATTCATCCGTTACTGTCTGGGTCTTCTGCCAAATATTTGAGCTTGTAGGTTTATTCAGGTCTAATACATCAACATATTTTGTAGGACAAGCATTATGTCTTAATATATTTGCTTTATTGTCCGTTTTTAAATCAGGGGGTAGGGTAATGTACCCTTTTGATTGAGACGTAATTTCTAACAAATTTGTTTTTTTCATTTCATGATTATTTGAATTTGGAGAATCAGTGAAGTTTGATTTTTTATGGTTTTGCTCAATTTTCTTTAAGGGTGTTTGTACTACCTGTTCTGATGCAGAAGGTATTGCAACATACCCATCACGATACGCTCTATGCCCCACTTCGTTTGTCTCAGTCATCTGTTTAGCATTTGAAGCTGTAGAATTATCCCAAGAATGAGGTACTACAACATATCCTTTGGGCTGACTGTTAAGTTCTATTGGACTTATTTTATTGATTTCATGATTTTTTAAACCTGCGAGATTAACGGAATTTGATTTTCGAGGTGATTTATCTTTTGGTGAATTTGCTTCGTACGTCTGACTAATGTTAAGATTTCCGGGCTTGGGTTGTTCTGAATTCATTTCGACGGCAAATCTATCGTGGTCAATGTTGTGAGTTTTATTTTTTCTAGTTCTTATTTCATGTTCAGACATAATTTCTTTATTAAAATTATTTTCGATACAAGTTTTGCTTTCATCTTTTAGTTGTGTGCTTGCTAACATGGCATATAAGCTGGACGGAAGTTCTGGTTCAATTTGTTCTTTTTTTATATATTTCCTAATTCTAAAAAGCAAAAAGACATACATTTTCATCATTATTACTGGCAATTGGAGCTAAAAAAGTGCTAATGGCGTTTTAATACGGGCTGCCTCTATTAAAAATCGCTTCTATGCATTCTAACCTGCCAGATTTTACGCGTTACCCAAAAGTATGTTTTTGTATTGATATACATAAATGTATAGGGGTCAAAATCATGGAGGTGGAGAATTTGAGTTGGAGAGGATTTTCTTAGTTAAATCTGTAGTAAATTAGTTTTCAAATTATTTTCAGATTTCGCAATCATTTTAATTAAATACCTCCCTCATTTGATTTTGTTCTCTTTATATACGAAAAATCATTTGGCGAACGCGTCCATTACTCAATCAGGAAAGTTCAAATGGGCACAAAACATATTAAAATCAATTAAATTTAACAATCTATATTTTAAACTCTAATTAAAATTAGTAAGGTTTATGAATTCGTACATGGTTCACAATAAATTTAAAATAAACGTTAATTTTACTCATTAATAAAATCATCATCATCATTTGGGGAACAGATACATAAAATATTAAAATGTTTTTTACTGAAAGTATATATGTATACATACACATTTTATTAAATTACAAATAAAAATTTAAATTTTCAAAATTTTTTAAAAAATTAAAAAAGAAAATCATTCCAAATATTTTTAAAACTTTCAAAAATTTTATGATATTTTTATAAATTAAGATATTTTTTTTAAGTTGATTCCATTTGTAGAAGTTTGTCAAAATTGAATTTTTATTTTTATTTATAAAGTTTTAAAATAATTTCTGTTTTAAATTTTAATTGTTTTTTTGAATTTCTGAAATGTTTTTATATATATATATATATATATATATATATATATATATATATTTTTTTTTTTTAGCTCACACATATACTATACTATAGTAGTGTGAGCTTTGGTGATCCTAATTTTTTCGAGAAAAAAAAAGTTGCTCCGATTTCAAAAATTTTTATATATCTTTGCGTTTCAGAAGATTTTGAAACTTTTTTGTCGCACCGTCTGTCTGTCTGTCTGTCTGTCTGTCTGTCTGTCTGTCTGTATGTCTGTCTGTAACGACCAACGCGCATAACTCAAAAACCGCTTGACCGATTTTAATGAAATCCACCCAACAGAAACCAAATAAAAGGGTAGGGGTAGATTTTAAAAATTAGAGTTTATGTAAATACATGGCGTGTGTGATATCAAACGAAAGGTAATTGAGTCTGGAGTTAAACAAAATAGATTTTAGTTTAAAAAAAGGGTGGGGGTAAATTTCAAAAATTAGAGTTTACGTGAAAATATGGCGTGTGTTATATCAAACGAAAGGTAATTGAGTCCGGAGTAAAACAAAATACATTTTAGTTTTTGTTTTTTTTAGGGGTGGGGGTAGATTTCAAAAATTTGAGTTTAAGTCAAAACATGGCTGGGGGTGGGGTATCACACGAAATGTAATTTAGTCTGGAGTTGAATAAAATATATTTCAGTTTTTAGTTATATTAGCTCACACGTACACTATAACTATAGTAGCTAGTGTGAGCTTAGGGGCCCATATATTGGCAGAGTATTTTTTTAATTCACACATACGTGGTTTTGGCTAACAGTGTCCGGGCGCTCATTGTCGCCAAGGACACTGCTAGTGTCAATACGGCGAGACAGTCCGTCGAATAATTCCAACGGTCCCAAGTACAACGGCTTTCTGCATCCATGTGATAGCACTATTTGGCATGCTAAGCTCTGTTATATGTTGCATGGTTTTTCTGTGTACCAAGCCGTTGGCGCTGATGGCTATTGGCATTATTGTCACCTTTTGTAAGTTCCAGATGGTTTTTACTTCCTGAGCCAATGCTTGATATTTCGTTAGTTTTTCTCCATAGGCTTTAGCCAAGTTATAATCTTGCGGAACAGTAAAATCAATTATAATTGCCGTTTTTCCCGTTTTGTTCCACACAACCATATCCGGTGGGTTGTGTTCCACTGCTCTATCTGTTTCTACGGTAACGTCCCAGTAGATCTTCGTGGTCTTATTTTCAAGCAGTGGCTGTGGACTGTACATATGGTGAGGAGTGAATTTCTCCAGCAAAACCTTACTTAGACTGACCATCTGATGAACCACTTTACCCATGTTATTGTATCTTTCCAGATATTTGGTGTTAGCAATGGCAGAGCAACCCGATGCCAAGTGTTGTACGGTTTCCTCAGCTATATTACAAAGTCTGCACTTGGTTGTTTCTACCTCCTGCTTGAGGATATGTCGGGTATATGTTCTCGTTTTAACGACCTGATCTTGGATCGCGAGGAGAGCTCCTTCGGTCTCTGGGAAAAGGTACCCTGTTGTTAGGTAGGAGTTAGATGCGGCAATATCTACTTCAGGTTGATCCAGACTTGTGTAGAACCTCCCGTGCAACACTTTTCTTTGCCAGTTGGATTTAAGCTGCTCAGAAAGATTATCTTCCTCTGGCTCCTCCGGATTTGCCAGGTTCAGTGGAGTGATCTTTTTATCCCAGTTTCGTATACTTCTGTGTACTGGCTGATTGTGTTTATTAAAGTATTTTCTGAGCATTTTTCTTTCTTTGATATTTGAGGCTTGCAGACTGCTCAGTCCACGCCCTCCTTCTCTACGAGATAGGTACAGTCGTTCGATTGCTGAGGTAGGGTGCAGTAATCCTTTCTTAGTGAGGAGTTTTCTGATCCTCTGATCTAATCTTTCCAGGTCAGTTTTTGACCATGAAAGTACTCCGGCGGTGTATGTAAAAGCTGGTACTGCCCAGGTATTTATTGCTGCTATCTTGTTTTTAGCATTTAATTGCGTTTTTAGTATCTTCTGTACCCTCCGGATCAGTTCGCGCTCTGCCCCTTCCTTGTTTTCCTTTTGTCGTATCTCGTAGGTTTGTTGGATACCCAAATACCTGTAAGTGGCTTCTGTCCCTAGTTCCTTGATCCGACCTCCATCCCTCAGTGTGATATCGCCTTGCTCCACCAGTTTACCTCTCCTTACATGGACGACCGCACACTTGTCAAGTCCAAATTTCATTTGTATGCCTTCACTGAAGCTTCTAACAAGCTCCAGCTCTCCCTCTAACTGTTGTTGTCCTCTTCCGTACAGTTTGAGATCGTCCATATAAAAGACGTGCGATATTTTTGCATGGTCATCGATTGTGTATGCGTATGAACTTCTGTTAAGCATGTTGCTTAGTGGGTTAAGGGCTAGGCAAAACCACAGTGGGCTAAAACTGTCGCCTTGGAATATTCCTCGGCGAACAGATATCTCTTCTGTGCTGTATGAGTTGTTCCCCCCCTGACTGTCAGAGTCGTCCTCCATGTTGACATTAAATGCTGTAGTAAACCTGTCAGATTTTGGTCAACCTTGTAAATTTTAAGGACTTCTATCAGCCATGAGTGTGGTACCGAGTCATAGAGTAATCGATCCATGCCATGGAAACATTTTTTTGGCGTCTTTTTGCCTGTTTGGTTATGACGTTGTCGATCACCAAGAGTTCCTTGCATCCTCTAGCTTTTTGCTTACATCCGTTCTGTTCCCATGCTAGGATTTTGTTCACTTTAAGGTGACCATTAAGCTTGTGCCCTAAGATGGAAGTCAGTATCTTGTAAGCCGACGGAAGACACGTTATTGGTCTATAGTTTTTGGCCTGTTGTAAATTTCCTTTCTTAGGCAGCATGTGTGTCTGCCCAAGCGTGAGATATGTGGGGATTTCGCGTGGATTCCTTAATGCGTTTTGAATCAGGTTCGCTAAGATCTTGTGTGTGTGTGTGAGAATCCCTTCCACCAATAATTGTGTATTCCGTCAAGTCCAGGCGCTGTCCAGTTTTTGAGTCGCTTTACTGTCTCCTTAACGTTTGTTTCAGAGACAGTAACCTCTGGCATCTCTGTGTAATTTGCCGCGCTTTCTTTTTCAGCAGCGATCCATTGTGCCTGGAAGTCATGCTCAACTCTCTGGGACCAGATGCTCGACCAGAATTCAGTCATTTCTTCCTTAGAGGGTATTGTGTTTGTATTTTGGCCTTGGTTCTCCTCGTTAAGATTTCTGAAGAACAATTTCTGGTTATTGATAAAAAGGTCATTTTGTTTCCGCCTAAGCGTTCTCTTATGATACCTTTTTATCCTGTTTCCCAGTGCTGCTATCTTTTGCTTTAACACCTCGACCCTAAGGAGTAGTTTTTCCCGATACTGCGCATCGTTGTTCTTTATTTTTGCGCTCTTTGCATAGTTTAAAACTTTCTTCTCTAGCTTCTTTTTGGGTTGATCGGTCGTAAGATACGAGTGTAATACACCAATCTCCCGCCGGAAGGCAGAGATTTTTTCTTCAAGCCTTTTCTCCCATGGAGGTTGTTTTTGGGTTTCGTTTGTTGTTGTAGAAGGCGCGGTTTTTGTTTGCGCGTGTATGCTAGTGGCAACGCTAGCAGCGCAGTATAAGTTATGACATAGGTTTTCTAGGTCATTAGATCTTGTAAACTCTCCTTTGAGTGTTGTGTTAATTGCTTCTATTGTGTTTTTGACCTCTAAGGTGATTTTAATGCGTGATAGCTTTGGCCTTACGTGCATTTCTACTCCTTCATATTTATGATGGAATTCTTGAAAGAGCAGCTTGATCTCGGCTGATACTGGTCCATCATCTTCTTGTTGTGGCTCATCGTTTGGTTCAAGAAGTCTTACTTTAATAAAATTGCAAAATATTCACTTTTCTTATTTTGGACACAAAATAGGCATTTAGGAAACGCTAATAAATATACGGTTAAAGAAAATATTGCATATTTTGGAAATTATATGAACATTGAAATAATATACCATTAAAGTCAAATATATAAATAAATAAATTAAACACTGGGTCATGTCTCTCACTAATTATTATAATCCAAATCAAGTTTTGCTAAATTAATGGAATTAAAATACTTGTAAAAAAAGTTTAGTATTAGTTTTAAAGTTTTAAAAAATGTTCCCCCAAATGACATTTTTTTGAGTGTAGTCTATTATTTTTGTCGATAATTTGAAAAAATAAATGGATCCATGACGGATCTGACACCTTCCTCGCTAGCCTATTATCACACTTCAAGTGATGCCATGATAATATATTAGCCTTGAAAACAGTTTTTTGTAAATAAATATATATAATAAATCTCAGAAACTAAAGCTCCTACGAAGTTTCTGGTTACACACGAATTTTTGAGCAAAATATAGTCTACTATATTTCGAAAACAGTGTACTGGTGCGATGCTCCGTTAAAAAGTTAGCATTTTTTTTAGTTTTTAATTGACAAAAAACTCATTAGCATTAATGGATTTGGTCCAAAATCTAATCAGCTCGTAAGAGTATCGAACACTATTTTACCTGAAAATTTTATGAAAATCGCTTCAGCGGTTTAGCAGCTATCGTGTTGCGGACAGAAATAATATACACATACAGACAGACAGACATCACGAAGATATTGCTAGGATTCGCCGAAAATAATACCTTCTCTAGCCATTGCTACGCGGGCTAGGAAGGTAATAAACTTAGCGTTGACCCAACATTTAAGTGTAACGAATATAAAAAACGAAATTTTCCACCTCGATAATTTTGAACCATAGGTGATTTAGTTTGATAATAAAGTTGTCCAAATTTGACATACGGACTTATCTTTTCCTAAAGTTTGTAAAATAGGAAAATTAGTTAACTAAATAAAAAGTTTACCTTCAGCAGGTCTGACTATAGATTTAAAATTATAAAATTATGGTCTTTGACAAATACTACTGATAAGTATTATATTTGAGTATATGACCCATATGGAGGCGCAACCGGCGAGCTTTATCATATTGAGGGGCAGATGGCGCTGAAATAAATTCGTCTAGTATGCAATCAATATTCAGGGACTGCTAGTACGATTTAGTTGCATGTGCGAGTTCCGAGGTTCCTGCCTATCATACAAATTTCAGCGCCATCTGCCCCTCAATCTGACAAAGCTCGCCGATGGCACCTCTATATGGGTTATTTACTCAATGGTATTATTTTTTTAAGTGTTACCTTAATCGGTAGCCTTACTTACTTTTGTGCGGCAATTGTAACTCCCACAATGGCAAAAATAGCTAGTAGTACCATTGTTATTATGAGAGATAATTTATTGCTTGCTTCTCTGGTTCCAACAAAAAGACGTTTTTTGTGGCGAGACTTTAAAAAAGATATCTCCAATGATAGTCGATACAAAGTGTTTGGTGCTAAGCCCCGTAACGTATAGTTTGTTACACATTTTAAAATGGTTTCCTCTACACTTTTTTCTTTGCAATTTGAATTTTTTATAAAAACTACAGGGCAATATTTAAGCTTGTATTTCAAGCCTACACAATTTGGTGTCCAGGAAATCGTTAAAAAATTCAAGCCTATTTCTTTAACTTCAATGTTCATAAGATCGGATAATGTGTCATTAAATAGAACACAATCTTTTGCGGGTTTTCTTATTCCACTAATGGAAGAATCAGTGTTTGTCGATATTCCAAATTGATAATTTTGGTAAGAATGTATTTCTATTGAGAAATTGGATTCAGTATGTGATACGGTTGTCCATTGCCAATTTTTCTAAAATACATAGTACCTGTGATTGTGAGTGATACAACACAAAGTCTTATAATTATTGATAGTAGACAGCAAATAGGCAATAGGGACTTATTAGAATAAAGCCAGGCAGCAGAGCTGTCACAAGTACATTATGAAAGTACTACAAGTACCAAGTACATTAAGATTTGTAAAAGTACTTGAAGTACCAAGTACATTTTCTTTTCAAATGTACTTCAAGTATCAAGTACATTATAAAAGTACTTGATTTTCCCCAAGTCCTTTACTTTTACAATAAAAGTACCTCAAGTACTTTTAATATGTCAAAAAACAAAAAAACTGCCAAAAATTTCAAAAAAAATTTCAAAAATGTTAAAAAATTTCAAAAAAGTAAAAAATGTCAAAAAGCGTCAAAACCTTCAATAAATATCTAAAATGACAAAAAAATTTAAAAACGGTCAAAAATTTTAAAAATTTTTTAAAGATGTCAAAAAATTTAAAACATGTTAACAAAATTTTTAACCTGTAATGTTTTATTTTTTGGAATATTATTGTATGTAAATATGTATTACTTATATACCTAAATTGCATTTATTTATTTTTTCTGAACTCATCATTTTACAAGGGTAATGGAAAGAGATAATTTTATTACTCAAAAAGCTGCAAAATTGACACAGTTACATCAAAATGTTTAAACGTTTTATAGTTTTGCAATAAGGGTGCCACAGTTACCCCAAACTCCGGGGTAAATGGGACCTACCCCTAAAGACAAAAATTTTGGCTCTGCTACAGAATAGCGCCTTACAAAATGGCGCTGCTACAAAATAGCGCGCATCAAAACAGCGCTGCTACAAGAGGATAGGTCCGGGCCAGTTTTTGGTCCAATTTTTTTTATCCCACCTCCCCATATAGTCGTGTTCGAAAATTTAACCTAAAAATAAAACTATATTTTAGCTGCAAAAACCGCCAAAAACCTCCCAAACCCCTCAAAACCTGAAATTTGTCGTTTTTTTTTCTCCTAAATTTCTCAAAAACTTAGCTTCTATGCTCGCTTCTAAGTAATTATCTTAATTGTAGACAATAAAATTTTATTTTCAACGATATTTAAGTCAGTGGAGTACAACAAATGAAAAACTCCAGCGGCGTCCGTTTATTAAAGTAATGTAAAAAAATTAAACAAGAAACATGGTCATTACAGTTTAACCTGATTTTCTAAAAACCCCCTCGTGACAATATCAAAAAATTGGATTCATACTTTATTATAGACAATAAAATTTCCCTTTAAACGATGTATAATAAGGCAAGATTAGCTTTTTCTAGAACAAATTAGGGACGTCCGTAATTTAAATCAATTTTGAAAATCTTGAAAATGAACCAATTTTTTTAGTTTTATCCAATTTTCTCATAATCTAAGCTTTTTGGGAACAAATCTACTTCACTCCTTATTGTAGAAAATAAGATTTCCTTTTCAACAATGTGTAAGTCAATGGGGTCAGACTAATACAAACTCTCCAGCGTCCGTTTATTGAGAAAATGTAAAAAAACTAAAATAACCACATGTTTGTCACAACCGAACCGAACCGAACCTCGACACCCTGCGCCATAGTTTTGTGGGTACGGTTAGATTGTTGAGGGGGATGGGTATGACCGGCTACCGCTACTAATTTAAATTTTGAGTATCTTAAAAAAATCGAACCAAAATTTATTTGCTTGGTGATTTTTAAAAGTTGTTAATTTACGGACGTCCCTAAAGTTTTTAAAATGAAATTTTTCTTACCTTGTTATATTTTTAAAAGGAAATTTGCTTTTCTACAATTTGGTAAAAAATACATTTTTTGATACAAAGCTTGGGTTTTTGAAAAATATGTTTTTTTTAATGACCTTTATTTACAGACGTCGCTGAAGAGTTTGGCAATAACCAAACCCCACTTAGACATGGTTAAAAAGGGAACTTTACTTTCTATAATAAAGTGTAGAACACATTACAATAAGGTGTGGAACACATTTTTTTTTAATTGGGCTTAGTTTCCGAGAAAATTGGATAAAACCTGTAACAAAATTAATTTGTTTGGTGATTTTTAAACATTAATTTAATTTACGGACGCCTGCGCTTGTGAAATTTTAATCCGAAGGTAAATCTTACTGTTATACAGTACAATTTGATAGAGGGCTTGGTTATTAAGATAATCGGGTAAAAAATGTGACAAACATGTGTTTTTTTTACATTTTCTCAATAAACGGACGCCGCTGGAGAGTGATTCATTGGTCTGACCCTACTGACTTACACATTATTGAAAAGGGAATCTTCTACAATAAAGTGTGAAGATTTTTCCCAAAAAGCTTAGTTTATGAGAAAATTGGATAAATCTAAAAAAATTGGTAAGTAAATTTTCATCCCATTTACTTGACTTGACATTGCTGAAAAGAAATTTTTATATTCTACAATAAAATCTTGAATAAATGTTTTCTGAGAAAATTGCATAAAACTTGGTAAGTTTAGTGATTTTTCAAAATTAATATAATTTACAGACGCCGCTAAATTGTTATAGATTAAACTAATCTTGAGTTATACATTGTTTAAAATGAAATTTTATTGTCTACATTAAAGTTCATGTTCATTATTTTTTATTTTTTTACGATACCTCAATAAACGGACGCCTCTGGAGAGTTTGTCATTAGTCGCAACCCACTGACTTGATGGTTTGTATGGAAATTTTATTGTCTACAATAAAGATAATTGCATAATTTTCCAGCAGAAGCTTAGTTTTTAAGAAAATTTGAAAAAAAATTTTTAGTTTTTTGGGGGTTTTTGCAGCTAAATTTTTAAAAACTATATAACAATTTTATTTTCAGGTTAGTTTTGACACATTTTTGATGCATTTCTATGTCATTGTGGCTATAGGGTGTCAACTTAGAGAAGGGGGGATAAAAAAAATGGACCAAAAACTTGCCCGGCAACATCCGGATCGTTAATCTGTGACCTATTCTCAGCTAGAATCCATTGTCAAACTGCGGTCCTCATATTTTGCATACTCAACAACCTCTAGCGCCTGCACTTATTAACAAGAAGAAGATCTAACACAAAAATTTACCTTGCACGTAAAATTTAACAAATTCCCTTTGGCTTCGCACCAGAAAACAGTGTAATTTCTTACTACTATTTCTGTGCTATTTAAAGGCTTATCCCAAATAAAATAACAACGACTTATTGTGTAAATTTGCGTCAATGTATGTGGAAAATTAACCCCTAAAAGCATAAGAAATGTTTAAAACTTATCAACTCATCAGTTCGCCATTGCACCGGCACAGACACCGACACGGGACATTATTGGGGCAATAGAGACCGTTAGCTTACCTCAACCCGGAGCTGATGAGTTTCGTCATAAAGTAAGGACAACCTTGGACAGAAAGAAGCAACAAAAGGCAAACATCACTCTACCGGCCGACAAAGGAAACGCGACGGTGATCATGGATGTCGAGATATACGACAAAAAGATCGAAGAAGTTCTGGAAAAGACTAGAAGTAACTACCAAAATATTCAACCACAACCGCATAGAAGGACGCATATACAGGACGTTGAAGAAGATGCTAAAAATATTTCTGACGCCGTTAGATCCCGCCTGACTCCACATCACAGTAAGGCACCACATTTTTATGGACTACCAAAGATCCATAAGAAGGATATACCACTGCGACCAATTACCATCTTGCTTGCTCACCGACCAGCACTTCGTCGAGGTTTTTGTTGGACATAATTCAACCATTACAGGGTAAGTCCGAATCTTTTGTCAAAAACTCGGAACGTTTTATCTAGGTTTTAAAAAGAATCGAATTAGATCCCAACGATAGATTTGTAAGTTTTGATGTAGAAAGTCTGTACACCAACGTGCCAATAAATGAGTCACTCAGTATCATCAAAAACAAATTACAAACTGATGAGACACTTCACGAGAGAACAACGCTATCGGTTAAGGGGGTGATGGATCTATTGGAGCTCTGTCTTCGTAACTTTTACTTTCAAGTGAAAGATAAGTTTTACGCGCAAAATGATGGACTTCCAATGGGTTCGTCTCTTTCGCCAGTGGTAGCAAACATCTATAGGGAGTGGTTCGAGGATGCCTGCGATCAACACAGCAGGAGTTATGTCAAAACTATGGCTACGATACATGGATGACATATTTATTATATGGCCGGAAAATGATGACGAACTGCAGAATTTTCTACACCATCTCAACGATATTCGACCAACGATCAATTGCACAATGGAAATTGAAAAAGATTCGGCCTTACCTTTTCTGGATGTTATTGTCAAACGAATAGACAGAACCATTCAAACCACTGTATATAGGAAACTTACACACTGGGGACAGTACCTATATTTTAAGTTTAATCATTCTGTTGCTTCAAAACAAGGAGTTATAAGAAGTTTGTATTTAAGATCCGTAAAAATTTGTAGTAATAATAAAGAATTAACCACCGAAATCTACAACATTAAAAAGGACTTACAACAGAATGGTTGACAAATTAATAAACTCAACGATCTCTAAAATTAAAAACAAACAAAATGTAGCAATTTCTCAAAATAATGTTAACCCGTTGGGCGTTATTAACATTCCATATGTTTTTGATTTATAATTTTTAAAGGAGCAAAATCATCATCACTCGCGTTACATTTTATTTATTTAATAATAGCCAAACACTATTTTTATAAAACGGTATTTTCATCGAGAAATACAATAAGGAGTTTTGTAACTAAAACAAAACCAAAAAATTCCTCAAATAATAAGGAATGTATTTACCAAATCCTGTCTGAGTGTGGTAAATCATATGTAGGTGAAACGAGACGCCCTTTTCAGGTTAAAGTAAAGAACATCTAAAAAGTACCCAATTATGGGATATTGAAAAATATGGTTTAGCGGATCATGCTTGGTCAAATTATTATAGGATTCAATGGTCTGAAGCTAAAGTTTTGTATAATGAGTCACACTGCTGGCAACACTAGTAGGGAGGTAAAGAGAGCGGTAAACTACTCCTCCTATTCGACAGGTTTTCTGTACCGCGACCCGCACGTATGCCCCGCAGGTGCTACTCACATGTCCGCTTTTCGGAGCCTTAAGCTTTGGTATCAGAACGAGTTACCAATTTAATGTAACGCGAGTTACCAAACTTTTTGTAGTTTATTTTTTACAAAAATAACTAGCATCTTGGTAATTTCTTTATCTTTGACCTAATTCTATTTCTATTTTTTAAGAGTAGTTCAATTGTTATATTCGCAGAAATATTAAAAAATCTGAGAAGCTGTAAATCTTACGGCTTCAAAATGTAACGCGAGTAATGATGATTTTGCTCCTTTAAAAATTATAAATCAAAAAAGATTTTTACTCTATTACTACCGTAATTTTTTAAGGGCTTGTAAGTTTTTAATTATAAAACATTGATTATTATAAAACTAAAAAGTATTGTCGTTTTATTGACAAATACTGTGTTCGATTGTCACAAGAGTTACCATCGAATATCGTTATAGATGTGTAGATTATTTGAAAATAGTATATTTTTGCTATACTTACGAAATTCTTTACTTGGAACAAATATTGAGGAGTAATCTTCTGAATAACCGATTTCGTTTACTGACCAAATCTGAAATGTGTAATTTTGATTTAAATCTCCATGGTATGTTTTAAAAAATTTCTCTGCAGCTATGTCAAAACTAGAGTTTTCTTTATCGTTAACTTTTATTTTGTAAAGAAAATTCTGACCATTTTTTTCGGTTTGATTTAGACTAGACCAATAAATAAGAATGTCAGATTTATTACTGTTTAGTGCTTCTTTGATTTCAAAACCGCCTATGGGAGTTTCTGGTGATCTATCTGGGAGTTTTGGTTTGGTTTTAGCATTAGTCACAGTAGCTTCCGATTTTCCATTTCCTTTTCCTTTGTAATGAATATTTTCACTCTCGACTTTTATTGTGTATTCGTCGTTGGCATATTTTAGATGTTTAAGAGAAAAGAAAACGAGAGAGAAACGATACGTGTCGCAGATAGATAGAGTAGCAGTTTTCCAATCGCGTTCGAATTGCGAATTATATGTCAGCAAGTACTGAAATCCAGAATATTTGGGACAAGGGTTATCATTACTTCTTCTTAAGCCGATTAATACTACCATTGAGTCAGAAGTTACGCGAGCGATTTCTACGACTGGAGCCTCCAATATAACTAAAATACAAAAGTTAAATAAGAACAATAAATCGATTTCAGTGCAATAAATACAAAAGTTAAATAAGGGCAATAAGTCGATTTCAGTGCAATACATGCAAAAAGGATCCTATTTTTTAGTTTATGTAGACGTGACTCAACAAACTTAATAAACATATTTTTGTGGGCCCTTTATTTGTTAAAATTCTGGAAGTATTGCTTAAAAACGGTTATATGCATGCATCTGGATACCGGGAATCATGTAACGATTTATTAGTCAATTAAACTAAATAAATTGAGTAGATGAATCTACTGCGACACTTCCCTCGCTCGTAATTTAAACATTTCTAGACTTATTCAAAACTTTTTTTGACTTTTCATGAATATTACCACACTTTTCCCGATCATTTCCAGAGTTTCCCTTAACATTTTTAAAGTTTTCTAAAATATTTTCAGACATTCCCCAAACATTTCCATTTCCCGAGTTTTTCCGAAGATTTTCTAACATTTCCTGAGTTCCGAACAATTCCCTAGTTTTTCCGAACATTTTCTGAGTTTTTGCGAATGTTTCACGAGTTTTTCGAACATATCCCGAGTTTTTCCGAACAATTTCTGAGTTTTTATAATCATTTCCGGAGTTTTCTCGAAGAATTTGCGAATTTTTTCGAACATTTCCCGAGTTTTTCTGAACATTTCTCAAGTTTTTCCGAAGATTTTCCGAACAATTCCTTAGTTTTTTCGAATATGTCCAGAGTTTTGCAAACATTTCTCGAGTTTCTCCGAAAATTTCCTTATTTTTCGAAGATATTACGAGTTTTCCGAACATTTCCTGAGTTTTTACGAATATTTCCCGAGTTTTTCTAAAGAATTCCTGAGTTTTTGCGAACATTTCCAGAGTTTTTTCGAACATTTCCGGAGTTTTTCCGAACTTTTCCTGAGTTTTTCCGAAGATTTTACGAGTTTTCAAAATATTTCCCGAGTTTTTACGAACATTTCCGGAGTTTTTTGAACATATCCTCAGTTTTACGAATATTTCCCGAAGGTTTTCCGAACATTTACCGAGTTTTTTTGAGCATTTTCCAAGTGGTCCGAATACTTCCCGAGTTAGATTTAGACTTGACTTATGCTTAGACTTGGACTTGACTGATGCTTAGACTTTTTCACAGTTTTTCATACCATTTCCAGACTTTTCCTGAACATTTTAAAAAGTTTCCATAACTTTTCATGAAAGTAAAAAGACAGGGTTTATATATTAAATAATATAAAACCAATATTTCGTTAAATAAGCACTCCATACGAAACATACATCATGTGTATACATGATACGATCCCAAATAACTATTTTTGGGGATATCGCCTTAAGGAGTCAATAGGAAAAACTGAAAAGCCTACGAGCGTTTGTCCTCGATGGGAGCATTAAGTGTGCAAAATTTGGTTCATATTGGATAATGCGTTTTAAAATTATATTGACTTCATTGGAAATAACTTCTTTTGAGGATATCTCCTTAAGGAATAATTCAGCCAAGATGAAAAGCTTAACAGCTCTAATTTACAAAATTTAAGGAAAATCGGGTAAAGCGTTTTCAAGTTATGCGACCATTAACGTATTAACCGGTAATACGTTAATGTATGCAACCAACAAAAAAAGCAAGACAGATAGACAGACGGAAATTAGGGAATGCGTTGTACAGCATCTAGAGGACCTAATTCGTAAAGATACATCAAAATCTCGATGTGTGATTTTTGAACGTAGACGATACTCCCCTCTAGCGAGGGAAGTAAAAACTTACCTTGCTCGTAATGTGTAAACGATACATATTGTTTGCGATATCCAAACTTATTTGTCATTTCTAGTTTAAAGTCGTAATAGTTGGCATCCACGAAATTATTTAGTTTGTCTGGATAGTCTAATTCCCATGAACAAGTGTATAGACTTCTAGTAGCGGTATCGTTGGGCCATCAATTTGAAATATTCAGTTTTTGGGTGATTTTAATATAACTTGGCGCGCTGTTTAGGACTCCATACGAAGTTAGGAAAAAATAGATCTTTGCTCGCCGTCGCATTATACGTAGCGTCGCACATAAGGACAAATAGCTACATTAGGGCGCCGATAATAGTAAAACAAATTTAATTCAAACCACAGTAAACTAATTGTTCAAACCAATCACACATATCTTTAAAATGTTACTTATCGATACGGCCGCAAGGCAACATAAGAATTTTATTAGCTCACACATATACTATACTATAGTAGTGTGAGCTATGGTGATCCTAATTTTTTCGAGAAAAAAAAAGTTGCTCCGATTTCAAAAATTTTTATATATCTTTGCGTTTCAGATGATTTTGAAACTTTTTTGTTGCGCCGTCTGTCTGTCTGTCTGTCTGTCTGTCTGTCTGTCTGTCTGTCTGTCTGTCTGTCTGTCTGTCTGTCTGTCTGTGTGTCTGTATGTCTGTCTGTAACGACCAACGCGCATAACTCAAAAACCGCTTGCCCGATTTTTATGAAATTTGGTACCCAGGCTGGGTTTTGGGTCGAGATGGTCCCATTTAAAAATGAACAAAATCCACCGAACACAAGCCCCATAAAAGGGTGGGGGTAGATTTCAAAAATTAGAGTTTATGAAAAAATATGGCGTGTGTGATATCAAACGAAAGGTAATTGAGTCTGGAGTTAAACAAAATACATTTTAGTTTATTTTAAAAAAAGGGGGGGGGTAAATTTCAAAAATTAGTGTTTAAGTGGAAATATGGCGTGTGTGATATCAAACGAAAGGTAATTGAGTCTGGAGTTAAACAAAATACATTTTAGTTTATTTAAAAAAAAAAGGGGGGGGGGGTAAATTTCAAAAATTAGTGTTTAAGTGGAAATATGGCGTGTGTGATATCAAACGAAAGGTAATTGAGTCTGGAGTTAAACAAAATACATTTTAGTTTAAAAAAAAGGGTGGGGGTAGATTTGAAAAATTAGAGTTTAAGTCAAAACATGGCTTGTGTGGTATCAAACGAAAGGTAATTGAGTCTGGAGTTCAATAAAACATACTTCAGTTTTTAGTTATATTAGCTTTCACGTAGATACACTATAACTATAGTACCCAGTGTGAGCTTAGGTGCCCATAGATTGGCAGAGTATTTTTTTAACTCACCCAAATGTATTAGCATCAATAGTTCGGGGCCTAAGCCGGAAATTTAGGGACTTGTCTGCATTTTCGCGTACCGTGACGAAATTTGGCACATAGGTAGCATACACCTAGGAATGCCATTCTAGAAGTGGTGCTCCGATGGAACCCAGTGCGGGGCCAAGATACAGGGGCGTACTTGAGATGGGAAAGGAAAAATTAATAAATTAAATATAAAACAAGTTTCGCGTACACTTTTTGTTTCTTTAAGCTTATAGCTTTGTAGCTTAATTAATAAATTGAAAAAAAAATCTATTAAAATTAAACGTTGGAAATAAAATGTTTTTTTGAGGGGAGAGGGAGCAAATGGTAGGATGTTAAATTGTTCAAATCTTATTTCGTCTAAAGTGGTCGTGTGGGGTATCGATTTCTGGGTAATTAAGTATTCTAAACCAAAATAAATATTAATTGAGTCAATACGTCAAACTGTTCACATGATATGTCAAAATTGACACCCTAATCTGGTTTTACCCGAGAAGAGCCACCAACTATTCTCGGGTTTTACGCCAGGGATTACTAAAAATACCTGACCAAGCCTTAATAAAAATGGATAACTTAAGTAAATGGATGGATGGAATCAAGTATCTAGAATTTTGAATTTTTAACATAATCTGCCATTTCTTGGACACCAAAGCATACACTTTTAATAAAATTACATAATTGCATCCTGTTTGAGATTGGATGTCCCAAGAGATAATTAAATAGATATTTGAGAAATAATGATAATGCACATTATGTCAAAAATAGTTACTGTATTTTTCATTAATAACTTTTTACTTAAAAAGAAAAAGTTACAAGCCAGCTTTTATTTATATATAAAAAACAATTTCGATTGCTGGTACTGTATACTATGTGTATCTTTTAAAAATAATTTTTTCTACCATAACTCACCTACGCGTCGTTTAATTTTATTCTTTCCACCAATTTAGTGCGGAAAAAGTATTAAAATTTTGCCTAATAACTTAACCGACCTTTTTGATAATAACAAATTTAACAATATTACCGACTTTAATTCGAATACCCTGTATGTTTTAAAGTCTCTAACTAACAGCCCAACAAACAATTAAAGTTGTAACGACGAAACCCCAACTAGAAAGAATTTCTTAAAAGTAACCGCAACGTACTCCCGCTACGTCTCAGTATACCATACAGCGACGTTATAATTCCCTAAGTGGGGAACCAATTTCTGGTTATAACTACTTGGCCAAGTGTTTAAAGTCACTGTAGTAACAACTACACTACTACGTCGTAGCCAGGTATCTACTACGTCGTAGAGGCTGTTTTTTTCCGTAATGGCATAAAAGTTGCGATGTAGTTGCAAATAATATAATCGTTTCTTTTTGGTAGAATTGTTACACAATATGGTGGACACAACGGTAAACAGACTCGCTTAGTTTTTTGTTTGGTTATGGTTATAATATGAACTATGTTATCCAAAAGTGTGAGAATTTACGAGCAGAGGATCAAAATTCGAGTGCGACGCAAAGTTTTTTGTATAACATGCATTATATATATTGCAAAAAACCGGTGCGCCCGTAAAATTGAGCCGTTTTCTGGTAGCTGATGGAATTTTTGTGTTGTGATTTTGGAGGTTATGTTTTCATAATCGACAGTTAACTCCAACAAATGGTGCTTAAGAAGAGCATTTTTGGTAAGCTTCAACTAATTTGTTTATAAAATAGTATGGCTCTTCAATATGAGCTCATAAAACGACAACAAAAATATTAAATTTTCTTTCTTACATAAAAACATGGCGTCCCAAACTATATTCCCTGATAGTCGAAAAGGTTACTTGAAAGTAGTTGCGGCTTTAAAGTTGATGCAAAAAGTTATTTTGTCTACATTGTTACATCAGATGTTACTATGATGACACAAACTTTTGTGGTAAAAATTAAAGTTATAATGTAGTTGTCGGATACACTTGTTTGGGACTCCAATGAAGCTTAACTTTCTAGTGGTAATTAAGTAGGATATAAAAGTCAGGGCGACTACGAAATAACGACTAAAAAGAAAGTAAAACTTTAGCAACGTCCTATTGTGGTAGAGAAGACTATCAGAATCGACTATCAAGAAACAATCCTATGAAGTAGTTTAGAGGGTCGTTTTTACGAAACATCTACTATTTCCTGATACTAAATAGTAGTTAGAACTAAAAAGTAACAAATTTTTGGTTGGGATCACCACATTTCTACTATAAGAAAGTAGCAAAGCCTTTAGAACATGTAGCCGCTACTATAAATGTTAGTTGGGAGCTACATAGGTGATTAAGAGTCTAACTCTCTACTGTATATTTCTTATTTTATAAGTGCTGGAAATAATGTATTACGTATTAAAAAAAAATTATATGTTGACAAAAGAAACACCCTGTATTGTCTTACAATTACAAAGCTAAATTAACCAATGTACACCATGTGAGAAAGGAGTTCTTCTAGTTTTAAAAAGTTGTAAAATTCAGAAAGTATCTTAAACTGCATAACCGGTATGACCCAAAGTTTGAGACTACTTTTTACATGGTTTATTTAATATCACTTTGTATCTTTCAGCATATTAAAAAATTACACAAACGTTAACATTTGTGTCATAGCTTGTAATAAGCCGACAAATTGTGCCAAGTTTCATTGCAAAATTCTTATTATTGCTGTAGCTAAAATAAATAATGTAAAAAACAGCAAAAATGACAGCAAAGTTGTTATCGCCCAGTATATAAATTCAGAAAAAGGTAATGATGTAGCGCTTATCACAAGAAGAGAGTACGATAAATGGTTTATAAAGGAAAATATAGTGATTGCAATGAGATGTTGATTTGACATATCTAGAGTTATTTGAATTTTCAGCACTAAAATAAAGAATTAGGAAAAAACTTTATTGTCTGGTTACCTTTTAACACTGCACAAATGTTTTTATTTAAGAAAATGAAAGCTGTACTAGTATTTTTGTAACGTACTGACTTTGAGTTTTCCATAGTGATTTGTAACGTCGTCATAAATAAAACTACTTAAATTGATCATAAAAAAGTAACTTATATTTAAAAACAGCCGCTAGGTATCTCTTATTTCGTATATATTTTTTGAAAATATCGTTACGTCTAAGAAATCCATATAATATACCTTTCTATCCTTTTAGATTTTTTCAATTTACAATTATTAATTAAAACCCCCCTGTACTCCGACCCTGTATAAGTTACACCAGTCCAGCAATACTTGTTTTAAAGAGAAACAATTTGTTAATGCTCGCAGTAAATTTTAGCAAGTTATCTTGCATAATTAACCGCCTGGATTTTTTTTCTACTCAACACCCACACCATAAATTTAAAAAAAAAATTATTGTTTTTTATTTCTTGGAAGAAAATTAAACAATATAATTTTTTTTATCGCTTAAAATAAAAACGTATATGTCCTTATAATCGGTGCCAAGTTTCATTGCTCTAGCTTTACATTTAAAATTTATACAGAATTTTAATGAGATAGATGCAACTAAAAATAAAACACTCTGTATCTTTGCTCTGCACTGGGTTCGGGATGAGCACCACTTCGTAAAATAATACCAAAGTGTTGTATTATAATCGTGTCGAGTTTGATTACGGTACGCAAAAATGCAGACAAAAGTGGCTTAGGTTCCGGACTACGAGGCAAAGTTGGTTTTGCTTACACGCTCCTTATTAAATTAGGTGTTTTTAAAACTGTGACAGAAAAACTTTTAATTGTTATTTGTTGTCAGACGTCAAATTTAGACGGTGTCAACATGAATATTAAGGCAACAGGTAGGTACTTTATTTTGCAATAATTGCTAAGAAACCAGTTATTTGTAGAGTTGTTATAATACAAGGTTTAATGAAAAAGTATTTGTGATTAAAAAAATATTTAAATTTTTAAGTTATCTAGAGTAAGATAAAAGCAAAACTAACCAAAGGCTTTCAAGTAAATAAAGGTCTTAAACAAGGTTGCTGTATCTCGCCTACGCTCTTCAAGATATACTTGGAACAAGTCCTTAAAGTATGGAAGAGAAAATGCCAAAACATGGGAATTCCGTTGGACGAAACCACCTTGTATACTTTATGTTTCGCCGATGATCAGATAGTAGTGGCTCAGGATTATGACGACCTCGAATATATGACACGAAAACTAATAGAAGAGTACAATAAGTGGGGACTAGAGGTTAATCTCAATAAGACAGAGTATATGTGTATCGGTGGAATGAAACAGGATCTAATCTTAAATACCGGGCAGCGAATTCACTCCTGTGATGAGTATAAATACTTAGGTCTAAAAATTACAGCTGACGGAACACTAGACAAAGCTATAAAAGATCGAAACGTACAAGGAAGAAAAGCAATAACTTTATTAAATGGAATAATTTGGGACCAAAGTATATCAAAACATAACAAAAAGCTTATATATAACACCATTGTAAAAAGTATTATTACATACGGCTCAGAAGTATGGCCAATCAAGGATAGAACAGAAAAAATGCTTTCCGCTACGGAGATGGACTATTGGAGAAGAGCAGCAGGGAAATCAAAAAGAGAAAGAGTTACAAATCAAAGAATAAGAGAAATTATGACAGTGGGTGAACGTACTTTAGTGGATGATATAAGAACAAAACAACTGGTGTGGTACGGACATGTACAAAGAATGCATGATGAAAGACTACCTAAACAAATACTACAATGGAAACCAACTGGCCGAAGAAAACGAGGACGGCCAAGGAGAAGCTGGAGAGAAGGAATAGACAGTGAAATAAGAATAAGAGGCCTAGATGATGAATTATGGGCAAACAGAAACGAGTGGAGATTGGGTATCGGAAGACGTAGAACGTTGTGAAACCGATAAATATATATATAAGTTATCTAGAGTTATAAAAAAAGTTCCGCTGAGTATACCGATATTTCTTTACTACCTGGTAAACATATCTTATTGCCAATTTAGAAAAGTATAATTTTCGTCCCCCTCTTTTTCCCCCTCTTTTTTTAAAAGGTTTTCTTTTACTTGACTTTAATTAAAAAAAACAATTGCATACTTATTTATTGTTGTATTTAAAATTAGCAAAATGTTTTCCTTAATATTATTAAACATGAATATCTACGGTATCTGCATTTCCTTCAATATTCATATTATTATCCTTATCTTTACCATCTTCATTACCTTTCTTATTTTCACCATAGAAGATTGGCAGCCTTAGCATACTTAATACCACTATTTTTAATTATGTTTCTCGTTTTTTTCGCTGATTGGTCACAATAGGGTCAGAGGATACCAGCATCTAGTTAAATATATCGCTATTAGTGTTAATTCTTCAGACTTTCTGATGAGCTAGAGAGTTTCGGTTACAATATAACTGAAATTTTTTTATTAAAAAATAAAAATGTCGGAACTAAAATGGCGGACATGTTTATCTGTAAACCAATTTGTCTCAAATTCAAAAACTTGCACTGCTTAAGGTCACTCAATATAATTGTTGGTTCCTTAAAACATTAAAATGACCGATCCAAAATAGCGGACTTTCTAATTTATGAGTCGATATGTATCAAGAACTATAACAGCGGCAAGCAAGTGGTGGCTATCCAAAAGCTCCAGTAAAAGAAAAAAAAGGAAAATAATAACTCAGTTTTATGATGAAATGGGTCTCGTTTTTGATCAACCTAAACAAGGTGGAGGCAATAGCAATGATGGAAATACAGCACGCAAATTACTTAAAAATACTCTGCCAATATATGGGCCCCTAAGCTCACACTAGGTACTATAGTTATAGTTTACGTGTGACCTAATATAACTAAAAACTGAAATATATTTTATTCAACTCCAGACTAAATTACCTTTTGTTTGATACCACACAAGCCATGTTTTGACTTAAACTCAAATTTTTAAAATCTACCCCCACCCTTAAAAAAAACAAAAACTAAAATGTATTTTGTTAAACTCCTGACTCAATTACCTTTCGTTTGATATCACACACGCCATATTTTCACTTAAACTCTAATTTTTGAAATATACCCCCACCCTTTTTTTAAAATAAATTAAAATGTATTTTGTTTAACTCCAGACTCAATTACCTTTCGTTTGATATCACACACGCCATATTTTCACATAAACTCTAATTTTTGAAATCTACCCCCACCCTTGTATTTGTTTTGTGTTCGGTGGATTTTGTTCATTTTTAAATGGGACCATCTCGACCCAAGACCCAGCCTAGGTACCAGATTTCATTAAAATCGGCCAAGCGGTTTTCGAGTTATGCGCGTTGGTCGTTACAGACAGACAGACAGACACACAGACAGACAGACATACAGAGAGACAGACAGACGGCGCAACAAAAGTTTCAAAATCATCTGAAACGCAAAGATATATAAAAAATTTTGAAATCGGAGCAACTTTTTTTTCTGGAAAAAATTCGGATCACCATAGCTCACACTACTATAGTATAGTTATATATACAATATAATATGTGTGACCTAAAACCTGATAGTACAATGAATAGAGGAGTTTTACCCTACAAAAGGTCCGGTAGTTCTGAATTTTGGATATGTTATTAAGGTCGAAAGGGTAGTTAAAAATCTGAGTTTTCGTCACCCTCACCCCTGTGCTACCTCCGCCATCTTGAAAAAACCATCAATAATTGGCACTTTTTGTAGTTTTTTGCCTGTAACTTCGTTCCAGTACACTAAATCGCAAAAATAGTTATATGAAATTTTTTAGAGTATATAATTATCTACAATTGGGTGGTACTATGGTTGTTCTGCGAGCAGTAGTAAAGGAGCTAGGTAATTTCCAAAAATGACTAAAATCACGTGCTTGGGCAAATTTTCAGATTTTTTTCTACTTTAGACGGCATAAGCTCCGAAATACTTAGTTCTAGGGTAAAAGTTCTAAGAACATATCTTGTAGAGAATTTTTTCATCTACAAAATCCATTCTTTAACTTTTAACTTAAAGTAAGTAAGTTAGAAAATAATAATTTTTTAAAATTTAGTGCTTTAAACGGCACGTTTTTTATTTATTTTTATTTTTTTGTGTAAATTTAGTGACGTACAAAAAGGTTAGAGAGCTTAGGAGTCAAACACCTCCTTAAACTAACCACCTCTTCAAAAACCCCCCAGACCCCCAAAATCTAACATATGTAGGTTTTCTCAAATTTTCTCAAAAAATATGCTTCTAAGAGAAAAATGTGTAATATATTTTATTATAGATAATGAAATTTCCTTTTGAAAAAGGTACAACTCGATGGGGGTCAACTATTTATAAACTCTTCAGCGGCGTCCGTTAATTGAAGTAATTTAAAAAAGTAAAAAAATATCCATGTTTTTTCCATGATTTATTGGATTTTTTTTTAAACCAAGGTTTATAGAACAAAATGTGATATACATTATTGTAGCAAATAAAATTTCCTTTAAAATGCTGTACAAGAAAGTCGGATTGGTTTCATCGTTATAAATTCAGAGGCGCCCGTAAATTTAACCAATTTTAAACAATCACAAATTAAAATATTTTTGTTTTATCTAATTTTTTCAAAAACAAATTTCATATAACTCATTTTGCGATTTAGTGTACTGGAACGAAATTAAAGGCAAAAAACTAAAAAAAGTGCCAATTTTTGATGGTTTTTTCAAGATGGCGGAGGTAGCACAGGTGTGGGGGTGACGAAAACTCAGATTTTTAACTACCCTCCTGAGCTTAACAACATATCCAAATTTCAGAACTACCGGACCTTTTGTAGGGTAACCCCCCTATTTTGGCCTCCATTCATTGAACTATGAGTTTGTTTTCAAAATATCCGGTATCGATAAAGGATTAATAGAAAGTTTTGCAAATATACTTTCCATCACTTCTTGTGGGCACTACATTAACGAGGAAAAATTTAGCATGTTAGTATGTTTCTGAAACAGCAGAAATAGCAATTTTCCTTTATGGATGGTATAAATTGAGTGCTAGCATTCATGGCTATTGCTGCATGGAGCTGATGTAATAAAATCGCTACCTTTGCCAGTAGGGCTACTGTCAGAAGATGTACTTCAGATCGGCCATAAAGAGTATAAGAAATTTTGACAATATTACTCTAGGAAAACCTGAATAATTAACACTAATAGCGATATATTTAACTAGATGCTGGTATCCTCTGACCCTATTGTGACCAATCAGCGAAAAAAACGAGAAACATAATTAAAAATAGCGGTATTAAATATGCTAAGGCTGCCAATCTTCTAAGGTGAAAATAAGAAAGGTAATGAAGATGGTAAAGATAAGGATAATAATATGAATATTGAAGGAAATGCAGATACCATAGATATTCATGTTTAATAATATTAAGGAAAACATTTTGCTAATTTTAAATACAACAATAAATAAGTATGCAATTGTTTTTTTTAATTAAAATACTTAACCTCAAATAACATTAATTTTGCATATTTTTGCAACATAAATATTAAATGTACTCCTCATAAGCATTTCTGATCATATTATCACATAAAATAGATAGATTTTTGGGCCCGTAAATTGTTATTCTGTCCTTATGTACGTCGCGACGCCCCACAATGGGTTATATGAGAGGTCTAGCACGACACTCAATTTTAACTTAGTTTTAACCAACTTCTAGACATCGGATCAACTTCAAATTTGGTACACACTTAGAGTTCCGATGACAATACAATATAATGATATGAAGTTCACAGCTCCCCCAGGGGGAATGCTGAAGGGGGGTAATATCTATTTGGATTAATTTCTCAAACTACCTGACTATTTTTTTTAACTGTAATATATTTTTTTAATTTTTCTTTACATTCTTAAAAATAATAATAAAAGCTTAAAAACAAATCAGTTCAAAATAAAGTTTAATAAAAATATGTTTTTGTTATGAGCGAAATCCCTGTATTTTATAAAAAAACTGACTTTACCAACTTTTTTGCATCATTTTGTGCAACGAAAAAATCTAAGTAAAATCACATTCATATAGACCGACTTATAGTTCAGGCAAGATTCGGGAAAATCCACTTTCTAGAAGCATTTTATATTACTTTTTGGCAAATGGACAATTCCCCCTATTTTGAGCCCGCTGAATCCTAATATCCCTGTTTCCAACTCGAAATATTGACAGGGGCTGAGCTATTCAAGATGGCGGCGGAATTTTAAATTGCCGCTGGAAAGCCCAAATTGTTACAGGTGTACATTCAAAATATATATTTGTATAATTAAAAAATAATAACATATTTTTTTTTTTAATGGCTGCACAAACCTCCAAACCCCCCCCCCCCAGACCCCCCAAATCTTAAAGTTTGAGGTTTTTTCAAATTTTCTTAAAAACTAAGCTTCTAAGAGAATAATGTATAATATACTTTATTGTAGACAATAAAATTCCCTTTTCAACATGGTATAACTTAATAAAGTTCGACTAATAACAAGCTCTCCAGCGGCGTCCGTTAATTGAAGTAATTAAAAAAAGTTGAAAAAATACCTATGTTTTTTCCAAGATTTATTTAATTTTTTTAAAAACTAATATCTACAGAAAACCATGTATTACATTTTGGTATACTCAATAAAATTTCCTTCAAAATGACGTATAACATGATTAAATCGGTTTTATAAATAAAACTTCAGGGGTTTTGTAAAAACCAACAGAAACAACTACTCCGAGGGAAAATACACCTACCGGCATTGAATTATACTGCCTGGCTTGATGCTTTCGTTGGGAACTTGTTAAAACTGTTTGGTTTTCACTATCTCCAACGTCGATCACAGGGATACGAGTGATCCCCGTCTGGAACATGTCCTGATAGTCAGGAACAAGTGATCCATGCCAATCCAGGGGCATCCGTAAATTAAATTAATTTTGAAAAAACAGAAAATAAACCATTTTTGTTACACGTTTTATCTAATTTTCTCAAAAACTAAGCTTAACATAAAAAAACTTGTTCTACACTTTTTTGTAGACAGGGAAATTCTTTTTTAAAAATGTGAAACTCGGTGGGGTTTTACTTATAGCAAACTCTCCAGCGACGTCCGTCAATTGGGGTGATTTCACCAAATCATTAAAAAAACATGTTTTTCATACGTTTTATTCAATTTTCTTAAAAACCAAGCTCTTTATCAAAAAATGTGTTCTATACTTTGTCATAGCCAATAAATTTTCCTTTCAAACGATGTATAACAAAGTGGAAGTTATTTGATATTTACCGCTCCAGTGGTGTTCTTAATTTAAAGAAATTATTTAAGATCAATCCAAACTAATCAATTTTGTGTCGAAAGTACAAAAGATCAAAAAAGAAAAGGTCAAAAGGTCGAAAGTATAAGTACCTAATTATGATTATGCCCCTCCAAACCGTTGCATAAGATTCACCACTTGATTTTTAGTTCCATATGCTTAAAAAATAACCAAAAACACCTGTGTCAAAGTTACTACTGTTACTTTCTGCACAAAAATATTGCTTAGGGGGGACTATGGCCCCTATGCCCCCTCCCCTTATAACCACCTGTGTTTTTTTGCTTTAAAGAACTTCTTTAGATAAATCAAAATATCTAATCTAATCAAAAAACAGTTTATTTTAATTTGGAAACATTTTATTTTAGTAGGTATAAATTACGAACCTTTTTGAAGTATTTATCATAACATTAACCTCACTTTGTAATATTTCATTTAAAAATAAATTGTCTTATCCTCAATAAAGAATAAAGGCACATTTTTTTCTGAAAATCTTAGTTAGAAAAGATATTTAAATATGCAAGAGAAACTGATTATTTCAGTTATTTTTGAAAATAAGTTTATATTAGTACGCCCCTGAAGCCTTAAATATGGCAACAACCCGACATTTTAATAAAGTTTTTAAAAGAAAATGTAATGTTCTACAATAAAGTATACTACATATTTTTCCCTAAAGAGTGTAGTTTTTGAGAAAATTTTGAAAAACCTATAATAAACATGTTTTTTCTAAATAATCCCAATTTACGTACGCCACTGAAGAGCTACTTGCTTTTCCTAACCTTATTGAACAATACATCGTTGGAAAGGGAATTTTATTCTCCACAAAAAACTGTTCTTTGCAATTTTTGATAAAATGGTTAGTTTTCGAGAAAATTGCATAAAACTGAAAAAAAAAACAGGTTTTTGGGGGTTTGGGGGGATTTTCTTCGTCCCTGTGGATTTTTCGAGTTGGCAACAGAGATATTCGGATTCAGCGGGGTCACATTAGGGGAAAATGGTCTGTTGCCAAAAAGTAATATGATTTGCTTCTAGACCGAAAACGGAAAGCCTTTTAAAATAATATGCTCTGACTATTAAAAGGAATCTTAGTTTGCAAAAGAACCCAAAGTCACCCCTAAAACCACTTAGCCGCATGAGATAAACCAAAATTAAGGAAAAATACAAAAATGTAAAGTTTGATAAAAACTAAATTTAACAATTTTTATTTAAAGGAACTTAATTACGCGTCTAAAGTGTGTTACCTTGTTAGAAAGGAATAATCATTGCCCGCCCAAAAGTGAAATCAAAACTGTACTAGCTAATATAGTTATTTAGATATTTCTAGTTTTAAAGAGTCGCGACGCCGGCGCCGCATATATTAGGTCGTCGGAAAAAAAATGATTTTTGTAAATGTTTTCATAAGTTTAGGAATCGTAATAATTTATATCAAAATCACCACAGCTTTTGAAATACTTCCCAACTACTAATGGCGCTTGGTTTGCAGTGACGCTCGTATAGCCTAAAAATGACAATACCAAATACATTTTTTTTAAAATCTGAGGGCACGGCAGTGCCTCGCCAAGTTGGCGCGCCGTGCAATCTTTTCTTGAAACATTTCAGCGGATATTTGACCTATCTAAAATTACTTCGGATGAGCTACGAATCTCAAACTTTGCACAGTCGTAGATCTTCATGGAGTTAACAACGCCTTCAAGTTTCATGGACTTCCATAAAGCAGTAAAGTAGTTACGAAATTTCAAAAAACGTCGAAATTGCTACTCACTCATGTATAGATCATCAAAATTCTACTGTACTTCCAGACATGCTACAAAGCTGAAATTTGGCAGACTGATATGAATTATGATAAAACTATGGAAAAAAAATCCCAAAATTATAATTTACTTCCTCCCTATAAATGTAAAGTAGTAACTATGATAAAACTATAGAAAAAAATTAAAACACCCCAAAATTCTAATTCACTTCCCTCCCCTATAAATGTAAAGTTTTGTAAAATTAACACTGCCCAGTTCCAGAAACGCTAGAGAGCTGAGCGTTTTAAGACTGAAAGGCACTATGATAAAACTGTAGGAAAAAATTTAAAAACACCAAAATTTTAATTTACTTTCCTCCCATACAAATGTAAATTTATATAAAAGTAACATTGCCCACTTTCAGAAACGCTAGAGAGCTGAGATTTGGAAGGCTGATAGGACCTATGATAAAACCATGAGAAAAAATTGAAAAACCCCAAAATTTTCACTTACTCTCCTTCCCTATAAATGTAAAGTTATGCAAAATTAACATTACCCACTTCGAGAAACGCTAGAGAGCTGAGCTTTGGAAGACTGAAAGGAACTAAAACAAAACTATGAGAAAAAATTTAAAAACACCAACATTTTATGTAAAAGTAAAAGCAGCATTGTCCACTTCCAGAAACGTTAGAGAGCTGAGCTTTGAAAGCCATGGAGAAAAATTAAAAAACCTCAAAATTTTAAATAAGGCATATTTCCTTTAAAAAAGAAGTGAAATCATAACAAAAACATTTCATGTAAAAAAAGCCAAGTACGCGAAACAAAGATTTTCCAAAATTTTTTATTAAATTATAAATTTAATAGCTGATTTATAAGTTATAATAATTATAAAATACAACCCAATTTTTGTTTATAAAGAAATTAATTGTAAAGTGTGTTAATAAAATAAATCATAACAAAACCATTTCATGCAAAAAAAGCCAAGTGCGCGAAGGCGGTATTCCGTAAAAAGAATTGAGATAAAAGTAAAGCCAAGTTCTCCAATACAACTTTCAAAATGAAAGGTTCTTATTAGTTTAAAAATGTTTTTCTAAACTTGGAAAAAGTTAGCATTTTTAAAATTTTTTAATTTTCAAAAAACTAATGGATTTTGGAAAATCTAATCAGCTCGTTGGAGTGTCGAACACTATTTTATCTGAAAATTTTATAAAAATCGGTTAAGCTGTTTAGGAGCTATCGTGTTACGGACAGAAAAAAATACACACACACACACACACAATGACAGACATCATGACGATATTGCTAGGATAGGTCAAAATACACCTAAAAAACACATTTTTACCGTTACCTCAAAAAAAAAATTTCCTCGAAAACAATACCTTCTGTAGCCATTGCTGCGCGGGCTAGGAAGGTAAAAAAGGCAAACATTGCAAACACGCATGTTGTTACAATTTTTTATATACAGCGGTGGCCAAAATAATAAGAGTGCCCTAAACTTGTATGCTGCTCTCCTTATGAAGAACGCAGTAACTTACAAAACCCTAGTTTTGAGAAAGACGCAAAAAACGTTTCTTTGCTCTATTTCTATCCCAATGCATATTTTTAACAAAATGTTTTGCAGGATGATGAGAATTTATAAAATAGTATGGTTTGCCTAGGTTTCATTAAATTTTGAAAAAAAAATTACATTTTATCGAAGAGACTCCGTTCTTGACAAGTATTTCATGACGCTTTGAATAAACATTTCTAGGCACAAATGCAGCATGCCTCATTTGCGTGGTAAACACAGTATTTGCTGCATTTATCGTTAGAAAACTAGAAAAATACTTGTGCTAGCTTTCTACTCAAGAGCGCAGTATTTGTTGACCGACTCGCAAATACTGCATTCTTGACTAGTTTCACCCTTTTTGGTAGACAAGATCGCAGCGCATTATGTAGTTGCTGCGTTCTCGGCTAGAAGACCGTGACGTTTTGCAGTTGCTGCATATTTGTTATGCGTTTTTTTCATAAAAAAATTTTTTTTTCAAATTTTGTTTTTGCCAATCGATGAGGAACATCATTCTACACCATAATATATAAAAATCTCAAAATCGTCAAATTTGAAGTTGCTGCATTCTTCATAAGGAAGGCAGTATGCGTCACGGTGGATAGAATAGACCGGTGTTCGGATCTTATATATATATATATATATATATATATATATATATATATATATATATATATATATATATATGTCGAATTTTCCACGTCACTGGTGGTTCAGCTGATTTTTGTAAACAAAAGTTAGATCTAATATGAACACCGCTCTATTCTATCCACCGTGAGTATGCGTCGCATCGTAGCGGCAACAGCGCAGCGTAGGAAACAAGTTTCTAGATTGCGATTTCTTTCTAAGCATTTACATGTATTGTAAACTGCTCCAAAGAATCACTGCTATTTGTCCCCGTGACGCGACTGCAGCAGTCACGTCTTGTCACTGCTCCACTAAAATCGCAGGTTGGCCCATCTCTAGTCACTGCTATTTCGTTCGGACTGAAGCAGACTCTGACTGCGACAGACGAGTCACAGTGACAAAGTTACAGTTCGTGAAATCGCAAACCACTCGTCTAGCTTCCACAAGTTGAAGTTGGCCTAAGCCGCACAGTGGGGCCGGGACACATAAAAGTTACCGAAAATTCTATATGCATATAATGTTTATTGAAATTGTCTATAAACGTGTTTTTATTCTTAAAATTAATAATTTAATGAAAAATTACTGTCGCACGAGCAGTTAGCCGAGGTGTGCGGTACGCTAACGCAGTACTTACATATAGCAACAAAATTTATTATTAAAACTTAAAGTAAATAAAAAAAAACAACAACCCTTATGTTCCCTGATTGTAATTTCATTATCTAGGTAAAATAACCTTTAATTTGATAGCCCACAACCCATGTTAATAAAATGAATAAATTTAAAAATGATCTATTTAAAAAAAAATTTAAGGAATAAAAAAAACAACAAAACAAAACTAAACTACGCTATAATTATCACAATCTGAAGTAGCGGGGAGACGATGGAGATGGATTTTGCCAAATAATTTTTTGGGGGTCTTTTGATTGCGGATTCCCGACCACCAATTTTAATGGAACCAGCCAGGTAACGAAAGCAAATTTAAGTAAGGAAATTTACTTCTGTCTTTTTCTCGGATGAGATTGTACTGATTCCTTGATAAACCAACTTCTAGAAGAACCGAGAGCGCCTCATTTTGTGACAATTGATTGTTAGTCGTTTCTTTTACTACTTTTGTTAAAAAGTTTATGTATTCAGAAGCTCAATGGGGATTTAAAGATAATTATTTTAATAGTTTGGAAGCTTAAATATGTAATATAAACTCCATTTGGGCAGCATATAATATTTCCTCAATTGTGTTTTTTTTCGCAAATGTGCAGTTTTCTGACGTTTACTGTTTTCACTGCATTCTGTAAACTCTGTTAGCAGACGACATACTTTGTAATAGACAAATTTTGGAAGTTAAATTACTTTCCAACCAATTTCTGTTTGTTCAAATAAAAGTTGACTCATTTCTAGCAGCTATTTTCCACTTCCCTTTAAACTATAACATACATTTTGACACTTTTGGTCTGAATTTAAAGACCGACATTCTTTTACTTTTAGCGAAATATCGTGATGACTGATTTCAAAATAATCCTCATATTATATTTTTTTATTTAAACAAAAAATTGTCGACCCTAATATTTCTAAATTCTGTCTTTATTAAAATATAACAAACTTATTTTCTCCTGTCATTTTTAGCGCACAATATACCAAACTATAATTAATTATTATCTATAGTGATCCTACTGAAAGCTACAAGAACAAAAAGTGCGATGATTTACCAAAACTATATATCTTTGCTTTTGTGAAAAATAATTTGGATTTTGACTTTTTGTCCGTATGCCTATATGTTTATATAACTATAACCAAAGCTGATAACTCAAAAAATATTTATTAAATTTTTTTAGGAAATTAATAAATAGTTGCGGAGAAAATAAGTACTTATTTTAATTCTGATTTTAGTCTTTTAAGCTTAAATGCCCAAGAATTGGCAGAATATGATGCTAAAATGTGTTTAGTCCCTTTTTTAACTAGGCAAAGTTGCTAATAATAAATAAATAAATAATAATGTGTGGGACATTTAGACGGAAATGTGGATTGTTAAAATGTCACACAATATGCGAATGCTTGAAACTCTGGAAATCGTTTTCTTGAGTTAAACCGCAAAATACCGCAAAAAATGCTTATACCACATTAAAGATGAGGTTTTGTAGAACAGGAAATAATAAAAGTGTATGATGGATTCGAATTTAAAACAAAACTCAATTTCTGTTACGTTTTGATTAGAATTTAATTATCTAAATAACATTAAAAAATAAACTAAATAAATTTATACTAAACAAATCTATACTTACCGTAGTTAGTGCTAGCCATTTACTTTTTAGTTCTAAGAAATCCTGTCACACAGAAAATGACCTTTGAAAGTAGCAAATATTTTACTTTATAGAATGCATATGTAACACAATTAAAATGACGTTACCTTTGACAAGCGCTATCAATTGTTTTGTTGTACGCACTTTTTCATGGATGCCTTAAATAAAGAAAGAGATGCAAGGAGGATAATTTTCAAGCATTTTTTTCACTTAAATTTTATATCCTGAGTTTCATATTTTTGGTAACTTTTATGGGTCCCGGCCCCTTACCTCTGTGCGCCGGCCGGTGACGACCGGCTCCGCGCACACTTGGCAGCCCGTCCCGGCACGCGACATCCTTTATTGATCCATCACTATTTTTTAATTTTTCAGTTTTTATTTTTGGTGTCCCTAGTTTAGTTCACATTTGTTCTTTGTTACTTTCTTATGTATTAGGAATAATAAAGTAAATATACCTGAGGTGTCACTAATTTTGTATTGATTTGTGAAGTAATTCAGTTGTCTTACTTTTCTGAACTTTTTATTAGTTTTTTGAAGCAGCCCATAAGAGACCATTCTTAAATTACGTAACGCTCTACGGGAGAAGGGACTTTGACTTGCGTTACACTTAATAGGGACTTATTGGAATAAAACCTGACTTTATTTTAGAGTCGATTTTATTTTGACACATTTACACAGAAAACTAACAGCTTACCTCTCAAATATGACATACCAAAGCCAAATTTAATAATAAAGACGCTAACTTTCATTTAATAAAGACCGATACTAATAAATCCGGTTTTTAAATACACAAAAGCCTAATTTTGAAAGAGCAGCTGCTTTTTATATGTAAATCTGTCACCATAGGGTCGATTTTAAAATAGGGTCAGGTTTTATTATAATAAGTGTCTAATGTTTTTTGTATGTATTTTTTCTTGAAAATGCGTTACGAAGGGGGAAGGCGGGTCAAAATGTTTAATTTTTACCGTTAGGTAATACTAACCTACGGGTTTCCTGAATGATGATTGATCTATTTGTGTAATAATTTTGTCTGCTATTTATTGGCGTGTACGTTAAATTGTAATAAGTATAAGCGCAGTTTTCTGGATCCCTCCAGACACATCTAATCATCTCGTAGTTGAAAAATTCACAGTCAAAGTCTTTCACTTCTTTTGGCTGACCTAAAAAGTACAAATACTTTGATTTGTGATACAACAGGTTTTACGACGAACGTGCTTACTTTTGAAAAGCATAGGATTCTTCTAGGAGACGCAGAAAAGAACAGAGAGAGTCTTTTTGGATATTTAGAGTGCGAATTTGGAGAAACGCTCGGACACGTCGATTTTGTTTGCGAGGGGAACACTTTTTGGCACTTCTTGAAATTTTTGTAGCATGAACCCCCTTCGAGGGGTATAGTTTACCCCTCTTATATTTTGAATAGGGAAAGTGGGTCTATTGATCTCTTGTTTTGAAGGCCTTTTGAATCTCCTTACAACCGTGTGAAAATTTCAAAAATCTATCTATTAGTTTTTGAAATAATTGCCTTCAAACTTTCAAGTTTCACATGGACTGATAAAATAAAAATTTGATTAGATTATTATTTTTCCGATTTTTATTTTATCATTCCATGTTAAATTTGAAAATTTTAAAGCAAATATCTCAAAAACTAATCGATGGATTTTGAAATTTTTATACGGTTGTAAACTTATTCAAGACAGCTTCAAAACAACGTATCACTAGACCCACTTTCCCTCTTCAAAATCGAAGGGGATTCGTGCTACAAAAAATTCAAGATAGCCAAAAAGTATCCCCCTCGCAAAGAAAATCGACGTGTCCGAGCGTTTCTCCAAATTCGCACTCTAAATACCCAAAAAGGCCTCTGTTTCGATGTTCGTGAAACACCGTGTATATGGACCTACTAGATTTTGGTGTTACAAACCCTTTAGTAGAATATAACAAGAAATTAAAAAAAATGTTTTAGTGTTTTTCACAAAACGGCGCAAGCAAGGTGAGAACACACGAACAGAAACATTGAAAATGCGCAAGTGCACCTCAATCGAACTCTACGTTTCAACTGATGCTCAAGAGAAGCACAGGAGTCGAGTGAAAAATAATGGTTGCTCCATGGTGCGCTATACATTTAGCTATACAGGGCTCGACTTCGAACGTTTAGCCTTTATGAAAAGCGTATAAAAAAGGATGAACTTATGGAAAGCAAAAAGTCAGTGAGGGACCAAAGACGCGCATATTCAGGAGTGATTGCCGCTGTGACTCAAAATTCATTAATAGTTTTTTATTACTAAACAGGAGCAATCAAAGTAAGATTTCCGCTTTTAAAAGACGAAGAAATAGTCATTATTATTTATTTCGTTATTTTAGCTTTAATCAGGAAACACTAAATCGAGAAAAATTCAATTTTTTAATCATTTTTTCTTACACATGCCGCTCAAGTCAAGTTGCTAAAAGTATAGAATAGGGGACAACATTTTTGGGGGTAGGGATGTACGACAGCCTTAAACCTCTTGCCCCTCTACTGGTTTCAGTCTGCAGAAAAAAATGTTTGTCACGTTTTACTACTCCTTTTAAAATTTTATTTTTGCTCCTTAAATGGAGGGGCCATTCCTCTTAAAAAAAAAAAACATTAAGTTGAAATGCGGTGTTATGGTAATTGCAATTATTTAAGTATTTAAAATACTTGAAAAATTATTTTACAATTATAATGAAATTACAAAAATGCAATTGATTACTAAAGTGATTGTTATTATTTGTAAAAAGCTATTTTGCTTTTATTATTTAAAGCATTTTGTTTGCTACTGAATTTAAGGGGTAAGTTCGGAATGTATTATGAAGGAAGAGGGCTCCTAAATTAAGCATTTAAAGAAATAAATAAAAAAGTAATTGCCAACTACTTTTTTTTATTTGCAAGTAGGAAATTTATAAATTAAGTTATTTTTAATTACACAGTTTTTTAAGTACATTCCTGTAAAGAAATTTGGAATGTAATAGTTACTTTTCAAAGTATTGGTTTCTAACTCTGGTTGAGAATAAATCGGTACACATACAGACCGAGAAATTTGTTATCCATAAAGTTGAATTTGTGGAATATTTTGTTTGTGTAGTAACCTCCTTTTGCCATGTTAGAAAGCTCTACCTGTACACTTAATTACGGATTCGCAGGATTGATTATTAGTCATACAGTTTAAATCATATCTAAGAGATGGCGCTACAGCAATTAAAATCAAGGGGATTTTAAGCATCGCCGTCTTTGGCCTACTCAGCCGGTAAGAGTAACGTCATTGCATCGCGAAAAGAAAACCATTTACTTGAATTGCTATTTAAAAAGCGACCTAACTTCAGTTCACATACTTTTCAATGGCCAAACGATCGTTGACGAACCCTATATAAGTGAGCATTTTGTTTTTGAATATTCACAATTTCACAAAAAGCATATATGACCAGCTTTTAGACTCCAATACCCGTATGTGCGCTGGGTATTCTTACAACTTACTTCCATTCGAATTGACAATAGTGACTGTATCCACAAGCGTATGTCCGTTATAACAGCATCTAAGCACGCATTTACATGGAATCTCAAGCAACATTTTCTTAGATACAAAAGTCCTGATACTGGTTGAATTTTGTATTATCGTCTAAAAATTAGGCAAATGATCTTAAGCAATGCTGAGTTTATACAGTTTCAAAATAAAATAAAACTAAATAAAAAAGTTTCTACCATAGGGAAAATTCGCGTTTATATAGAAAAGTTAAAAATAAAAGTTGGCCAACAATTCGCTGATTTTTTATTTTATTTGAAAATGGATGCACGATCTCAGAAGGGAGAACAATCGAAGAAAAGACCGAAAATCTTTCAAAATACCTACGAGTTAGGAAGGCAAATAGCAAAAAAATTGAAAAATGCCTGGGCAAGTAACAAATTACCTTTGCAATTTAATTGCTGTGGTATAAACTGTGATTGTCTAAAAAAAATTATATTATTTAGTTGTATTTAATTTGGTAGCTGTATAAAAATTAAATACTGCATCGTTTGAAATATTTTGTATGAAAACGTCTCTCTACAGGTTAGCTACTCTCCAAAATTGATTTTCCCTCCTCCCTTATATTTACTCAATGGAAGATAACACTGTTCGCGTCCGTACAAAATCTACGAGCAAAGTTTACACAATTAAAATATTAATTGTGTAAACTTTGTTATAAGTCTGAATAGGAATAAAACCTAAAATTTAGAAATAAAAACATTTTTAAATAAAAAAAACTCCCAACTGTTAAATCTACTTGTAACTACTAGTCGCAGTTGGGTACAAAATGACCCAATAACTTGATTCATGAAAATACAAACCTGTATAATTCTGTAATAATATAAAAGTTGAAGCATATCGTACATTATAGATATAGTTTTTGCAAAGTCACTTGAATAACTCCTAATACGGGGTTCTATCGATTTTATGAAATTTTGCTTCATTCTGCCCTTCAAAAGTTATCCAAATTCATATAAAATCTGCCTGGTATAATTTCAACCCTACCGACAGAGAAGAGGCGCGGCTCTTTGCGGTCCGACCACAAAGTATTTGTTTTCCGACCGACCGAGCCCAGGTGGATGGACAGCACCTAATTGGCAGATTTTTTTGAGATGCGCTTTTAATTGCTTTCAGGTGTGCTTTTCGGGACTCCTTTAGGCGGCAGTATGCAGAGTTAGAAAATAAATCAGTGTCGTTCCTGTAGGTGTAGGAATAGAAACTTTTATTATCTATTTTTATTTCTTTAGTTTACGTTTATGAGTATATCTACCGCCGCCCATGTCACTTTCTATAAAGGATATGCCGATGGTCGGCTTTTATCTTTGTTCAATTGACTTTGCAAAAACTATACCTATCAATTTTGTACTCAACTGCGACCTAGTTACAAGTAGATTTAGCAGTTGGGTGTTTTTTGAAGTGTAAACTTCTTTAGGCGCGTTTAGCAGTTTTTCTGGGTAGTTAATTGAACTAAGCCGTCAGGCTCGGCTATGTGACGCTCATTCAGGTGAAGTCGGCTCGAGTCGACTAACTGTGAGAGGAACATTCAGCACACACAATTTTTTTTTTATTTAAAAAATTTTTTATTTCTTAAAGTGGGTATTGACTTGCAACAGAACACTACAAACACTCCAAACATTTTCGCCGAAAATGTTCGAGCAAAACATTTTCCGAGGCTTGTCGGTAAATTGGAATTGCACAAAGAGATTTATTCTTTCTTGTTCGTTCAGTGGGTACGGTCGCTTGCTGTATTTGTCGCGTTTGCCCTGTGTGTTTCAATTTGCACTTAAAAAATGGAATGGACCAGGGAAAAATCCCTGGAACTTATTGACGAATTCGAAAGACATCCATCTTTATGGTACCCCAATAGAATAAAATAAATAGATCCATGACGGATCTGATACCTTCCTTAATTCACTGAATGTCCCCTCCCAAGGTTAGGATTTGTATGGGGGGGAACTCCGTCCGACCCCTCGCCCAGGGACAAGGACCGTAGGAGGTCATGCAATTTAAAATACCTAAAAATTCTTCATAAAGAAGCAGCAATACAGGGTGTCCCAGATAAAAGTAAATTTATGGAGATTTCGAAAACAGTAAGAGATAGAATTTTGGTTAAATCAAAAAACAGTTGCTCTATTATTAGCCTAATGAGATGCTGTATCAAAATTAAAAATGTCTACACAGGTTTTTAAAATGTAGAGCAAAAACTAAAAATTGAAATATCATCTATTATAGTCCACAGTACATCGGTACATTTTTTAAGTGATGAGTAACAAGCTAAGTTTTGGTACATAGGTTTATCGTGCCGAGACGCATAATGTTTTTCCACTGCGAAAATTCTTGAAAGTGATTCCCAGCAGAATGCGAGGGCGTAGAAATCTTTTGAGCTTTGGACTGACTAAACCAAGCATGCGATTTTGTCGACAATGTTGCCATTGACTTTTCACACATTTCTTAAGCCACATAAAAAAATAGCCTTTTACCATTATTTACTGTTCCTGTTTTCATCTCGTAATTTAGGAGATGAAAAAAATAACAGTACATAATTAGTAACCAGCAATTTTTTTTTCGGGGGCTTAAGAAATGTGAAGTGTGAAAAGTCAATGGCAATATTGTCGCCAAAATCGCATGCTTGGTTCAGTCACTCTGAAGCTCGAAAGATTTCTACGCCCGCGCAGTCTATTAGATCGGCAAGATAAACCTATGTACAAAAATTCCGCCTGTTATACTGATCATTTAAAAAATAGACCAATGTACTGTGGACTTATCTTATTTACAAATTTAATAAAATTTGTTAGAATTGTATTAGCGTGGCTGTAGTCAAATGACGTTATTGATTTTTTTCTAATCCTCTTAGTTTTTTTTAAACAAAGCTTTTATGATTTTATGGCCACCGTGTCGAATTTATACGCCATATATATTGTTAAACAGGATGGCGAAGATATTTTAGTTTTTAAAAAAACACAATTTATAGGTTTTCTAAACTGGTACAACCTATATATAAATAAAAATTTTGTGAAAGTTTAATCAAGTTTGGGAAAGGCCTTTAAAAACAATTTTAAATAGCGAAAAAAAAGCAGCGCAGGTTTACAAAGACTAGGCAAAAATTTTGAAAAAAAAAATATTAAATGTTCCGGAAATCTAACTAAAAAAAGCGACGCCGCAGGCGAAAATGTTGACAAATAAATCTAAAATTTGGTACAAATTGAAAAAAAAATTAAAAAGCACTGCTGGTATTTTTTGTATGTAATGTAATACCTGCAGAAAGGAAATACCACCCAACCTCACAAGTTTTTTGCTGTAAATATAATAAAATTAGGAAAAAATTGAAGATTTTTTATTCTGCGTGACTACACGTTTTTAGATTTATCTCAGCTCAAATTTTTTCCAAAAATTAAAGTAATAAAAAGAAGTAGGCCATTTTTAAAAAAATTAGGGATGTCTTAAAAAAAATATTTGAAATGGGGTGACGTTTTTACATGTGATGTTGCTTCCAAATAACTTGTTTTAATAACGTAACAGTAAACAGGGTGCTAATTGCCATGGGCAACTATTTCTAACTCGGTAACTAAGGGAACTGCAAAGTTGGTTAAATTTGATAAAATGTATGTATAAATAATATATTATTTTGACCCATAAAGTTAATTAAACCGCGTCGTCTTCATCCATCACGGTTCACGGTGATACTGACTTAAAACAGCACGGAGGAGTATCTGTATAATAAAACCGGTTAAAAGTAAAAATGACCAAGATACTCAAAAGTACCTTCTAACCATTTTTTGTTCTACTCCAATAATTTATCTATCAAGTCGCCTCCATAAAACGTCCCCCTCTACTTGCCTCGTCTCGTGAGGTCGGTCGAAACATAATGACTTTTGAAATCACAAGCCTTTGTTCTCGACCTTTGTTTTGAGGTGTTAGTTAGTTGTTATTGTGTTTTCGAGTGGCATTAGAAAAATCAATTATTGAAAACATAAATAAGAAAGCATGTACCATATTTAAAAACGTAATTTTAGTCCTTTGTTGGTTACATTGAATGTTTACGAAATATTTTAAAATGCCCTATTTGGGTATTTATATTTGCCTAATTTTGTCCTTATCAAAGCGTTTTAGTTGCCTGCCGGCCCTTGCCGAGCTATATTTTTTTAATAAAGATTAATAAGTTTAAGCTTATGTCAGTCATATCTCATCAAAAAATTGTCCGCCTACGGTCGCCATTTTGACTTATAGGCTTTCAATGCAGTGATATGCGTAAAAAAAAAACATGTAAAATATGATTTTTCCATATAAAAAATACTTTTTTTTTAAATTAAAATTTTTTTCTAGTTGGTACAAAAATCTACAAAAACGAATAAAAAACAAGTAAAAGCAATAAAACTCAAAAGACGTGTATGGAGAAAAACCTACTTCCACTTGCAAGCCTCAATTTTCAAAAGATGATTAAACGTGAAAACCGCATCTTGACAAGCTACGGGGGGCTTTTGAAAAGTCTGCCTTTTGGGAGGGCGTCTTTTTTATTTATGAAAAGTTCATATTGGTGTAAAGTGATTTTTTATAGTTTTTGCAACAAAGAATCCAACTAGCAAAATAATTTTAGTCACTTTTAGTTTTAGAGATATTACATAAAATTGATATTTTTCTTACGAAATGACGCTCTTTTTATTCGATTTTTAAAACCAGCTTAAAAAAATCTGATTATTGATACTTTTAAGTTATTTCATGAAACTGTGGAACAACTAAAAGTTAAAACAAATATTTATTTAATATTTTTTTTAGTGTACGTTTATAAATGTTGTAGCCTTCCAATAAAAATTATTTCTTAAAACTATTTGTCATTAATTAAAATTTATTGTACGCCTATAAAATAAAATTGTATAAAACGGTGACCAATAATTTTAAAAAGTAATATCATATTAAAAAACTAACAAAATGAATAGAGGCGGATCTAGGAATTTCATTTGGCTAGTCTTCAAAAAAATTATATATAGGAAACAGAAGGGGTGTTCTGTGTGTTAAAACTGAATATAATTTTATAACTTTGGATTTGGGAAAGGAAATTTTCCTTTTTCCCCCCTCCCTGTAGATCCGGGCCTGACATAAGAATATTAAATAACTTATTAAAAACCGGATTACAATATACTTATTCTTATCACCTCAACCCCATCACCCCACACCCTGTATAGATATATTTTTTAATATAAACAGTTTATTATCTTCAAACTTTATCATACATTCAAAGAAATTGCATAAAACACAACAATTAATTTTATCCCGTTTTATGATACGAATATTCCTATGTGCAGCGCTCAGAGCAAATGCTACAAACATGACGATCTTTTGCGCACGAATGTTTGTTGCATTCGGAGGAAAAAGATCGGAGTGTTTGGAGTGTTCGTAGTGTTTTGCGCGTTTGGAGTGATTTGTTGCAAGTCAGTACGCACCTTTAATTGAATATAAGGAGGTTCGCAGCTAAGGGAAATTCCCATTTTGGAACTTATATATTCATTTGTGTGGTTAATTAGTCCTATTTTGTTTATTATCTCTTCGGATAGTTCACATGTTATTAATATTAATTCTTCATCTTCTTTCACTTGCATAAGTTTAGCTAAAAAAAAAAATAAGCGCAGCTAGTCGGGCGCACTTGTTGAAATCTTTGGTGCAGTTTTAAAATCAAAGAATTTTTTAATTTTGTCAGATTAGTCAGTTCTGAAATGATTTATCGCTTGCCTATTTGTGATACAATATTGTGTGATACGTCAAAATTTTCAGAAAAAATCGTAGGATACGAATTTCTCTGGTGGACATCTGGCAAATGGTGCAGAACTATTATTTTCTTTTCCGTTGGTCTAATTTTATATCTCGTTGAAATTTTATATATCGCTCTTTTGAACCTTATATTGCTAAAAACATTTCTTTAAAAATTTATATGTTTGGTTAATTTTCTAATTTTTAAAAAATCACCCTTAACAACATCGATTTTTCAAAAAAGTGAAGGATCATGAATTAATTTTTGTGAATACTTTATGAAAATTGGTGTAGAGGTTTATGGGCTATCAGTCGTCCGGACGAAATTGAATTCTTGACAATATCTTAATTTTGTTAGACAAAAACAATATTTTCTTTAGCCGTTAGCTTCACGGATTAGGAAAGTAAAAAACCGATCTATTTGCGGAGATCGCGTTTCAAGTTTTGAACTTTAAAATTTTTGTAAACATCTTAATAACTAAAGAGTACACAGACTGAAAACTATTATAATGCAATATTGAGTTCAAACAGGTTATCAGTTAAATTCAGTTTCAGTTTTATTTTTAATTAGCTATGAAAAGGTAAAAATAAAGTAAAAAAATGTGCTTACCTCCATAACGTACATTGAGCAAATTCACAGGATGAAAGACGCAGTAAAAAATTAAGACCAGGTAGCGTTTCATTGATTTTTATTTTATTTTATTTAAGATTAAAAGTTCTGTTTTTTCAGAAAACATGTTATTGCATATTTTGATTATAAACTCATTAACACTAGATTTTTTAAAGTCAAGAAAAGTATTAAATTTCGTTGTAAAATCATATCATCACAATAAAAGGTCTGGCTCTACTTTAGTTGAATTAATTTTAATTTATAATTATTATTGCTTACATTTTCAAAAGTTAATTTTATCACAGGTGACCTACAACGTCTCTAACCTGACGTGTAAATGACGCTTTTATGACGTTCGAAGCGTTCAAAGGGCACACCAAAAAGGACGTCATTTTTAGACGTCTTTAAGACGTCAGTAATATGAAGTCTTTAAGACGTCAGTAATATGAAGTCTTTATGACTTGTTTTTAAAACTCGTCTGAATTAGGTATCGGCAACCTGTTCCGTGTATAGTTTTTGCAAAGTCAGTTGAACAAAGATAAAAGCCGACAATCGGCATATCCTTTATAGAAAGTGACATGGGCGGCGGTAGATATACTCATGAAAATTATTTCATTTAATTATGGCGTAAACTAAAGAAATAAAAATAGATAATAAAACTTTCTATTCCTACACCTACAGAAACGACACTGATTTATTTTCTAACTCTGCATACTGCCGACTAAAGGGGGCCCGAAACGAACACCTGAAAGCAATTAAAAGCGGATCTCAAAAAAATCTGCCAATCAGGTGCCGTCCATCCACCTGGCCTCGGTCGGTCGGAAAACAAATACTTTGTAGTCGGACCGCAAAGAGCCGCGCCTTTTCTCAGTCGGTAGGGTTGAAATTATACCAGGAAGATTTTATATGAATTTGGATCACTTTTGAAGGGCAGAATGAAGCAAAATTTCATGAAATCGATAGCACCCCGTATCAATATCTGCGCTATCTGCATCTTCTTCATTATTCATATCATCATCATCATACCTATCATCATCATCTTCCTGGTCTATCATCTTCATTACCTTTCTTATCTCCACCGTAGAAGATTGGTAGCCTTAGCATACTTATTTTTTCTCGTTTTTTTTAGCTTATTGGTCACAATAGGGTTAGAGGATAGCAGCACCCAGTTAAATATATCGCTATTAGTGGTAAATCTTCAGGTTTTCCTAGAGTAATATTGTCGAAATTTCTTATACTCTTTATGGCCCATCTCAATTACATCTTCTGACAGTAGCTTTACTGGCAAAGGTAGCGATTTTATTATATCAGCTTCATGCAGCAATATTTGTAAACGCTAGCACTCATTTTATACCATCCATAAAGGAAAATTGCAATTTCTGCTGTTTTAAAACCATACTTTTAACATTTTTCCTCGTTGATGTAGTGCCCACAAGAAGTGATGGAAAGTGTATTTGCAAATCTTTCTATTAATCCTTTGTCGATATATTTTGGAAACAAACACAGGGTTTTTAAAAAAATTTGCGTGCTTTATTTCCATCGCTATTGCCTTCACCTTGTTTAGGTTGATCAACAACGAGACCCATTTCATCATAAAACTGAGTTGCTATTTTCTTTTTTTTTTCCTTTTACTAGAACTTTTGGATAGTCACCTCTTGCTTGCCACTGCGGTAGTTCTTGATATATATCGACTTATTTTGTAAATTTTAGATCCGCCATTTTAAAATTTGTGGCAAATTGGTATATATATATATAAACCATTTATTTAGCAAAAAACGCTAGTTATAAAAACAGAAATGTAAATATTATATGCTTAATCTTGATAAAAAAAACGTCATTATAAAGGAAACTACTGATTATAAAGGAAATCATATAAACAAAATAAAAACATCAAATCACCAATAAGACAAAATCACTAATTAAATGTTCTTAACTTAAAAAACATTATTTAGGTTAAAATTAATAAAACCGATAAAACAGGAAATAATAGCCAGCTATAAAAAATCATAAAAATATTAACGCGAGATCACTAACTAAAATATTAAAACACCTATCAATAACACATAAAATAGTAAATATTATTAAAAGAACAAACAGTGAAAATGGACCAGAAAAGGAAAAAAAAACAAAAAAGAAAGAACAGGTTTACGGAATATCTTCATTAAGAATATCCATTTTTTTTAGAAGATAAATTTTTAGGATTTTCTTAAAATTTTTCACTGTTGGAACAGTTTTTATTTCAGATGGAAGTTTATTAAATTCATCAAGGCCCTTACAGAAAACTGAATTTGTTGCTGATTTTTTATTTCTATGTGGGATGTAAAAATCATTTTGTTGGCGCGTATAATGTGAATGCACTTGATTATTTAATGTTATTTTTCTGCAGAGGTAAGAGGGAGCATTACCTATTTTGATCTTAAAAATGAAGACCAATACATTATATCTAAAATACTCTTCCACCGGCAACCACTGTAACTGCCATAGCATTTCTATAATTGGAGTATATTTATTACGCTGCAAAATAATTCTCATTGCCCTATTCTGCATTTTTTGAAGGCGGTTAATTTCATTCTGCTGCAGTAAGTACAAAATGGTTGCACAGTAATTATAATGAGGTAGAACAATGTTATTATAGACCACCAACCTCGACCAGATCGACAATCCGTCAGCACACCTAGCCAGATGATTAACACTATAACTTATTTTGGACATTATTGAGTTACAGTGCTTTTTAAAAGTAAGTTTTTCATCAATAATTACACCAAGGTATCGCATCTTCGTTACACATTCCAATATATCAGTACCCATATAAAGGCTATAATTTAAAGAAATTACATTTTTCTTAACATTCTCTTTTGCGATTATCATGTATTTCGTCTTAGCTTTAATGATACTTAAGATGTTGTTACGACAATATGTTTCTATTTTTTGCATTGTCCGATTCATATGTTGTAAAAGTGTTTCAATGTTATCTGATGAACCATATGCCAACGTGTCATCAGCAAGCAAATGTAATTCAATATCATCACTATCATTGATAATATTGACAATATCATTGATGTATAATAAAAATAAGAGAGGTCCCAACACACTTCCTTGAGGTACACCACATTCACTCCTCAAGCTTTCAGACAATCTTCCATTTATTCTAACTTGCTGTTTTCTATCATACAAATAACTTCTGAACCAACTCAAAACTCTCCCTGTAATACCCACACTCTCAAGCTTTACCAACAATTTCACACGATCAATGGTCTCAAATGCCCGTTGTAGGTCTAAGAACACGGCATCTATACATTTGTCGCTATCGTAAGCACATTTCCAATTATCTAAGACATACTGAATAGCAGTTTCACAACTGTACCCTTTTCTAAAACCTGACTGACGCTCAGTAATTAAGTTGCATTGCTCGACATATTCTAGTAATTGGTTATAGATAACTTTTTCAAGAATTTTTTCAAGAACAGGAAGTGTATTAATAGGACGGAAATTTTTTGCCTCAATACTATTTGCCTTTTTCTCAACCGGAATGATTGTGGAGAGCTTTAAGACATCTGGAAAACTGCCCTGAATCAAGGAGGAATTTACTATATTTAACAAAGGGTCTTTAATTTCACTATAAACATTTTTAAAGAATATCACATTTATATCATCTGGGCTGCCCTTATTTTTTAATGAAAATACGATTTCTTTTAGAGATGGCTCGTCAATGGCTCTAAAATCAGAAAATAGTTCCTGTTGCTGTTGAGAAATATTAACTGTTGATTGATGCACAACTGTATCTATGCTACCTATAATCTGGTTTATACTACTGATGTAAAACGAATTTAATTTGTTTGGTAATAGAGATTCATCAGTTTCTACTTCCCCATCAAAATCTATTTGTTGTATTTTTTTTGAACTTTTATTATCTGGAAGAAGCTTTTTAAGTGTAGACCACATAGTTTTTGGATCGTTTTTGCACCTGTCGATGTTCAACTCATTGTATGCTTTTTTTTCTTGCCTTATTATCCTAACAACATTATTTCTATTTTCCCTATATAACCTATGACTCTCCTCTGTTTGTACCATTTTATGATAGTTATAACTCTCATCTCTCATTCTCGCTGCTTCTTTCACACGATCATTCCACCAGGGCTTGAAATGGGGTTTGATTTTAACCGTCCGTAAAGGTGCCACTCTATTTAATGTCTCAAGAAGATTATTAACAAAATATTTAAATTGGTCATTGATATTAACAATGTCAAATTTCCAATCCATTTTCCCGAGTTCCTTTTTTATACAATTATAGTCAATATTTCTACCCCTAGTTTCAATATGAGTTGTTGAGGATCTGTTCCAGTTAAAAATTTCTATTTCAAGAGTTATAAAGAAATGATCTCCTACTCTTGGTGTGTTCCATACTTTAGGTTTAATATTTTGCTCTTGGTTTGTAAAAACAAGATCAATTAAAGTTCCACCATTTATCGAAGGTCTTGTTATTTCCTCTATAACCTGAGTTAATCCTAGATCAATGGAAATTTTTTCTAACCCGAGATGAATATGTGTTTTGTTTTAGCATATCGATATTAAAGTCTCCCAAGATAATACTAAATTTATTACTATCGCATATCTCCTCTGTCCACCAAGTCTCTAAATACTCTAAAAAATCCTTATCACTACTGCCTGGAGAATGATACAGACATACCAATAAAACACTCTTACCACTTATACTTAACTCCACAGACATAATCCAGTAATTCATACCAAACACTTTTCTTTCAACTTTACTCACAATAATTTCATTTCTGACGTATACATGCACACCGCCCGTGTGTCTACTCACACTGTTTAATCGCACGCTTTTATATCCTTGTATACTCACTTCTGTTTCTGAAATTTCCTCAGTCAAGTGAGTCTCCGTTACACAGACAAGACTGGGATTTAACGTTATTACTAAACTGTGGATCTGATCAAAGTTGGTAGTCATACCTCCTGAATTTAAGTATAATATTGCATGTTCGTTCCTAAAAGATATTGGTCTCCTAAAAAATTAAAATTATTGACATTACTTGTATCTGAAACCGCCAACAATGATGATGTTAGTTGACCATTAGATTCCCTCAAACAAGTCTTGCTCTGTTTCATACAGTTCTCTTCTTTATCATTAGAAATAGAAACAAATTTTAAATTTGACATGCCCCGATTAAAATTTCTGATACAATTTTCAACCATCTTTGAAATCCTAAACAGTCCAGCCTTACTTGCGTAAAAATTTTGCAAAAGTCTTTTAAATTAAAACTTTCAGCAAGATTTAAAAAATTTATGCTATTGGAAAACATTTTTAGTTTTTGTAATATAAGACCTATTTTTTCATTTATATTATTAACATTATTAGATTTTCTATTATGAAAATGTTTAAAGGGAAGGTCGCAGACAATAAGATTTGTTTTAAAACACTTATTTGCTAATAACGTAATATCGTCTCGTCTAATATATTCATCATTAAGTCCTGCCATAAATATAACAAAATCCTTAGAGGTCAGGTCACCTACAAAACTGTCGCATTCAGACACAATGTCTTTGATCCTAGCAAATGGTTTAGTTACCAACTGAATCTTATACCTTTCACCCAAAATTTTGTTTAAAGGATCGTATATCTTTTTGCCAAAATCATCACTTAGTATTACTATCTTGGGTTTAGGCTTTATTCTTTCCAATATTGTTGGTTTTTTCTGCTCATTTATGACATTATTAGGATCTTTTTTTGAATAGTTATTTTCACTTCTTTGATTCTGATTAAATTGATCATTTCTTAGTTGTTTGTTGTCCCTGGCATACATCTCATTATCTTTTTCAAGCGTGTTAATGGATGTTAACATTTGTCTTTTTTCTCCTTCCTTCTCCCTCAACTGGTTTTCAATAGTGGAAATTCTAAGATTTTGTTCCTCTATTTCATTAACTAACTTCTTATTTTCGACCTTCAACCTCTGATACTTCTCGTCATTCTCTGTGTCACACCAATTCTCTTTATCTCCTAGTGCGTTGACGTCTTCATTGGCTTCTACTAACAGAACATCATTTACCAATATAATTTTTTTGGAATTGGGGTCGCTGTTTTTGTCTTCCAAGTCCTCACCATTCCCACTGCCAGTTGAGGTATTAAGATTTACTCCAGTTTTAAGTAACTCTGCTTGCAGATTCTTCTCTGCCTCATGTGATTTGACCGTCAATATGTTTATTTCGTCTTGCATTCTTTTTATCTCATCGTACAGCCATGTATTTTCCGTATTCAAGTTGTTGAGACTTATTTTCATACCCTTATTACTTACTTTTAGATCATCAATAAGTCTTCGATTAATACTAAGTTCATTTTCTGTTTTAACACTTTCGTCAAGCTTTTCCTGGGCAGCTTTACATTCTGCTAAATACCTGTTTTTCATCTCACTTATACATTTTATATTACTCTCTAAATTTTTTATTTTGCTTAAGAGTTCTTGTTCGTTGGAGAAAAAATCGTCTTCAATATCAACAGTTTTTCTTTTAAGTCGCCTGTTAAAATTATCCTTCTCTTCGATGATCTTTTCTAGTTTGATTACATGTTCCTTATACTTTGTTACGCTCATCTCATGGTCCACTTCCATTTTCTCTATTACTTGCTGCAAATGTTGGTTTTGGTGAAATATTTCTTGAATGTTTGTGTCGCTGTTTTTATTAAATATATTTTTTTCACAAGTTTTACAAAAATATTTTATGTTTCTAGACAAACATTCTAAGAATCTTGCTTCTGTCGTATTCCAGTTTTCACATTTGCGACAAACGACGACCTTGCAATTGTCACAACTGCTGCCAAACAGCTCTTCTTCCTTAAGATCATCCTTATCGGCTCTACTATTATGTCTCGCCAATTTAAAAGTGCATATTTGTTCGCATTTTGAACATTTCCGAACCATGGTTTTTATTTGATTTGTGTTGTGGGCTTTCCCACTGTGCGGTGACCGGTTTAACCGATACCCGGTATATTCGCTTAAAATCTCTCGATGGCCAGTCCTCAACCAAACAAATTCCGTTGTTTTTGTTTATTGAGGGAATTTAAATATTTTTTATAAAAAATCCTGGCTAAATTTTGCAGTTTTTGGTTAATAATTCGTTAGATAAAGTAAGCACTATCTCACCCATTAGGTCCATCAAAAGAGATACAAACTAAGGTACTTTTTAGTCAAACTTAGGTTGAGTTTTATAATAAATTATTGAATGCTCTTGGGTGCTAAAAATATGTCAGCGCGGCTGTTATTTATTTATTTATTTATCGCCGGTTAGCCCGCGAAATGTTTTTAGGTTAACTCTTATAAAAACTTTAAATAGCCGATACATATACGTTTTTAGGTTTAAATAACACGTTCACTTTTTTATTGTAACACTATGTATACAAATAAATAAGTCCGCCATTTTAAATCCGACATTTTTATTTTTAAATAAAAAAAGTTATAGTTATATTGTCACCGAAACCATATACAAATACCAAATTTCAAGTCTCTAGCTCAACAAAAAGTATAAGAAATATCTGTCGCAAGATTTGAAACAAAAATGGTCATAGAAACAAATATATGAGTCAAGTAAAATAAAACCATTTAAAATAAAGAGGTGGAAAGATCACGACGTAAATTATACTTTTTATACTGTTTCAAATTTTCAGGCAGCAAAGGAATATCACTATACTCGGGACAACTTTTTTTACTCTTGCTATCTTAAAAATTTAAATATATTTTTAAACAAAAATACTTTTTTCATAAAAGCCTTTATTATAACAAGTCTACAAATAACTGGTTTAATGTTAAAAATAATTGCAAAATAAAGTACTTCCCTGCCGTCTCAATATCTATGTTGACATCCTGTAAATTTGACGTCTGACAACAAAACATACCAAATGCAAGTTTTTCTGTTAGAAACACGTAATTTAATAAGCAGCACGTATATCCCAGTCATACAGTGTCCCCCATAATGTTCACGACATATGAGAAAAAATTTTATTTGTAAGTTATGGAAAAAAAATTATATACGATCAATCCTGCTTGTTGAATAACCTAGAAAGACATTTTGACATTAGTCACGTGATCACTGTCATGACGGCAAATTCAAAAAATTAGTCATGAAAACCCAAAAAGTGAGGTTAGATGGCAAAATATCGAAAAAAGTTATTTGAAAAAAGTGTTTAAAATGTCATTTTAGGGTCCTCTATGAAATTTGAAGCAATAATAAGAATAAATAAGACATACCCTATTTTTGGCCCTAGCCTTATTATAAATTAATTTTATACAGATTTTATTATTGAAATAGTTCAAGTAACGCAATATTTAATGGGCAAAGGTAAAATGATTCCAAATTCTTTATTAAAGTCATTCATAAAAAGTTACATAAAAATATCCGATTGGCAAATGTACGTTTCTTGTCGCAATGGCCTTTTGTTTTGACAGTTTGTAAGGTTTCTGTGAATTTAGTATTAATACCATAATGGAAAAGAACAACATCATTGATATCATTTGTTAAATATTTTATTAAAGTTTATTATTAAATAATTAATGATGGTGTTCTTTCTATTTGGTATTAATACTAAATTCACGGAAATCTTACAAACTGTCAAAAAAAAGGCGATTGGGACAAGAAAGGTACATGTGCTAATCGGATATTTTTATTTAATTTTTTATGAACGACTTCATTAAAGAATATGGAATCATTTTACCTTTGTCCATTAAATATTGCGTTACTTAATCATTTTCAATAATAAAATCTTTATAAAATTAATTCATAATAAGGCTAGGGCCAAAAATAGGGTATTTCTTTTTTTTTATTATTGCTTTAAATTTCATAGAGGACCCTAAAATGACATTCTAAACACTTTTTTCAAATAACTTTTTTCAATATTTTGCGATTTAACCTCACTTTTTGGGATCTCATGCCTAATGTTTTGAATTTGCCACCATGAGAGTGATCATGTGACAAATGTCAAAATGTCTTTTTAGGATACTCAACAAGCAGGATTCATCGTATATAAAAATTTTTCCCATATCGCACAAATAAAAATTTTTCCCATATGTCGCGATATTATTAAGTGAAAAAACCCTGAAACTTGGAAAAAATAGGTGCAAGTTGGATTTTTGTATAATTATTCCTTAGCATCTGGGACACATTCCTACATTTAAAAAAATATATTTTAAAAAAATGTTTTTTTTTATTTAAATTTTTTTCCTACTCTGTAATTAACTTGTTTTAACTTCTACAAAACACCATGTACTTAAATTTAGTTTTTCTTTCTTAAAAGTTAAATAACTTTAAGTAAGACTTAGGTCAATGATGAATAATATCCGGACCGCCAATGGGAAATGGAAAAAATATTTTTATACAATTGAGCACTGTATGATAAAAAAAGCGTACATTAAGAGTTTAACTTCTGGATAGAAACAGCTTTAAAATGTGCGCAAATGTGCACACTTTTATTATATTTAAAATTCCTGCCAAACTGCTACTTATAGCAAAAATAGTGTTTCACTAAACTTTAATGGGACAAAGGGGTTTAAACAAAATAAATGTAACCTAATAATGGTTTTTTAAGGCTTGAAAATTATAAACAGTACATAGAGTTTTACCGAATAGTCGTTGTATCATGGTTTTTCCCCAAATATCTACGTATACTAAAAGCTTTAGTTTCTAAGATATCTACAAAAAATAATTTATCCAATTAAGTACATATAGCCTGGTTTTTGACAGCCTTGGCAAAAAAAAACTGAAAATTTTAACCACCGTTACTTAAAGTTGTTTAACTTTAAAAACAAAAATGTAATTTTAGTAAATGGTGTTTGATACAAGTGTGAATCAAGCCTAATATTATAAAGTAATAATATTTTAAAACAAGTTACCTACAGAGTGGTAAAAAAATTAAACAAATTTTTTTTTTTTATATATTTTTAAAATGTTAGGTTAGGTTCTTTTCTTAATTTCTTAGTATAGACCGAATGATTTTGAGTATTTTTTCACTCTTAATTTTTTTGAAAAAGTTATTAGTTTTCGAAAGAATCACAAAAAACTGATTTTTAGAACATTTGGGGCCTTATATCTAGCGAAGCTCAAGAAGGATTTTGGCGGAGAATATGTGGGGATGTGTCCCAGATGCTAGAGTAGAGTAGAGTAGAGTAGTCGTTTATTAATTCCTCTGAATAACAAAAATATACCAGGTATATAATGTCATTGTGGGTTCGTCAAAGATCAAAATTCTTAAATCTATAAAATACAATCAAAATATAAGTATAAAACGAAGTACATCTTTATGACAAACAATTTAAAACACATTGTCTATATTATATATATTGCATATCTTAAACCCTTATAATAATATATATTTGTTTTTTTATGTTCCTCCGAAAAATTCTTCCAGAGAATAATAATTTTTACTCAACAAAAATGTTTTTACTTGTTTAGAGAATTGTTTTGTTCGAAAAGTTTTTATAACATTGCTATTTAGTTCAAACAATCTATTCAGGCATTTAACTCCCATATAGTTAGGGTCCTGCTGACCCACATGTAGCCTTGAGAACGGCATCTGAAATAGGTTTTTACTTCTGGTATCATGCTGATGCGTTTGGCATATTTTAGTTATCTTTTTATTATGCTTTTGTGTAAATTTTATCAGAGAGTAGATATAAAGACATGTAAATGTCAAAATATTATATTTTTTGAAATATTTTCTGCATGATTCCCGAGATCCTATATTTGCCATTGCCCGAACGGCTTTTTTTTGTAAGGTGAAAATTCTTCCCACGTCTCTGGAGTTACCCCAAAACACTACTCCATAGGAGATAATGGATTGTATTAGACTAAGCTAAGGAATAATTATACAAAAATCCAGCTTGCACCTATTTTTTTCCAGGTCAATTCCTAATATGACTCGGCTAGTAAGCAAAGCCAACTTTGCGTTAATCTGAGGACATGCAAGTTCGCGCGCCGTACCATCTTTTCTTGAAACATTTCAGCCGATGAGGGCACGGCAGTGCCTCGCCAAGTTCGCGCGCCGTACCATCTTTTCTTGCAACATTTCAGCCGATATTTGACCTGTCTAAAACTCTACTTCGGAATGAGCTACGAATCTCCAATTTTGTACAGTCGTAGATCTTCATGAAGTTAACAACCCCTCCAAGTTTCATGGAATTCCATAAAGTAGTAATTCTACTGTACTTCCAGACATGCTACAAAGCTGAAATTCGGCAGACTGATAGAAATTATGACCAAACCCCTGAAAAAAATCAAAAAACCCCAAAATTCTAATTTACTCCCCTCCCCTATACATGTAAAGTTATGTAAAAGAAATACTAGAGAGCTGTTTTTCTAAACTTGGCTATTACGGCTGTAAATGACTCTTGGGCACAGTGCTAAATTGAACAGAAAGAAGTTTTGCTGTAATAGCAAAGTTTTAAAAAAACATTTCCAAACTAGTAAGAACCTTTCATTTTGAAATTTGTGTTGGAGAACTTGGCTTTACTTTTATCTCAATTCTTTTTACGGAATGCTATTTTCACGTACTTGGCTTTTTTTACATGAAATGTTTTTGTTATGATGCTAATACATCTAGATAGAATTAAAATTCTTATGTTGCCTTGCCGCCGTATCTATAGGCAACATTTCAATTATTACTAATCACATAATAGTTTGAAATAAATTTGTTTTATTATTATTCTCGCCCCAGAGCTGTCACAAGTACATTATGAAAGTACTTCAATTACAAGTACCAAGTACATTAAGATTTGTAAAAGTACATTTTCTTTTCAAATGTACTTCGAGTACCAAGTACATTATAAAAGTACTTGATTTTCCCCAAGTCTTTTACTTTTACAATAAAAGTACTTCAAGTACTTTAAATATGTCAAAAAATGAGAAAGATGGCAAAAACACCAAAAAAAATGTCAAAAAAGTAAAAAATGTTTACAAAGTTTTCAACCTGACAGGTTTTATTTTTTGGAATATTATTGTATGTAAATATGTATTACTTATTTACCTAAATTGCATTTATTTATTTTTTCTGAACTCATCATTTTACATACAAATGCCATACAAAGGTAATGGAAAAAGATAATTTTATTATACAAAAAGCTGCAAAATTTACCCAGTCACATCGTTTTGCAATAGGCGTGTGACAGTTACCCCGAAGTCCGGGTAAATGGGACCTACCAAAAAGACAAAATTTTTTAAAAATATTTAGTTTTTCTGTCTCAAATTGCATACGGTTGTTCCAAATAGATCACATTTGTGTAAATCCAAATATATTTCACTTTGTAATAAGATCTACAAAAAACTCTTGTGAAACCGGGATGCACGTACTTTACCTTGCCTTATTTCTTTATTGGTGGTGGTCAATAATTTCTAAATCATTCATAGAAAGTACTATTTTTATAATAGTCCACAAAACTGCTTAAAAACTTGTTTAAATTAAACTAAATAAATAAGCATAACAAACGTAAATATCCAAGGAATTTTTTGAGCATCTAGTCAGACTAAATAAATTATCGGGTTCTTTAAACCAACCTCCATCAAACGTAGAAGTTACGTCTGCTGCAAGGCGACTAGGTGGATCCCCAAAAATCGAGCTGCAAGTAGAATATACCTGCACTACCGACACCCCTCAATAGATGACATGACTGCGGTTGTAGTTTCTTACACCGAATTTGAATTTCACGTTCCACGAAATAATGAAGGTGCGTGCAAATAATTAAGCCTATAGGCATTATTCTTTAGATAAGTGTCTACCTAATTAATTAAGACGTACCTATCAAGGTTGCTAAAAAACCGGACAGGTGGCAACCCTGAGGTTACCACTTGCTTCGGGGCATTAAAGTTATACCTCACCTATACTTACATTGTACTTCAAGAATATTTTATTGTACTTGAAGTACTTTGAATGTACTTTGACTGTACTTGAAGTACTTATAATGTACTTGAAGTACTTTCCTTGACAAAATCAAATACATTTTCAAGTACATTTACTTCACGTACAATTACCGGATTGTAGATGTACTTCAAGTACAGTACTTGAAGTACAATTTCAAGTACTGTACTTGAAGTACCTGACAGCTCTGTCTCGCTCTAATGTAGCTATTTGTCCTTATGTGCGGCACCCTTAAAAATAAATATAATTTTATTTTCAGAGTCGTCGGAGGATCTCTTAGCTGTCTATCAAGCGGCTACGATTCCGATGGGGTCGTGTCCGCGGCCATGCCGCCCACCCACAACGCCATGAGAGTCTTTGACAGTCCCTCACCTACCCAGGAAACAGGTTCAAGGTCCCCTACTGACTTAACTACTCCCACCTCTGAGAACAATAACGGTCTTCTTATCGGCCCCGAGCTGGAGCTCTTAGCCAAACTGGAGGAGGCCAATCGGCTCATCGAGTCGGATGCCAAATCGCTCAATTCGTTGAGCGGGGCGTCCGGCCATTCAAGGAAGAGTTCAGACACCAGCCAGATTTCGCTTACGTCAGGTAAGGTTATACAGGGTGTTCCAATTCAATTCCTTAATTCAAAAATCTCGAATGCGTGAGACAAGGTATATGATCTAAGTATGCAGAGAAAGGCGTGCATCTAATGAAATGGCACTTGCGAAAGGCTGTAGGTTTTTTTCTAAACTGTCATATATCTAGATTTGTATAGCACCGGGTGCCTTCGAAGCCTAAGAAAATAGCTCCAGGGGTTGCTTGCAATATTTTAAACCAATACTATTAGAAATGCTTGGTGTTAGGCTTCGTTTGTTAGCCGTTTTTCAACCAGCTTCTATTTATTTTAAAGTTTTTTTTACAGTAATTTTTACCGATTTCTCATATGTTTGTCTAGCTTTTTTATTGGTTGTTGTAATTTCTAATTATCTGTCATTATCCTTAAGACGTCTTCTTCTTTTGTTACATAATCCAAGGATTTTTTAAAATGCAAAAGCGCATCTCCATAATCTTCTTCTTTAAATATGCTACGGGGAATATCTATAATATCTCCATATATGATTTGGTAAATTTAACCTTTCTATTAAGTTCCAATCTCTGCGTTTTCTATGGAACTCATAATCAGAATGAGATTAACACCAGTATTTACTAAAGGGTCTACAGTGCTAAGTGCTACAATCCTAGGTCTACAAATTTTGGTTGAAGGTTTAACTTATTTTTTCCGTGAATGCAATAGTTTTTAATATTTATATAAATTGTTGATAAATACCTTGGGATATGGGTCATCTTTTTTCGTTGTAACAAGACATTATTTTCACACAAAGGTTAGAAATAAATAAAAAGAATATAATATTTTGGTTTAAAAATGATAGCCATATTTAAACCTCCAAACGTCACTAGGCGATGTCTAATAAAAACGGTGTAGTCAGTGTCAGCTGTCCGCTATATTTTATTATGTTAATTTTTTAGACAAGTTAGCGATGATTAAACCGATGTTCAATTGTTTTGGTGGATGTGTAAGTGAAAACGGATTCTAATATATCTTGTGCATTTTACAATATTTAAATATTGATACGTATTTAATACGGTAATGCATCTACAGACAAGTTATTTATGTTTTATTTAACTTAAAAAAATTTTGTATGTAAGTTTTTTTTATCATTCATGAATTATTTCTATTATTTTTCGAACTTTAAACCACCCCTCAGGGGTGATACTACAATTTGAAACTATTTTTAACGGGAATCCTACGACTGCACGGACTAAATTTCCAAAAAATGACATTTTGTTACAAATTATTTATGTGGTTTTTCTTTATTTCTAAAGTGAATTTGAAATTATATGAGATGAAACTCACTGAGAAATGCTTACTATCGTATTGCACATTAGGGTGAACCGAATCTTTGCAGTTATTTGACCTGTGAGTATTAAAAAAATACACTTAAACCGGTCGGTATCAAGTGGTCTTAGATCAAGCTGAGATCGATTATATGTAAACGTAATACAATTTCGTTAATGTGATTTTAAGGATGCAGTTTTATAGTCAGGAAAATTTTCAAAAAAGTTGGAATGCGATATAAAAAACTTTCTGATTTTTGTAGCACAAGAACTTTAACTCAAGGATCCAGCATTCTTTGAAGTAGTTGGAGATAAATAAGATAGCGGTCGGTCAGGGATTCAGGGAATAGAAAAAAAATGCCAATTTATAGGCACCTAAGATCACACGATTCTCTCTCCGGCCTTTCTTTTGGCTTATGTCCAATGGATTTCATTCATTTTGAAATAGACACACCTAAAACCCCACCTAGATACCAAATTTCATTCAAATCGGGCAAGCAGTTTCTTCGTTAGGTGCGTTGGTCGTTGCAGACCGACAGACGGCGCTACATAAATATTTCAAAATCATCTGAAACGCAAAGATATAAAAAAAAATTGAAATCGGAGAAATTTTTTTAAATTATTTTTGACACGATCATCTCGATCACCATAGCTCATACTTGCTATAGTACCTAAAAGAAAAGCCTCGCCATGTTACCGATTTTTTGCACAAACGGCTATTTAGCCGTTTTCGAGCGAATAACTAGTAATTACTAGTATTTACCATTTGCGTTCAAGCGGCCTTGGTAAATACCACTCCTTGAAGAGTGACGTCACGAATTAGCCCTTTGTACGTTATCGTTTATTACCGGTAATTACCATACTTTCGAGGAAGGAGGAAGGTTATTGGGTTTTCTAACCTCACAATCATTTATTTTGTTTCTTTTTGCGTAATTTTTGCAACTAGTGGAATTTATCGTGTGCGCCTCAATTATGAGGAAAAATTGTACGAAGAGATGGCCTCCTCTATATTGTCTCGCCAAAATTTTTTCCGTTTCATCAACCCTTGGCTTCCTCTAATTTTTTCAATGTAGACTTTAATACACGAAATATCATAAAAAAAACAGTATCATTGTACTCCTCTAACCACTGTTATATTTAAGTTTTTTTTTCCAAATTATGCCCATTTCGAATCAAATACGCCACTATTTGAGAGTCGGTCGAGAAGAACTCAAATTCAAGAATGACAAGATTATTATTCATCTTTTAAAAAGCGCACTAAAACCAACTAAACTTATTTAAAAAATCGCAAAAAGCAACAACAAACAATAACCGGTTATAAAAAAACTATTCAAGCGGTGTTTCTCTGGTAATAGGCTAAGGGCCTAAACAGCTGATTTTAAATCTCAACCAAGGGATAACCAGAGGTAATTACTATAGTCTAAATTATACGCATTTGTAATGACGTCACCAGGTGAGAAAAAAACGTATGGCGTAGATAGTTTTGTCAATCAATGTTTTTTGATTGACAGTGACGGATACTTCACATAACCAATTACCTACCTATTTAAATCATAGACACTACTTTTATTAAAAAGTTTATTGTCACCGCTGTTTATAATATACTAAACAAAGATAAACAAAAATGACGTCATTACAAATGGGTATAATTTGAAGTATAGTTATTTGCTTGAAAACGGCTAATCCAAATTAGGTACATTAAGATTTATAAGTTTAATCATAATTGTTTAATAAACCCTTTAGAAAAACTATGCGTAATTCTATTCAGTCAAGATTGTGCGTAACATTCCAGTGGTGTCCGTTAACTAGCATCATTTCTAAAAATCGCAAAAAAAAACCTATTTTTGTGTGGTTTAGCTAATTTTCCTAAAATATAAGCTCTTTGGAACAAAAGTACAGTGGCCAGTGGTTTTCGAATGGATTTCGCTGTTGTTTTAATATGTTGTAGTTTTATGTTTGCAAAAAACAATTTCTATATTTCTTAGGGCGGATTTTGTCAATTATCTGCTAGACTATTATAACTTTCAATTCAAAACCATTAAGAGGTAGACACATTTTGTACTTATCATAATTACAATCGATGATAATTTTTCGTTTGCAGGTAACTTGACTCATCTTATCAGTGATACGACAAAAATTAGTTGTGAAACAAGTAGTGCGTTGTTTCTGCGACGGTTTTTAGGTTAAATATTTCGTCAAATTTTCCGAGTTTTAAGATTACTACTTTTTAACTAATTTTTAACCTAATCTTGTAGTTTGTTTAATCTGGGATCACAAATGTGCGAAGCAAATCACTTGGAAGTGTTTTTTATAAAATTGTTCTTGTAGGAGTCTTATTTTATTTGAACTTGTCTCAGGGAGGATATGTTATTAGGTGAGTGATTTTTATCATATTAATAAAAATAGGTATATAGCGGACTTCCAATACTTTTGTTAAAGTCTATTGGTTTTACAAAAATAATTATTATAGTACTTCATTCGGACTATTGCATGTCTTTTTTAACAAGTTTTCAGTACGGTCAAGTACTTTTTTACCCTACTGCAGCACGGCGAAAGGAAGGGTAATGTTTTTCGCTTGGGATATCTATATATTTATATATATATGTTTGTGTCGCGTTAGAGGCTAAACAGGAATCAACATGGCGGTCGTCAGACGCCATTTTGTCATATGATGTAGGCTTCACGGCATACAAATTACCTAAATTTCAGACGATATTAATGAAATTCCCCACCCATTGCAAATGTCCTCTAATTTGCTGTAATTACTTTGTAGTCCTTCCTGCTCCCACCTATCTCCCCCTCCTGTCATTCGCTCCACCCTCTTCAAAAACAATATTCGCATAATTTTATCAAATATAGGGCGATTTCAAAAATTCTTTCTGCCCATGCTTTAAGATTTTTTTTCCAACATCATTTTACTAGTTCCCCCCTCCCTCCCCATCAGTCCTCCCCACCCTCTTCAAAAGTACTGATTGTAGCTATAACTTTCACAAATATAGAACGTTAAAAAATAATTTCTGCACATGCTTTAAGCTTTTTTTAAAAATCTGCACGTACTTTCCGGGTGACGCTAAATGAATGGTAAATGCATAGTGCTTTCTATAAGGCTAAATATGAATTAAACCTAAAAGTTAAAAAAAAAACACTCAACTGCTAAACCTAGTAGTCGCAGTTGGGTACAAAATTGCCCAATAACCTGATTCATGAAAATACAAAACTGTATAATTTCGTAAGTGCGCTTTGGGTATCCTTCCTTCCTTCCTTCCTTCCTTCCTTCCTTATCCTTATATATCCAATTTTGTGAAAAAATGATGGATCGTGCAAATTAGGATGAAAATTTTCTTATATTCTTACTTTTTTTAAGCTGTTGAATCGGCTATGGCGTGACAACAGCAGTATAAAAAATCAATTTTATTCGTAGGATATGGCAGCCTAGTTAAACGCGATGTAGAGACAATAATAAACGAAAAAGGGTGTCACATTGACCAAGCAGTGTTCTGAGGAGTCCCATAAGGACGAAACAGTTAACTGTCAACACTTATTAGGTGTCCATTAGATCTTGGACCCCCGTGAGGTTAAGCTTTCAAGCTATCCACGGAAAAATATGAAAGAAACAAAAACTCCTTTTTACCCGATTAGCCATGAAACTTGTTTGATTTTTAAATTCACGGGTACTAAATTTCACGTTTGTTAGTATTATTTGGCTTAAAAATTCCGCTGATTTGATGCTCACGTGTCTAATGGCGGGTAAAAACGCAATAAGCGTTGATCTGGCCTGAAAGGCAGAAGAGCTGTCGTAGGTCACGGATTAGTTTGTTTCTTTGTAATCGATCTTTTCATTGATCGATGTCGTAGGTCACGGATTAGTTTGTTTCTTTGTAATCGATCTTTTCATTGATCGATATGTATTGCAGTTTATTTTCGCCTGCTATTCTTCTGGTTTCTCTCGTATATTTTGGTAGATGGCGCTTCTTGTGAAAGTTTTCTCACTATTTACATAGGATTACAGACAAAACCGTCTAATTAACTTCGCAAGAGTGTCACATTGACCAAGCAGTGTTCTGAGGAGTCCCATAAGGACGAAACAGTTAACTGTCAACACTTATTAGGTGTCCATTAGATCTTGAACCCCCGTGAGCTTAAGCTTTCAAGCTACCCATGGAAAAATATGAGAGAAACAAAAACTCCTTTTTACCCGATTAGCCACGAAACTTGTTTGATTTTTAAATTCACTGGTACTAAATTTCACGTTTGTTAGTATTATTTGGCTTAAAAATTCCGCTGATTTGACGCTCACGTGTCTAATGGCGGGTAAAAACGCAATAAGCGTTGATCTGGCCTGAAAGGCAGAAGAGCTGTCCTAGGTCACGGATTAGTTTGTTTCTTTGTAATCGAACTTTTCATTGATCGATATGTATAGCAGTTTATTTTCGCCTGCTATTCTTCTGGTTTCTCTCATATCTCGGTAGATGACGCTTCTTGCGAAAGTTTTCTCACTATTTACAGAGGATTACAAACAAAACCGTCTAATTAACTTGGCAAGAGTGTCACATTAACCAAGCAGTGTTCTGAGGAGTCCCATAAGGACGAAACAGTTAACTGTCAACATTTATTAGGTGTCCATTAGATCTTGAATCCCCGTGAGGTTAAGCTTTCAAGCTATCCACGGAAAAATATGAGAGAAACAAAAACTCCTTTTTACCCGATTAGCCACGAAACTTGTTTGATGTTTAAATTCACGGGTACTAAATTTCACGTTTGAAAAATGGGTACATTTCTCTTTGAAAATCTCCGAGGAATTGAATCATAGATCACACTTAAACTAGGCAATTAAATCTCTTTATCCCTACCAAAAACAATGCAATAAAATTCATTTGACGCGGCTTATGGAAGGCAGCGCATGACTTTTATCTAAATATCTAAATACCTGCTAAATTAGTTTTTCTCTTTCTGAGCAGAATCTTCGTGGTCAGTATAGCTTTTATTCTAATGGTATGTCAGTGGTTAAAACTTTTCCAAAAGATCCTTAATTGATCCTTAAACTACTTTTTTTACGGGCAAAGTAGTTGCATACAGTGGCGAATCCAGGGAGGCCAGATGGGCCCGGGCTGCCTCCCCCCTGACAGTAAACATTTTTTTAGTTCCGGGGAAAAATTCCACTGCATTAACCGCAATTTTTAACAACATTTACGTGCATATAACTTTTTTTAATTTTTTGAGGAAAATTATAAAGTATTCCAAAAACTTTCGCCTGGGCGAATTTCCTATGCCTGTCAATTTTTATTTCAGACCTAAGATTTAATAAAAACGACATATTAGTTCAGGCCCTATATCCGAGATTCAAGCGATATGCTGCGTTTAATGATAGCAGCAACACACTTGGTATGGATAGCAACAATCAAAAATATTTTTTTACTTACCTTGAGTATTATTTACTGAGTTATAAAAATGTATGTTCAAAATTTATTTTTATTTCAAAGCGGCTACTTGTGTTATGTGTAACTTAATAAATATTTAACTGTATACAATGGGTTTTTGAACAAAAATACTTTTTTGAAAAAATGTGGTAAGGATACAAAATGCCACAAGAAAAATAAAAAAAACATATTTTAAACATTTTTCCCTTTTTTTCGTAGGCCTATGGAACGTGCATCACTGTCTTTAAAGGATACACGGTTAAAAAGGAAATTTTATCCGCTTGCAAAATGATTTTAAGAATATTTTTAGAAAAGTTGACCGTTTTCGAGTTATTAGCAAAAAATCGTCAAAAAGCACGTTTAAGGGAGGGGGCACCCCCACTGCCAGGGTTGGAGGGTTGATTCCCTTTCGAAAAATGTTCGGGCGTGTCTTATGTCTATCCATACCAAGTGTGTTGCTTTTATCATTCAACCCAGTATCGCACCCCGTAGGGCTTGAACTATATTCTGGCTTTTGTTTCCTCCTTGGCCCCTTCCCCCCTTGAAATCCTCGATCTACCACTGGTTACATAACTACGTTGTTAACTACTTTTGTAGTTAACTATTGTCCAGCTCTGGTTGGTAGGAAATCACCCTGTATTTGTTAAAATTAAACTGGCTTCACTTCGTACCACGATAGATAACGGGCGAAAATTGTTTTTCGTATTTTACCTACTCACCTGTGATAATATAGTGGTTTAAAAACTGCCTGTATCTAAAACATGTGTAAAGTTAAATGACGCCTATACACAATAAAAATAATTGTTACCAGCAGAATATTTTAAGTAGATATACACAAAAGTTTTTTTAACGTGTTGTATTTTATTAAGAAATTGGAGCAGTTTATGGAGTTTAAAAGAATAGTCGGTGTACATTCGGTGTTTTTTGTCGACGGTTTTGTCAACCTAAGTGAGTAACTGAGTATTGAAATAATTATTGTGTGTCTGGTTTCCAGAATGTGTATAAATTTTAATTTATAAAAAAATTGTCCTAATTTTCACATTACACTTTTTATTACTTCTGAAACAAAACCTTCAGCTTAAAACCTTACCAGGATTGTCCTGAAATATTTCTATTTGCCCGGAAAATGTTTACTTTTTCAACTAGTTTCAATCAGGACTACAGCTATCCATAATGTGTTTAGGTAGCTTTATTTTTGTTGAAATGTTACTTTAGATGCTTTCATTTTTTAAATACATATATCATAACAAAAACAATTCATGTAAAAAAAAGCCAAGAACACGAAAGCTTTATTCCATAAAAAGAATTGAGATAAAAGTAAAGCCAAGTTCTCCAATACAAATTTCAAAATGAAAGGTTCTTACTAGTTTGGAAATGTTTTTTTAAACTTTGCTATTGCAGCCAAACTTCTTTATGTTCAATTTAGCAGTGTGCCTAAGAGTCATTTGCAGCCGTAATAGCCAAGTTTAGAAAAACATTTTCAAACTAGTAAGAACCTTTCTTTTTGAAATTTGTATTGGAGAACTTGGCTTTACTTTTATCTCAATTCTTTTTACGGAATACCACTTTCACGTACTTGGCTTTTTTTACATGAAATGTTTTTGTTATGATTTCACTCTTGTTTTAAAGGATTTGGATAATATTTAAGTTTTAAAGTAGTAAAATATGCGGAGTATTGTTCAAAACTTTTGCAATGCCTTATTAAAAATTTTGAGGTTTTTCATATTTTCTTAGAAAGAAAATAGTTCCTGTCAGCCTTCTAAAGCTTAGCTCTCTAATGTTCCTGGAAGTAGGCAATGTTAATTTTACATAACTTTACATTTATAGGGGAGGAAAGTAAATTTGGTGTTCTTAAAATTTTTCCTATAGTTTTATCATAGTTCCTATCAGTCTTCCAAAGCTCAGCTCTAGCGTTTTTGGAAGTGGAGAATGTTACTTTTACATAACTTTACATTTATAGGGGAGGAAAGTTAATTAAAATATTGGGTTTTTTATTTTCTTTTATAGTTTTATTATAGTTCCTATCGGCCTTCCAAAGCTCAGCTATCTAGCGTTTCTGGAAGTGCGCAATGTTACTTTTACATAACTTTATATTTATAGGGGAGGGAAGCAAATTAAAATGTTGGGGTTTTTACATTTTCTTCTATAGTCTTATCATATTTCCTATCAGTTTGCCAAAGCTCAGCTCTCTAGCGCCTCTGAAAGTGGGAAATGTTACTTTTAGATAACTTTACATGTATGGGGGAGGGGAGTAAATTAGAATTTTGGGGTTTTTTGATTTTTTCCAAGGGTTTGTTCACAATTTCAGTTTTGTAGCATGTCTGGAAGTACATTAGAATTTTGATGATCGATACATAAGTGGCAATTTCGACGTTTTTTGAAATTTCGTAACTACTTTACTACTTTATGGAAGTCCATGAAACTTGGAGGGATTGTTAACTTAATAAAATAAAGATCTACGGCTGTGCAAAGTTTGAGTTTCATAGCTCATTCCAAAGTAGAGTTTTAGATAGGTCAAATATGGGCTGAAATGTTTCAAGAAAAGATGGTACAGCAGTTTCCGCCCAGACTTGGTGGGGCACTGCCGTGCCACAGATACGATTTTCTTTCTTCAAAAATTGTGACTGGCAATCTCTGACGCTATGATTTGGTTGAAAGCTTCGAACATTAAACCCCAATGTTCTAAGGTTGAAATTGTAATACTAAATCTAAAACTGTGACGAACATTGAAGTTATGACAAGTATTGTTGAAAATATAATTCTTAATTTAACTTTAAAATCTTCGTTTTGCTAGCTGCTGTCGTACTACCCCCTTGCAGCCCCCACCCACAACAAAATTTAATGGCATTATCCAAGAGTTTGCATTGTGGTTGTGGTACTCTCCTAGATGGAGCATTTTTTACTAGATGTGTAGTGAGTTTTGTTTTTGTAAGGTTAGAATCACTCAGGGAAAAACAGGCAAAATTTAGATGATTTTAATTTTCGTTTTAATAAATTGGATGTAGTTTGAGTTGGGATGATGTGGCGCTTACAAGAAGGACTTCTTCGACACTTTCTTTAGTAAGTTTTTTATTGAATTTGATTGTTTTTGAGGTCTCACCAATTTGTTTTTTATTATAGAGCCTTTATGAATATGGTCGCAAAGACGTCAAGGGTAAGAAATACAGACTCCATTTTTGCTAAAAACGTAGTTTTATTTCGCTGTTAAGAATTCAGTGTGGAGCTACACTACACATCTAGTTATCCAAGAGTACCGCAAAATTTTTGTACAAAATTTGATTAACATGGCTTTATCGGTTTTTGTGTTATCCTGTCCCAGACACACATACAGACAGACAAACAGACACCATCACAAAATTTGGCAGTTTGGTTTGGTTTTGACCCAAATAAGTTATTTTAGCATGATCCCAATACTCTTCTATATCTAAGGTCTGGATGGCTAAAAAAACAATACAATGCAAATACATACAAACTGATACCTAAATCATTCCAACTTTTAAACATTTTTAATAAAACCTTAAATACTTAGATTTTTGTATTTTTATAAATATAAAATTGTTGTTATCAGTTGATAATTTTAACAGCAATTTTGCATTTACCAAAATAAACAAATCTATGTTATGTTTTCTCAAAAATGTTTAAAAGTTAACATGACTTATCAATAATGTTGTCCCTTGTTCTTATGCAACCTATAGTCCATGCATTTATAACTGAGAAACGATGAATCACTGAAATATTCTTACACTGAATTTTTCTTGAAAGGCAAAGCCCTCTGTTTTGCAGTTTTAGTAAATACCAGTTTTAGGAAAATTATGCAGCTAGCTACCTATTAAAACTTCAGCAACAAAACATATAAAACAACTCTAGCAAGCCATGCCAGAAAAAAATAAATTTTTTAAAAACTAATAATTGCGTTAGTCGTAAATTTGTCGTGAAAGAAAAAAAATTGTCGCGTCATCCGTTTTCCCGGAAACGGGCAGTGAGCAATTTTAAGATTTGTCAGCCATACCTCAGTGATCTTTAAGCTCTTTCACAAAACTTGCGATGATGTAGGTGATGATGTTTAACCTTTTCGCGCGATTGTAAATTTTTGGAGAAACCATTATATTTCGTCCCGCTTTTATTTTTCACTATAACCTTTTGTGGTTTTAATATAAATCTTCATTGATCGTTGTTTTCAACTATCAAGCTAACGCCAGGATTTGGCGGTGTTTTAGAAATTACGAAAAAAAGTGAATTTCTCAAGAAATATTTATATGCATAAATTTGTCGTCAAAGAAAAAAATTTGTCGCGCCACCCGTTTGCCTAGAAAGGGGTTGTAATGCTAAGTTGAGTCTCAACTTAGCACTACCACCCCAGAAAAAATTAAAATTTTTAAAAACCAATATGTGAAATAATTGTCGTGTAACGTGTCATTTTTACGTTTAAGACAACGTTACATATTTGTTTATTTAGGTAAATAATCAAGGCTCTTTGATTCGTCTTTCTGTACACAAGTAAGGGTATTTTATAGAGCTAGGTTTGGAGGTTATATAGGGTCTAGGAAGTTACCTTAAAAGGAGGCATTCCATCGAATTACTGTGGACACTACGCACATCGCATTATCTGGACATCGTAATTGGAATTTAAGATCACAGGCTTCGGGAAAATCACATAAAAATTTTGATTGTTTTGTTTTTATCTGTGGAATTTTGTGATTCACTTGACGTTCATAAAGTTAAACAGCTGTTATGCTGGAGAATGGCGGCGTTGCCGCATCACAAATGGTTTCAGTAACAGGAAGGAAACATTTAGATGAACATTTCATTCCCTTACGTTTATTTCGAGGATATTGGGACAATCCGAACCTCATATCCTTCACGGATTAACTAGTTTTGATAGTGCAAAAACATATTTGGGTCGACCAGGAACAACCGAGGCTCCGCCACTTTGATATCTTTATTAATTTGATAGGGAAAGGATAAAATAAATACGAGTTATGCACTTTTGTAAATGGGAGATAAACGAGGGATAAAAACCAAGACTGGAAGAATAAACGAAGTCGTGTGAGTTAGCATCTGAACACTCTTGTGCCGAGCTTCTTAGCAGTAGTTCAGTGTGTATTTTTGGGTTCAGGTTCAGAAACAACTTTATTACAGTAGAGGTGTTTTGCGGGAGTGGCGTCGGACCATATGAGTCTTAGAGAAACCATATATAAAGAGCAAAGGAAACTTGTGACTGAAACTGTAGCTGGAATACAGCTAAATTCTGCACTTAGTATAGCTTTGCTCATGTGGGAATTGGTTGAGTGTTCGAATATTCCTGGGTTTGCTGCATGCCCTGATCTCCAGTAATTGATTTTACAGTTGATGGTTTCAATGCTGAGCTTCTTATAGTCCGTCTGGTTATTTTCCTCTTACTTGATATGTTGGCGGGGGTCCGGTAGGCAAATGTTCGGTCAAATGTATGGAGGGTGTCTCGACGTCCTTGTTATAAAAATTTCAACCGTGGAAATAGATCCGACAACACCTCAAGGTTTGTTTTACGTACTTCCTATCCCCTTGGTCGGTGCTGCCCCCTATATACCTGTATAGAACTATGCGGTATCTCCTCATTGGTTAGCGGGTTTTTTCTTCCAGTCTGGCCACTGAATGTAGAGATTTATTTTTGGCGGAAAAGTTTTTTATAAATAGGTTTGCATCCTTTATTTGAATTTCACCGGGAAGATTAGGTTGGTACTATTGCGTTTTACCGTCCCCACTCCCCACCAAATTTACAAAACGGTTTCCGGCCAATTCATTATTCTGGTATTCTCGACGAAGTGCTTGGTCTCTTTTTGCTAACAACTTTTGGCTGGGTCGGCAACAGGCTCTGGGATCGCCATTGTTTTTGGTTTGGCACTGCAGCGAATTGTAGGAGATATCCCAGAGACTGTGAGGAGTGAGCCGTCGTGTTTTCGGCGTAATCGAAAGTGACGCTCACACCCTGTTGAGGGGATTTTAGGTCGGCCTACGCCATTTGTACGGGGAAGAAAGAGCATTGCCCTGTCAATTCCAGCGACGGGACAGTTGGGCTGGACGCTGGTGGGAAGCCGGACGGGCCAGTTATAACCCTGAGAAAGGTACGTTAGGATTATTTTAGTTCATCTGTTTAAATCTACTTTGTTTTATTGAGTCGACATGGGGTCCTCGAGTTAAGTTACTGTGTAGGGGAACTTCGTGCAAAATTGACGAATTCCAGGAAACTGAAACATTTCATTTTCCACAGGGTTTTTACGCTCGGGCAAGAATCCCACAACCCTTTTAAGACCAAAGTGCTGGCCTAACATCATGTGCTAAGCGAGCACGAGGGAAGGCGCGAGCAGAGCAGGAGACCCGAGAGCAGTGGTGATACAACTGGACAACAGGATTCCAGGTTTACAAAATAAAACATACACAGAATAATCAAGGACCAAGGTAGGAGCAAGCCGTAACTATAATTTTTTCCCTCATATATAAATTTTTAATATAATTTAGACGTAATCTTTTCATATATAAGTTTTCACAGTATAATTTCAACATTTCTTGTAAACGCAAGATAAGGTATGACGTCATAACCCTGGTTTTGCGGCATATTTACTACATTGACTTGTTTTCCTTCATTTCATTTATTTAAGATAATTTTACTGTCAAATTTAAAGTGCTTTGCTATTTTGGCCCTATTTAAAGTGCCTTGCTATTTTGGCCCTTGTTTTCATCCATTTCATTTATTTTTTTTTATGTTTCCGGTAATTTTATCTGATTTTACCCTTAAAATAAACAAGATGAACTAATTTTTCTTGTGTTATTTGTACAACCCAATGAACCAACTTTGCGGAGACAAAAGAGAGATGAGATTATATTATTTTTTTAGCGGTTTCGTTACACATTTTTACCTCATGGGGTGGATCTCGGACTGGGTTGCTGTCTGTCTCATTCTACCCAGCGTAGAATGATGACAGCAGATATTTGGTCTAGGTCTCCCCTATGATGGAACGATTTTGAAAGTATATGTGTATTTTTTTTTACAATCATTTATGTAAGTGAGTCCTACGCTACTGACTCAGATGTAGGTACAGTATGACCTGTTAAAGGAGTCCATCTACCTGTAAAGTATTTCTAGCTTTGTCATCTTAATTCAATCTTTTGGAATTTTATTCTGTTTATTTTTTTTGGTTATTCTTAATTACACAAATACTCTGGAAGCCTCGGAAGTAAGTAGAATTTCATTGTTTGGCTGCAACGTTTGGGTTGAACTGTATTTTATTTAAGATCTTCTTAGTAAAGCATTGGTATTAAATAATGTGGCGCACTTAAAATTTCCTTATTTCTGAACCCCCCCCTTCTCCACTGTATAAAAGTTACCGGGCATATCAATGTTTTACCTAGCTGGAAAATACAGTTCTGCTTCCAGATATTTGTTTAATTATTCAGTGGGTTTCAGTGTCACAAAATGGCGGCAACGTCTTTAAGCTGCCACAAATGTCATACAATTTTTTTTTAAGGCCACAAATTGGCGCCCACATTTTTTTTTTAACTTTTTTTAAGGCCACAAATTGGCGCCCTACGTGTGTTTTGGCTAGTTTTTTTAACATCTGATGTAATTTTTTTTATTTTATTTTTTAAATTTGGAAAAAGGAAAAAAAGTTTTTTGAATTTTTTTTGAATTTTTAAGATGTTTTTTCTGTGTTACAGCCAAAGCCAGGTTAAAAGCTTTCAGTGGCTGTCGGTGTTTTTTTGACACCCAATCATTTTTTTTACTATAAAACAGGATTTTCCATCATAATTGGTTGTTTTTGGAAAAACACTTTTTGAATATTTTTTTTTATAATATTTTAATATTTGGGCGTTGATTTGAAATTCATTGTCGCTCTGTTGATCCTCATAGTTTTTTATTAGCTTATCTTCACAAGTTTTTTCTTGGAAAATAAAAGATTCATTTTTATTTATTAAGGAAGAATAAGTGGGAAAAAAAACATAGGAGTTTTTATTCAGCAGCGTCCAAATCATGTTCTTAATTCTTTAAAGTTTTTGTAGGAAAAACTTGTTTTAATTTTTTTTTAAGAAAAATAAATACAACAATGTAAATTTACTTCAATTTTATTTAATTTATAGGTGGATGGATTTCCAGACATGGTCTTTTTATGTTTTAAATATATGACATAGGTAGTGTGTTTTCTTCTAACAATTTTTTTCTGCAGGTTCATTTATTTATATTTTATTATTTCCTGCTTGTGATAAGATAGAAATTGTTTCACCGATTATTTTTTAGTGCAATCAATTTATTTAGGTCAAGTTATTTTTTTTATTTGGTGATTTTAATTTTTTGTGGGATATCACCACTTGGTATTTGGAATATTTTTACAGGGTTTCACACAAATTTTTCTTGGCTGAGTTGTTTTAAAGTGAATATAGCTTAACAGCTAGTAGATTTGTTTAGTTGAAAGTATTAATTAGTAATGAAAGAAAAGGAAAATGAGTTTATTTTGCTTTGTCATTTTCTTTTCTTGTTTTTTTGGAGGTAACTGTTGATGACAATTAAGAACTTACGTCACTCAGTTACATCGGGTCAGAGGAGGGTACTACTACTACTAGTGTCGGCTCGGGAGGTTAGGAAACACAAGGCTAAAACCCTAGAGCGACATATTGGCTGAAGATCAACGCCAGAGGTCCAGTTGGCATTTTTTTTTTGGGGTATTTTTTTTGAAAGACAGTTTTTTAGGTCTTTGGTTGCCAGTTTAGTGGTCTAGTTGTGTTTTTGTGACTGGTCAAATTTTTTTTGGTAGAAAATACAGCGTTGGGCTTTGGAGTGCATTTTTTAAAAATGACCTACGGGTATTTCTGTCAATTGAAGTTTTTCTGGTTCACAATTATTTTTTTCTGTATTTTTTTCTGCGTTCAGGTCATAGCTTGGTCATGGCCATTGGAGAGCAAACATTTATGTTTGAGCCTTGAGAAGTTTTGCCTGCTCCGGATTGAATACAGAGAAAATGAATTTGAAGCCCAACTAGATATAATACCACAAAAGAAATGTTTAACTGAGACAGATATAGATATAAGTTTTTTTTGATTTTTTTTTAGTTCATTTGTAGAGTTCATTTGTAATGTTCAGTAATTTTTTTTTAAGTAGTGTCATTTTGAGTCAGTGAATTTAAGAGAGACTTTCAACTAAATATAAATGCTAGGCGGTGGTAATTGGTAAAAATATTTCCAAATTTTGCTTCTTTTTTTTAAATAATTTAATTTTTCGCAAAAGATTATTTCCTTTCTGTTAACATAACTTCTCGAATTCTTGTTTTGGTCAAAACGGTTTGTATAGTGGTCGTAGTTTTAAAGGGTGACCAGACAGGTTATATTTTTTTTAGGGGACCAAACGGGAACTTCTTGAGTTACAAAAAGGTGAACTTTTTTGTCTTAGTTGATCAGGCAGGAATAAATAAATCTTTTACTTCCAAATCATAATTTTAAATAACAAGATTTATTGGTTAAGTGTTTGGGTCTTATAGGAAAAAAAACGTTTTGTTTTTGGAGGATACTGGTATGAGATGAAATTATTTTAATTTCATGCCAAATGTTGTTTGACGGCAGATATGCTAGTCTTCAGTTTTTTGTTAGTTTGCATTTCAGGACAGTGGCGTGTACTTAAAGGGGCCTTACATCTGCGCCCATTGTAAAGCAACTTCCAACATACTTGCTTAGCTTTTCACTTAATCTTCGTTTTGTTGCTTCTGAAATTAAAGCGTTATGTTGGATAACGATGGATGGTGGTAGACTGAGAAAGTACCTAGGTATTTAGGGATGAAAACTTGGAAGTTATGGACAATTGGGGAATAATTTTTGTTATTTAATTTTTTTTTAATTTTAAAATAATTTCATACTGGTGACCTCAAATAATGAAGCAAAATTTTGTGGAATAAATGGGAAAGTGTTCAGGTTAAACAATAAATTTAAGATCATTGATTTCTAAAAAAAGATTCCAACCTAAGAATAAATTTAAAAAACAATAGGTTTTCTTTGATGCGACTAAACAATGATGAGGGCATATATTTTTTTGTTATGCATAATATGATAGTAGTACCTTTTGTATTGCAATAATTAGGGGTTTTCCTCCCGCGAGCTGGGTGGAAATGGAAGAAATGTTTGGTTCGGAGTGTAGAAATCGAGGAACGAGGACAAATCTTTTTAGGATTTCGCAACTTCGGTTTTCGCTAAATTAAAATACATCCAAATTTGGCCTACAGGCTGAATCTCACATCTTCCAGGACCTTGCAGATTTGCGGAGAAAGACAATTTTTGTGATCTGTTTAGTTATGATAGGAATTAATATAATATAATAGTAACATGCATATGAGGGAACTAGATATATTTAGGTTAAAAAGTAGTAAGAACACTGATCTGAACAATTTTCCATAATAGTGTCCTATTTTCACAGGATGCTTCAAAATATCTTCACCCTTTCTTTGAAATAAGATATTGTTTCGCCTGTGGGTGTTTGACCGTTTGAAAAATATATAGGGTACAGATGGGATTGGAATAGAAATCACAAGTTTTTGGGTTTTATTGACATTATACTTAGGGAATAGGGGAAATGTCTAATAAAAAGTTTTTGGGTTTAGGCCGAGTTTTGTTGAGATAACAAAAGTTTAATTGGGGCCGGGAGTTTTATTATGCTCTTTTAAAATTAATGTAATAGTTTTTGGTTCTTGATTTTGTTCTCTGGTTTTTACGCAGGATTATTCCCAACTGTTTCATTTCAAAATATCATTTGTAAGTGATGGGGTCTCATTAGCCCTTGGACATTTGGTAGTTTTGCTTTGACTGATAGTTGCGGAAAGGGCCCAACTTAATTTTATATCTCGTGAACACCGGGAATAAGGATCTGAGAATGCATTAAGCAGTAAAATTTTTTTTGATTAGATGTTGTGTGTAAAGACACTTGAGTAGGCAGATTTAGTTTTACAACGTTCTTCTAGGTGAACCTTGAAATTGTTTCCATATTTGTTTATTTTGAAAGGACACACAAGATAATTCTTTACGGGGTTGAGTGCAAAGTTTAAAACTTAGGTTCACATTATTATAGTGGTACAGTAAATGAGTACTCACGTTGTTTATTCCTTTCAGTAATAATTTTAAACAAATATACTAACATCGGTTGTTTTTTTGGAACATAAATATATTTTTTTTTTTCCTAAACTGATTGTTTTTTTTGCAATGACGATTTTTTATACCTTATGATTTTTAAGTAAATTTAATTTCCAACAATTTTTTTTCTTCCGGATAATAAATTAATTTTTCTAGCTCATTTACTTTTCACATTGCCACAGTTTTGGGAGAGGAAAGGGAATTGACAACTGTTTTTTTAAAGGAAAAGAACAAAAACTGTTGCATGACAACTCGAATAAGATTTTTCTGGTGTTGGTTTTATTTAATTTTTTTTTTAAGGTTCACTAATAGGAGCTGCAACCCCACTTAAACATTTTTAATTTTTTTTTTTAATATTTTTTTAAATATTTTTCTTTAAATATTTTTTTTTGAAAGGGAAACTTGATTTTCTTATTGGACATTTTTTCCTTGGTGCATAGTAGTACCTTGCCCCTACAATGGTTTGACCAGTTTATTTAAATATTTTTTTTGCTGAATTAAATATAATTTTATTTCGATTCCTCACGTTTTAACAACCTATCATCATTTGTTTTAATTTTTTTTCTCCCTACTCCAAACCACCTATTAGGGTAGAGTAATATTTTGAACATTGTAGTGAGCCACTATTTAATTTTTTTTTATTATTGGGCTACTGTGGTCGCCACCAAAAAATTTTTAAAAATTTTTTTGCGCACCTTTCGGTACGATCCTAAGGTCTTCTTGACCATGGTTTGCATCAATTTAGTTAAAATTTTGGGAATTTCATTTTAACGATTATTAGAGAGTTGCAGTCCTACCAAGACGTTATTTGTGTAAATTTTTTTTTTCCATCGGTAATTTTTTTTTTTTTCTTTTTCAAATTTTTTTTTGAATTACACACATCATCCTCACTAGTCTAATTCAACGCAATTTCAGCGAGCGGATTTTTTTTTAATTGAGCATATTTTACGATTTCTATAACATGAACATCTGTTCCGACGTTTATTGCGTTCACTTATATATTAAGGGATGATGTGACCTTAAGCAATGCATGTTTCGTGTAAACTCAGAGTAGGTAAGCAGGTTAAAGTGGGTTTTGATTTTTTCTTTTTAGAAAAATCATTGTATACGGCGATTTGGGTTTTTTTGAGGAGTTTATTAGTTGGAGCCGTTCTGCAATAGCAGGAGTATACCCTAGCGTTAACTGTGTACAACAGCTTTGGGATTTTTGTTATAGGTAGTCTGTTGTACGTTCCATTTAGGGATAAATTTACCTACTCGGTTGCTGAGGTAAACAAACATCACTTAACTTTAATTTTAATCCAGTTCAGCTAGGATAAGCGCAATCATTTTTTTTTTGGTTTTACTCACGCAGGAGTGAAACATAAGACCTAAACACTGCCAAAACTCTTGTCTCTCTTTTATTTATTTTTTTTTTACTTTTTTTATGGCTACTTGTTAATTCTAACTTAGGATTTAAGTAGTTATTTCTCTCTGTAAGGTTGGACGTCATAGTTGGTTGTACAAATACTTAACATAAATTATGATTACATTTTTAAATGCAAATAAATTTTATTTTCTTACTGCTCCGGTGTTTTTCGGTTTTGTTCGCGTCTGCCCGTATTTAAGTTTTATATTTTCTACATTTGTGAGAAAATTTATAGTGATTTTCACTGGTGAATTTAAAGTGAACTTTGTGTTTGTTATTGCGTGGTTTAGTTTTTATAATTGGGAGGTATAATTAACAGTTTTAATTAAAGTTTAAAGTTTGAAGATAAAAGGCACTATGGCTATTTCTTTGAGTCGGTTGTCTGACGTAAGGTACTTAGTCAAGGACGAATTAATCTATGAGTTAACATGGAGAGGCATAGCTATTGGATCGGTGGAAGAGATGAAACAACAGCTTATGTTGATCAAACAAAGAGAAAAGACTGATGCAAGTATGAGATACCCTCCGTATCCCTTTAAATTTGGCCAAGATGCTTTTAGCTGCATGAAGAAGCTTGATAGTCTGGTACCGCTGGTAGAGAAGTTCTCTGGTACGAGTAAAGGGGGAGAGTTTAGAAAAATCGCTGTGAGGTTGGAACACGTGTTGGCCAGGATAAATAACATGAATCCGTCTAACTTTGAAGAAAGTCAAACCAAAGGCATACTGGTTGCGGAAACCTTGAGTTTGATTGGGAGGTTGCAGAGCCAAGCAACAGATTTATTGAGAGTTGGCGTGACCTCAGATGATGATGAAGCATCTGAAACTCAATCAACGAGTCGAAGCTCAGACCACTCAACAAATGCTGGCAACACACCTAACCAGTCTCATTTCCCGCAACCACAGCTCTCGAGCACACAAAGAACAGCTCAACAGCCCACAAACCATCCGTCGGTCATTGCTCCAGTGCAAATGCAAGTGCTAGCGAACCCAACTCAAGCACCAATACAGGCACCACCCCCAATGCTAATTCAGAATGACCGTGCATCAGCTTTTCATTACCAACAACCGTCTACCGTTCCTTTGAGTCTAGCTGCCCTCCAAAGTAGCATTGCACCAATTGCTCAGTCACGACCATTTTCTTGTTCGTCGCCAGTACCAATGTCAAGTGATCCTGGTACTTCATATCATGTGGCACCTGTACCTCCGCATAAGTGGAACTTAAAGTTTACAGGCGAGAGGGGTACAATCTCCGTCACCGCATTTTTCGAGAGAGTGGACGAGTTGAGTCAGGCTAGAGGAGTCAGCAAAAAGGTTTTACTGAATTCGGGCATTGATCTTTTTGAAAAGTCAGCTTATACTTTTTACAAAGATGTACGTAGAGAAGTCCATACATGGGAACAGCTGGAACAGAGGTTCATGGCAGAATATCTTCCTTCTTCATATGGCGAGAAGCTATTGAAGGAGATTCAAAAACGTAAACAAGGCCCTGGAGAGTCTATAGGGACCTATATTGCTGTCATGAACACATATTTCCAAAGACTTGGCTGTCCTGTTTCCGAAGAGGCGAAATTAGCTATCGTCTTCAGAAATATCGCGGACATCTATAAAAATGGGTTAATTGCTACTGAGGTCAATAGCCTATCACATTTAAAGGATCTGTGTCGTAGAATAGACCAGAGATATGGTTTAGAAGAGGAGAATTTTACACCTAGGAAAAACCAATCTATTGAACCTGACTTGGCCTACGTTGACGTAGAGAGCGACAGTGACGATTTTTCAACAGGGGTTGATGCAATTCAAATATCAGGTGCCGGGACATCAAATCAACAGAATGTGAATATTCCTGAAAATAGATTTAACAGAGATAGGCAGCAGCCAGCAAGCAGTTTCGCTGCTAGAGCTGATAGAGAGAGACAACAACCAGCTAGTGGTCAGGCTAGTGTAAATGACAGAGATAGACAACCACCACAAGGTGCTAGGCCTGGTATGGCGAATAGGGACGTTGTTTGTTACAGATGCAACCAAACAGGGCACATGGCAATCGGGTGCGCATTACCTAGAGGCAAACAGTGCTATTCGTGTGGACAGGCAGGGGTTACAGTAAGAGAATGTCGTAATTGTAATCGTCAGGGAAACGGACCCAGGCGTTCGTAGGTGGTCGACCTTCGAGTCAGCCTGAACAAGCATCGACCGATAGGCTAACGTACGTTTTAGATTATGTGATAAGTCATGCTCGTAAAGATGAGAGGCCTTATTTAGAAGTGGATGTGCTCGGAAATAAGTTATTAGGTTTGTTGGATTCCGGGGCTTCACGTACCTTTTTAGGGAATCATGGTTGGTCAATCATCGAGAGGTTTGGTTTTTCACTTGATACGACGAAGAAGACGAGTTGTATTGTGGCAAATGGTCAAAGCACGAGTAGTATTGGAACAGTGCAGCTTCCTATGCGAGTTCAGGACAAATTTAGGTTAATAGAGGTCGTCGTCGTTCCTGAGTTGCCGCACACTTTGATTTTGGGATTGGATTTTTGGATTTCGATGGGGATAGTACCGAACTTAAGTACTAATGAGTGGCACTTTGCCGATAATAAAGATGTGATTTGTTCTTTAGAAACATCAGACCAACAAACTACTCTTTCGCCTTATGAATCAGAACGACTAGAGGAATTGGTCGTTAAATATAAGAATATGATGGGTGACTCACTGGGATGTACAGACAGAGTAGAACATAAGATTACAACAAATGCAGCACCGATAAGACAACGTTCATATAAGGTCTCACCGGTCATTCAAAAACTTATTGATGACGAAATCGACGAAATGCTGAAAATGGATGTGATAGAACGTAGTAGTAGTTCATGGGCTTCACCAGTGGTAATGGTACAAAAGAAAAACACAAAGAAATATCGTTTCTGTGTAGACTACCGCAAATTGAACTCAGTGACGGCGCGTGATAGTTATCCTTTACCACTCGTATCCGAGACTCTTGACAAATTGAAAGATGCTAAGTACTTGTCAACTTTAGATATTAAGAGTGCTTATTGGCAAGTACCAATGGAAGAATCATCGAAGCCACTAACAGCATTCATCTGTCGACGAGGTCTCTTCCAATTTAAGCGTTTACCATTTGGTCTTCATAATGCACCTGCAACTTGGCAGAGACTCATAGATAGCATCATAGGAAACGATTTAGACCCTTACGTGTACGTATATCTCGATGACCTCGTAATTGTCACACAGAGCTTTTCTGAACATCTTAGAATTCTTGAGGAAGTCCTACGAAGATTGCAGAATGCAAAGATAACGGTAAGTTGGGAAAAATGCCAACTGTGTAGGCCAGAAATGACTTATTTAGGTTTCGTAGTGGACCGTCGAGGCATCCGAGTTGACCCTAATAAAATTAGAGCCATGTTAGAGCTCCAGAGGCCAAGAACTGTCAGAGAAGTTCGTAGAGTTGTAGGTACAATATCCTGGTATAGACGTTTCATAGAGAATTTTTCAGCGATAATAGCTCCGATTACAGCTCTAACTAAGAAAAATCAAAAGTTCGATTGGACTCCAGACTGCGAAAAGGCATTTATTAAGATTAAGGAACTTTTAGTGACTGCACCGATTCTTACATGTCCAGATTATACCAAGGAATTTGTCATTCAAACAGACGCCTCAGGATATGGAATAGGAGCATGTTTAACGCAACCTTATCCTGAAGGAGACAAAGTCATATGCTATTTGAGTCGATCTTTGACTAAGCAAGAACGTGTTTACACGACCACCGAGCGAGAATGTTTGGCATTGGTTTGGGCAATAGAGAAGCTCCGGCCTTATATTGAGGGGATCTCATTTAAGGTCATAACAGATCATTTTAGTTTAAAATGGCTTCATAGCTTGAAAGAGCCCAGTGGAAGACTTGCTCGTTGGTCTGTAAAACTGCAGCAATATGATTTTGAAGTAATCCATCGGAAAGGGAAAGATTTAGTTGTCCCGGACATGTTGTCTCGTGCAGTACCTATGATTGATACAATTTCGCAGCCCAGAGATGTTTCAACAGCAATTAAAGATCGATGGTACCAAAAGATGGTAAAGAGGGTCGTAGAATCACCATTAAAATTTATGAATTGGAGATACACTGATAATAAGTTGTATAAATATGTCAAACAAGAATACCCTCAACTTTCACCATCTAACGAATATTGGAAAGAGGTAGTACCCAAAGATCATAGGCGTAGAATTATTGGAGAAGCTCACGATCCTCCTACCGCCGGACATATGGGTGTGTATAAAACCTTCCACAGACTGGCAGAAAAATATTACTGGCCGAAAATGCGCCAGGACGTGGCAACTTTTGTAAAGAAATGCTTTGTCTGTGCAGCTCATAAAGGTGATACACAAGGTGTATCTGATCAGATGATATCTCACCCAAAACCAACTCGTCCTTGGGAAATTATTTCGACGGATTTATGTGGACCTCTACCTCGTTCAACAAAGGGTAATTGCTGGATTCTCGTCGTTACAGACTATTTGAGTAAGTTTTCCTTAGTTTTTCCAATGCGAACAGCCCCTACTCAAGCTGTTGTTAAGCATCTTGAGGAGCAAGTATTTATGGTCTTCGGAGTGCCCCGTTTGATACTTTGTGATAATGGCCCTCAGTACAAAAGTAATGAGTTTAAGCGTTTTGCTGAGAGTTATCAGGTTAAAATTCAGTATAATCCGTATTATCACCCCAGAGCAAATCCAACAGAAAGGACGAATCGCACGTTAAAAACCATGTTATGTTGTTATGTGAAAGACAACCACAGGAAGTGGGACGAACAAATACATAAACTTGCCTGCGCGATTCGTACTGCAACCCATGAGACAACCAGGATGTCTCCTTTCTTTGTTAATTTTGGTAGGAATATGTGTTTGTCAGGAAAAGATTACTCCAACCCAGTTTTGTTATCTGAAGAGAATGGTGTACAAACTGCAGCTGAAAGTAAGAACGAAGGTTTCCGGAAGCTCTATGCTGATGTTAAGAGAAGGTTAGAGGTGGCTGGAGAGAAAAACGTAGTTCAGTATAATTTGCGTACAAGGGTACCCAACTTTGCTGTGGGTCAGCGTGTTTGGAAGAAAAATTATGTTTTGTCAGATGCTGCGAAGTTTTTCTCGAAGAAGTTAGCACCGAAATTCGTTGGTCCTTATGTGATTAGGAATAAAATTTCTCCATGGATATTTGAGCTTCAGGAACCATCGGGTAAAGTACTGCCAGGGAGTTGGCATGCCAAAGACCTTAAGTCGGCAGCGGACCTCTCCGATTAACCTTTTTAGGTTAATCGTCTTGAAGTTGGGGGGGGATTATGTAACGTGTCATTTTTACGTTTAAGACAACGTTACATATTTGTTTATTTAGGTAAATAATCAAGGCTCTTTGATTCGTCTTTCTGTACACAAGTAAGGGTATTTTATAGAGCTAGGTTTGGAGGTTATATAGGGTCTAGGAAGTTACCTTAAAAGGAGGCATTCCATCGAATTACTGTGGACACTACGCACATCGCATTATCTGGACATCGTAATTGGAATTTAAGATCACAGGCTTCGGGAAAATCACATAAAAATTTTGATTGTTTTGTTTTTATCTGTGGAATTTTGTGATTCACTTGACGTTCATAAAGTTAAACAGCTGTTATGCTGGAGAATGGCGGCGTTGCCGCATCACAAATGGTTTCAGTAACAGGAAGGAAACATTTAGATGAACATTTCATTCCCTTACGTTTATTTCGAGGATATTGGGACAATCCGAACCTCATATCCTTCACGGATTAACTAGTTTTGATAGTGCAAAAACATATTTGGGTCGACCAGGAACAACCGAGGCTCCGCCACTTTGATATCTTTATTAATTTGATAGGGAAAGGATAAAATAAATACGAGTTATGCACTTTTGTAAATGGGAGATAAACGAGGGATAAAAACCAAGACTGGAAGAATAAACGAAGTCGTGTGAGTTAGCATCTGAACACTCTTGTGCCGAGCTTCTTAGCAGTAGTTCAGTGTGTATTTTTGGGTTCAGGTTCAGAAACAACTTTATTACAGTAGAGGTGTTTTGCGGGAGTGGCGTCGGACCATATGAGTCTTAGAGAAACCATATATAAAGAGCAAAGGAAACTTGTGACTGAAACTGTAGCTGGAATACAGCTAAATTCTGCACTTAGTATAGCTTTGCTCATGTGGGAATTGGTTGAGTGTTCGAATATTCCTGGGTTTGCTGCATGCCCTGATCTCCAGTAATTGATTTTACAGTTGATGGTTTCAATGCTGAGCTTCTTATAGTCCGTCTGGTTATTTTCCTCTTACTTGATATGTTGGCGGGGGTCCGGTAGGCAAATGTTCGGTCAAATGTATGGAGGGTGTCTCGACGTCCTTGTTATAAAAATTTCAACCGTGGAAATAGATCCGACAACACCTCAAGGTTTGTTTTACGTACTTCCTATCCCCTTGGTCGGTGCTGCCCCCTATATACCTGTATAGAACTATGCGGTATCTCCTCATTGGTTAGCGGGTTTTTTCTTCCAGTCTGGCCACTGAATGTAGAGATTTATTTTTGGCGGAAAAGTTTTTTATAAATAGGTTTGCATCCTTTATTTGAATTTCACCGGGAAGATTAGGTTGGTACTATTGCGTTTTACCGTCCCCACTCCCCACCAAATTTACAAAACGGTTTCCGGCCAATTCATTATTCTGGTATTCTCGACGAAGTGCTTGGTCTCTTTTTGCTAACAACTTTTGGCTGGGTCGGCAACAGGCTCTGGGATCGCCATTGTTTTTGGTTTGGCACTGCAGCGAATTGTAGGAGATATCCCAGAGACTGTGAGGAGTGAGCCGTCGTGTTTTCGGCGTAATCGAAAGTGACGCTCACACCCTGTTGAGGGGATTTTAGGTCGGCCTACGCCATTTGTACGGGGAAGAAAGAGCATTGCCCTGTCAATTCCAGCGACGGGACAGTTGGGCTGGACGCTGGTGGGAAGCCGGACGGGCCAGTTATAACCCTGAGAAAGGTACGTTAGGATTATTTTAGTTCATCTGTTTAAATCTACTTTGTTTTATTGAGTCGACATGGGGTCCTCGAGTTAAGTTACTGTGTAGGGGAACTTCGTGCAAAATTGACGAATTCCAGGAAACTGAAACATTTCATTTTCCACAGGGTTTTTACGCTCGGGCAAGAATCCCACAACCCTTTTAAGACCAAAGTGCTGGCCTAACATCATGTGCTAAGCGAGCACGAGGGAAGGCGCGAGCAGAGCAGGAGACCCGAGAGCAGTGGTGATACAACTGGACAACAGGATTCCAGGTTTACAAAATAAAACATACACAGAATAATCAAGGACCAAGGTAGGAGCAAGCCGTAACTATAATTTTTTCCCTCATATATAAATTTTTAATATAATTTAGACGTAATCTTTTCATATATAAGTTTTCACAGTATAATTTCAACATTTCTTGTAAACGCAAGATAAGGTATGACGTCATAACCCTGGTTTTGCGGCATATTTACTACATTGACTTGTTTTCCTTCATTTCATTTATTTAAGATAATTTTACTGTCAAATTTAAAGTGCTTTGCTATTTTGGCCCTATTTAAAGTGCCTTGCTATTTTGGCCCTTGTTTTCATCCATTTCATTTATTTTTTTTTATGTTTCCGGTAATTTTATCTGATTTTACCCTTAAAATAAACAAGATGAACTAATTTTTCTTGTGTTATTTGTACAACCCAATGAACCAACTTTGCGGAGACAAAAGAGAGATGAGATTATATTATTTTTTTAGCGGTTTCGTTACACATTTTTACCTCATGGGGTGGATCTCGGACTGGGTTGCTGTCTGTCTCATTCTACCCAGCGTAGAATGATGACAGCAGATATTTGGTCTAGGTCTCCCCTATGATGGAACGATTTTGAAAGTATATGTGTATTTTTTTTTACAATCATTTATGTAAGTGAGTCCTACGCTACTGACTCAGATGTAGGTACAGTATGACCTGTTAAAGGAGTCCATCTACCTGTAAAGTATTTCTAGCTTTGTCATCTTAATTCAATCTTTTGGAATTTTATTCTGTTTATTTTTTTTGGTTATTCTTAATTACACAAATACTCTGGAAGCCTCGGAAGTAAGTAGAATTTCATTGTTTGGCTGCAACGTTTGGGTTGAACTGTATTTTATTTAAGATCTTCTTAGTAAAGCATTGGTATTAAATAATGTGGCGCACTTAAAATTTCCTTATTTCTGAACCCCCCCCTTCTCCACTGTATAAAAGTTACCGGGCATATCAATGTTTTACCTAGCTGGAAAATACAGTTCTGCTTCCAGATATTTGTTTAATTATTCAGTGGGTTTCAGTGTCACAAAATGGCGGCAACGTCTTTAAGCTGCCACAAATGTCATACAATTTTTTTTTAAGGCCACAAATTGGCGCCCACATTTTTTTTTTAACTTTTTTTAAGGCCACAGTCGTACATTTGTCGTGAAAACAAAAATTTTCTCGTGCCACCTTTTCCTGAAAAGGGAGTCTCAACTTAGCACTACCACCTCAGAAGAAATAAAAATTTTCAAAAACTAATAAATGCATTAATTGTCGTAAATTTGTCGTGAAAGAAAAAAAATTGCCGCGTCATCTTTTTTCCGGAAACGTCAGCCATATCTCAGTGATCTTTAAGCTCTTTCACAATACTTGCGAAGATGTAGGTGATAATGTTTAACCTTTTCGCGCGATTGTAAATTTTTGATAAAACAATCATTATATTACGTCCCAATAACACCCGTGGATTTATTTCACGGTGAAAAAGATAAAGGTGAAAATTTCGCTCATCTCAAGAATCTTCTAGAATAGGCACCCAGAACTGTGTTGCCAAGTCGACATACCACGTTTACACACGCGTCCGAAAAGTTTTTTCCCAACCATTGCCTACGCTATGCTTAATCTTTATTTTATTAGGGTCGCCTATTAATTACGTAACAGGATTTGGAGGGGTTCCTAAAAGTTTGGCAAAGGTTAACGAGGGTTAGGGAGGGCTTCTCGACTTTGTTATGTAACAACTTTTGCCTACAATATAATAAATTAAACTTCACACCTAGTAGGTACCTAGTATTACGTGAATATGTTGTTTTAATAGAAAACATACCTATATTCGTTCTCTATAGCAAAATGGCTTGGGATCAAAGGAAGGGCGACGGCGGGGGGGTTCGGTTCGGTTCAGGGGGGGGGGGTAAGGTTGGCGTTAAATGGACAACATAATATTTCTTGAGAAGTTTACTTTTTTTCGTAATTTCTAAAACAACGCAAAATCCTGGCGTTAGCTTGATAGTTGAAAATAACGATCAATGAATATTTATTTAAACACCATAAAAGGTTACATCAAAAAGTAAAACCGGGACGTAATATAATGATTGTTTTACCAAAAATTCACATTCGCGCGAAAAGGTTATACATCATCTCCTATATCATCGCAAGTTTTGTAAAAGAGCTTAAAGATCACTGAGATATGGCTGACAAATCTCAAAATTGCTCACTGTCTGTTTCCGGGAAAACGGATGACGCGACAATTTTTTTTCTTTCACGACAATTATTTCATATATTGGTTTTTGAAAATGTTCATTTTTTCTAGGGTGGTAGTGCTAAGTTGAAAGTCAACTTAGCAACGGATGACGCGAGAAATTTTTTTCCTTCACGACAAATTTACGACAAATAATGCATATATTGCTAATTCTTAAGTGGTAATGCTAAGTTTATAGAGGTTGTGGTTAAAGTCTTAAGATAATTCTTCTAATAGATCTTTTTAATTACTAAAAATTCAAGTACTTACCCTTTGCAAACTTGTAGTAGGCAAAAAAGTTAATGATTTTTTAGTATTGGAGAAGAATTCAGGGGAAGATATGGCCGACTGACAGATCAAATTCAGCTGCACACTCGTCTTAAAGCTATTTATTTCACTCCTATTTATCTGCGTACAATCCATATATGAGCTGTATTTTTAAATGTTTCATTTTTTGCAGGAACTGGTTCAACGAACGCAGAAGAAGCAGGAGAGGAACTGTGGGCAAAATGGAACGGCATCGTAAGCGATTGGGAAAATAACTGGAAAAAACAGGCTCCACAAATTCGAGAACTGATACGCAAGGGTATCCCGACACATTTCCGATTGATTGGTTGGCAGCTGTTGTGCGGGGTCAGCGGAGTCGACACACCGGAGAAAAAGCTGTATGCTGAGTACATGAAGGTGAGTTGAATTAAAGTGCGTATATACGTAATATTCCAATACTCCCTGTTATCTATTTACACAATGGTTGGCGTTTGATGTAAACAATCAGAAATAAAGGTACGAAAAATACACAGATACCAAATTTACATAGATAGAGTTTTTGTCAACTGTACGCCGATGATTTGACGTAACGAATACAAGAATAAAATAATATTCATGCGTAAAAGTATAACCAATGAGGACATTTTATCTTAAGGACCGCAAAAAGGATAGACTTATACCCATTGATATTGCTATTTCAAATATGTTTGCATTATGCGTCGTAAGGTACCGTAGGTATTGCAATAATACGCACTATATGGAAATAACATGCATATGTCTTTAAAAGCAATCAATCAGGTCTTTTCTGCTTAAGGACCCCAAGGCCCTCATGTTTGCATCATGAATGGGCAGTTACCGTGGGTATTGGAATATTATGTATATGATTAAACAGCTCCGCGAATGCCCGGCGTGTGTGCCGGTCGCCGAATTCGTTTCAACCCAAATACGTTCGAGCATAAATATGGGACATACCCATTCATTCTCACACGCGATACTTGAAGCCAGGACCCCTATTTAATTCTCAATGTTACTTTTTCGGGTAGACAGGATTTTGGCTACTGCGCATGCGTTAGTTTTGATGGTTTTGGAACATACTCCGATACGTCACCAGATTAATTCACAATTGTTAAAAGTTTAGGGGTATGTCTATTATTTTTTCTAAGAACTAGTTGATTGGGTGAAAATATATCAAATTGTAGATTAAAATTGTGATTTTTCTAAAAATAATTGTACAGATTTATTGTGGACACCATGAAGAGTATTTAGTGGCATTTATAAACCACTCTTAACTTTATTAACAATTTATGAAGAATAGAAGTAGTTACCTATGGAATGACACTCCCTTACTTCTCTCGGACATTTTTCACACAAACCGCACACGTTTTTCGGGAATTATTTCCCATTTTTCACAGAAAAAAAACATAATTTTACACGACAAACGCAAAACACCGCAAAATGTAAAGATGGCCTCCACCCACACGGCAGCTGTGTGTCTACATGACAAGAGACACGCCTGCGCATTTGAAAATTCGCGTCCGCGAATTTAAATTTGCCATTGTTTCCAAAGCCAGCTATGAGGGCTTCACTTTTCGATTCTTTGAACATGTATTTATGCTATAACGTATTTGTTTCAACCAAATACGTTGCAAATTTTTAAGTGCGCATGCGTGTGTTTTGTCATGTAGACACACAGCTGCTATGTGGGTGGAGGCCATATTGACATTATGCGGTGTTTTGCGTTTGTCGTGTAAAATTCTGTTTTTTTATGTAAAAAATGGGAAACAATTCTTGTAGAACATGCGGTTTGTGGAAAAATTTCAGGAAGAAGTAAGGGAGTGCCATTCCATAGGTAACTATGTGTATTTTTCTTTATAATTTATTAATAAAGTTAAGAGTGGTTTATAGATACCATTAAACACTCTTCATGGTGTCCACAATAAATCTGCACATTTAGTTTTAGAAAAACTACAAATTTAATCCACAAATTGATAAATTTTCACCCAATCAACTAGTTAAAAAGAAAATTAGAGACATAACCCTAAACATTTAACAATTGTCAAATAATGTAGTGACGTAACGGGGTATGTTCCAAAAGCACCAAAACTGACGCATGCTCAGTAACCGAAATCCTGTCTACCCGAAAATGGAACATTAAGAATTGATGTGAGAATGCATGGGTATGCCCCATATTTATGCTCGAACGTATTTGGTTTCAACGAACTTCCTACGATCCACGGAAATAGAGCAAACTCGCATATAAATGAAAATTCGACAACAAACTGCCGATGCCGTCCCAAAGGATCTGCGAACACACAAAGAGGAGCCGAAGAAATCTGGTTTTCGGCAAACGGCTTGCAAGCGGCGCGCGCAACTTAAAAACACGAAAACAGGACAAATCCGAGTTTGCGCACGGAGTGTGCACAGCGCGCGAACAACGCACATACGGCGGGTCTGCGGAGGAGTTTGGTGTATACGTACTCTTAAAGTGCGTATACACCAAAATGCGCCGCGTGTGCACCGCTCGAGCGTCGTATGTACGCTGTATGTGCCCCGCCCGCCGAATTCGTTTCAACGAACTTTCTATGATCCATGGAAAAACAGCAACCACCCATTGAAATGAAAACTCGATCACAAACTGCCGATGCCGTCTCAAAGGATCTGCGAACACATAAAGAGGAGCCGAAGAAAGCTCGTTTTCGGCAAACGGCTTGCAAGCGGCGCGCGCGCAACTTGAGAACACAAAAGCAGGACAAATTCGTCTTTGCGCGCGAAGTGTGAGCAGTTTGGTGCGTACCTACTTTAGACTTGATTCAAATAAGGAGCGCCCTTTTGAATGGAGCGTACATATTGACTATTTCCTTTAGAAAGAAGTGATTAATAAAAATCGGTTCGGCTGGTATGGCAGTTTAAAAGTTAAGCTAACTTGACGAAAATGCATCTCTTATTAAATGAAATAAAGGATAGGAAAGTAATTTCGGCCCAACTATTCCCTTGTCTTGTGTGGTTTACATCTACTCGCCACGCTCCGCTGATCGGGGGTTTAAACCTTCAACCTATGTTTTTGTGAGGTAGAGATGGACATACAGACAGACGGCGCGACAAAAATGTTTCAAACGCAAAGTTATATAAAATTTTAAAAATCGAAGCAACTTTTTTTTCTTTGTTTTGACACGATCGGCATTCAATAAGATACATACTTTTTTGCAACAATATTTGTATTGGCTAACAATGTTATCAGAGCTTCGGTAATCGAGATATTATTAAAGAATTTTTAAAAAATGTAGTCAGTATAAGAAATCCAAAAGGAATTTTTAATGAATGCCAAAAATTATTATTAAATATTTTCATATCATAACAAAAAAATTTCATGTAAAAAAAGTACGCGAAAATGGTATTCCGTAAAAAGAATTGAGATAAAAGTAAAGCCAAGTTCTCTAATACAAATTTTAAAATGAAAGGTTCTTACTAGTTTGGAAATGTTTCTTTAAACTTTGCTATTACAGCCAAACTTCTTTATGTTCAATTTAGCACTGTGCCTAAGAGTCATTTGCAGCCGTAATAGCCAAGTTAATTTTTTCCTATGGTTTTAGCATAGTTCCTATCAGCCTTTCGATGCTCAGCTCTCTAGCGTTCCTGGAAGTCGACAATGTTATTTTTCCATAACTTTACATTTATGGGGGACGGCAGTAAATTAAAATATTGGTGTTTTTAAATTTTTTCCTATAGTTTTATCATAGTTTCTATCAGTCTTGCAAAGCTTAACCTGGAAGTGGGCAATGTTACTTTTACATAACTTTACATTAATAGGGGAGGGAAGTTAATTAAAATTTTGGGGCTTTTTATTTTTTTTCTACTTTTATCATAGTTTCTATCGGCCTTCCAAAGCTCAGCTCTCTAGCGTTTCTGGAAGTGGGCAATGTTACTTTTACATTACTTTACATTAATAGGGGAAGGAAACAAATTGAAATTTTGGAGGTAAAAAAAAATTTTTTCAGAGTTTTCTCATATTTCCCTTCAGTCTGCCAAAGCTCAGCTCTCTAGCGCTTTTGGAAGTGGGCAATGTTACTTTTACATAACTTTACATGTATAGGGGAGGGGAGTAAATTAGAATTTTGGGTTTTTTTTTTATTTTTTCCAAGGGTTTGGTTATAATTTCAGTCTGCCAAATTTTAGCTTTGTATCATGTCTGGAAGTACAGTAGAATTTTGATAATCTATACATGAGTGAGTGAGTGAGTGGCAATTTTGACATTTTTTGAAAGTTCGTAACTACTTTACTACTTTATGGAAGTCCATGAAACTTGTAGAGGTTGTTAACTCTATGAATGAATGAAGTTTTAGATAGGTTAAATGTGGGCTGAAATGTTTCAATAAAAGATGGTACATCAGTTTACGCCGCGACCTTGGCCGGGCACTGCCGTGCCCTCAGATTAATTAGTTATATTTAATAGAAAAGTGTTTAATGTGCTAGTGATGGACATTTGACAAGTGGGTACGACCCTGTCAGGTGTTATTTGACTTAAGGTTTACATTAAACAAAAGACAAACAATTATAAATATAAGGAAGCAGAGCTAGATTAAGGCTCGGTTAACTCAATTTTATTATAAATACAAAAGTTAATACTAATTTTAGACGACATCGCCATGCGAAAAAGTTATCAGACGGGACATAGCCCGAACTTATCCAGAACACGATTTCTTTAAAGAGAAAGATGGACTGGGACAAGAATCTCTATTCAATGTTATCAAAGCCTACTCCTTACATGACCGAGAAGTTGGCTACTGTCAAGGCACTGGATTTATTGTAGGACTTCTGTTAATGCAGGTAATTAACGATTTTTTTACAGCTTTATCAAGAATACTATTTTCCACGCTGTAAATAATTCACAAAAACATGACCTTTTTGGTTACCGATGTAAAAAAAAACACACATGAGTACAAAAAATTGGTCTAAAGTTGACCCCTATACCAGTTTTGTATTGAATTTGTGACAATATCTCTGGTACCATCTGTATGTGACATATTTTAAGAAAACAGAGACGCGACAAGCTTATCCAAGTCAAATTTATTTAAATCAAAATCAAAGGAGGAAAATATTGAGTGAAGGTCGGGGAGGAGTGAGGGAGGGAGGAACTAGTAAAATGGTGTTGAAAAAAAACTTAAAGTGTGGGCAGAAAAGAAATAGAAAGAATATTATAGCTACAACTATTATTAATAAGGGTGGCGGGGAGGAGAGGAGGAAAGGGATTTTAAAATGGTGTTTTCAAAATAGCCCTATATGACAGAAGGGGAGATGGGTGGGCACAGGAAGAAATCATTAAAATCAAAAGAATTTCATTAAAATTGTCTGAAATTTAGAGAATTTGTATGCCTTAAAGCCTACATCATGTGACAAAATGGCGTCTGACGACCGCCATGTTGAGTCCTATTTAAAAAAATATAGCCTATAGCACCTTCGGGATGAGTAGCAATTCAACGACACCTTTTTTGTCAAAATCGGTTTAGCCGTTCAGCCTCTAGCGCGACACAAACATACATATTTACAAACACATACATATCCCAAGTGAAAAACATCACCCTTCCTTTCGCCGTGCTACAGTTGAGTAAAAATACAGAATATTCCATTATATTCGTCCTATTTGAGGTATAAATAAAACTTCTACTACCCATCCGAACTTATCGTAACTGCGCAAAGCAAAAATATCCGATTAATAAAACTTATTTTTGATTTTTAAAATGTCTTTTCTTTTGGTTTGCTTAAAATTTCGCTTTACTAAAACCACACTCTCTTGTTTAACTGTAATTTTTTTTCTTAGTTTTTCCCCAAAAGTTTTTTAAATTTTTTTGCTATAAAATGTTGTTACTTATGCTCAATATTCAGTTTTTTCGATAGCTATACTTAATAATAATAGAAAATAAAAAAAGTGATTTTTTTTCAAAAACTTTTAGATAGGTACTAAATAAATATAACTACTATTAGAATAATATCTTTTAGATGCCTGAGGAAGATGCGTTCGCGGTCCTTGTCAAACTGATGCAGGACTACAAAATGCGCGACATGTTTAAACCCAGCATGGCCGAACTGGGCGTTTGCATGTTTCAGCTAGAAAATTTAGTAGCGGAACTCTTACCTGATCTCAACCAACATTTCCAGTCGCAGAATTTCCACACTTCGATGTATGCCTCCAGTTGGTTTTTGACATTGTTCACTACCGCTTTGAGCTTGCCGATGGCATGTAGGTAAGGCATCTAATCGTAATTTCAAGACTACTAATGACTAATGTGAGTAGTAATTTAATTTTTCTTCTTTAACGTGTTATCTATACAATGAATGCTTCAAACAAAGATTTAAAAAAATATAATAAAAACATAAGTATATTAAAGTCGGTACGTTATAAGAAGTCCGATATCGGATTAAATCTCCAAAATGTGTTATGTTATCGCTTTTTGAACAGTAAGTCAGATAAGTTAGAATGCCCTCGCTGTTTTGATCGTACCAGACATCCCACTGGTTCACTGTATTCGGCATAATAAGAGTGGGCTAAATCAGCGGTCTTAAAACAAAATTATTTAAGAATTACGCGTTACACTTATACCACGATAAATATTTATATTTTATTTTATTTTTCACTTAAACTTTTTAAAAACTTTTTGCGTCAATAAGATTTTGTCAGGTACTTTTTCTGAGAATTTAATTATTTTGTGGTTAGTACAGGTAAATCTGGAGCTGTCGTCAATGCTAATAATCATTATTTTCCAAGAAATAATTAAAATTTGCTCCAGTTGGGGATAGTATGTTCTATTATAAATAAGTAGGTATGCTTTTATTTGCTTTTAGTTTGGTTCCTATTGTCTGTGAATTTAAAGCAGTTTTAAAGCAAAGTTATAGAAAGTGTTCAGCAAGGTGACCGTTTGGTATTACAAGTGGAACGTTATTTTACTTTAGAAAAAAATAACTCGGGCCCGTTGGTGTCTGTTTTGGCAGTGCAAAAACGAACGTCTGATGCTTGCGGCATTTCAGATAAGACCTTAAGCAGACTTCGAAAAAAGAGTGAAGAGGAATTGGACAGACCACATAAAAGAGTTCGACAGCATTCAAAAACCTTTGATCTATCCCAAGGGATTAAACTATCGATTCGAAATATTGTTTATGATATGTATAAGGCAAAGGAATATGTTATCCTTAAAGCTATTCTAGAAAAGGTAAAGGAAAAACAACTTTGCGATATTGGAATTACCAGTTTGTCCAAAATTTTAAAAGAGATGGGCTTGAAATATAAAAAGACGAACAACAGAAAAAAGCTTTGTGAGCAATCCAATATTGTATCAAAAAGATGGCAATTTTTAAAAGATTACATAAAAAACAAAAAATTGGAATTGCCAAGGCAAGTTGTTTTTCTTGACGAAACATGGGTATTTGCGCACGGAACTTCAACAAAATCGTCTTGACAGGATGAATCGAAACATTGCTATTCCAGTACCCGTGCAAGTAATGGAAAAAGATATATAATAATACATGCAGGCAATGAGGAAGAGTTTATTTCCAATGCCAGTTTAATGTTTTCATCAACAAAAAAAACTGACGATTATCACTGCAATATGGATGCTAAAATTTTTGAGGATTGGTTTGAGGAAAAACTTTTAAAAAGTTTAGAAAACCCTTCCTTGTTTTGGACAATGCGTAGTTGTCAAAGAAAAACATAAACCATGAAAATGTATTTTTAAAAAGTGATTAAATAAAAATATGTTGTTGACGAATTAGCCCTTCAATATGGACATCAAGTTTTGAGATTACCACCCTACCATTGCCATTACAACGCAATTGAATTGGTATGGGGTATTAGCAAAAATTACTATGACAAACATGCCTGCAAAAATATCGGTGAGCCTGGCGTTAAAAAGTTGTGGAGGAGGCACTTAGCGAAGTGGGCAAAGAAGAATGGCAACAATGCATTGAACACACGGAAAAAAATATTTTTGAATCTTTTGAGACAGGTTATAGACGAAGTAAGACCGTTAATTATTACGGATGATGATAATGATTCTGAAAGCATGGATGATATTTCGGATGCAGAGGAATACTATTAGCTCACACATATACTATACTATAGTAGTGTGAGCTATGGTGATCCTAATTTTTTCGAGATATCTTTGCGTTTCAGATGATTTTGAAACTTTTTTGTTGCGCCGTCTGTCTGTCTGTCTGTCTGTATGTCTGTCTGTCTGTCTGTATGTCTGTCTGTAACGACCAACGCGCATAACTCAAAAACCGCTTGGCCGATTTTAATGAAATTTGGTACCTAGGCTGGGTCTTGGGTCGAGATGGTCCCATTTAAAAATGAACAAAATCCACCGAACACAAACCAAATAAAAGGGTGGGGGTATATTTCAAAAATTAGAGTTTAAGTGAAAATATGGCGTGTGTGATATCAAACGAAAGGTAATTGAGTCTGGAGTTAAACAAAATACATTTTAATTTATTTTAAAAAAAAGGGTGGGGGTATATTTAAAAAATTTGAGTTTAAGTGAAAATATGGCGTGTGTGATATCAAACGAAAGGTAATTGAGTCTGGAGTTAAACTAAATACATTTTAATTTATTTAAAAAAAAAGGGTGGGGGTATATTTCAAAAATTAGAGTTTAAGTGAAAATATGGCGTGTGTGATATCAAACGAAAGGTAATTGAGTCTGGAGTTAAACAAAATACATTTTAATTTATTTTAAAAAAAGGGTGGGGGTATATTTCAAAAATTAGAGTTTAAGTGAGAATATGGCGTGTGTGATATCAAACGAAAGGTAATTGAGTCTGGAGTTAAACTAAATACATTTTAATTTATTTAAAAAAAAAAGGGTGGGTGTATATTTCAAAAATTAGAGTTTAAGTGAAAATATGGCGTGTGTGATATCAAACGAAAGGTAATTGAGTCCGGAGTTTAAAATTATAGTTTTTGTTTTTAGCTCACACATATACTATACTATAGTAGTGTGAGCTATGGTGATCCTAATTTTTTAGAGAAAAAAAAGTTGCTCCGATTTCAAAATTTTTTATATATCTTTGCGTTTCAGATGATTTTGAAACTTTTTTGTTGCGCCGTCTGTCTGTCTGTCTGTCTGTATGTCTGTCTGTCTGTCTGTCTGTATGTCTGTCTGTAACGACCAACGCGCATAACTCAAAAACCGCTTGGCCGATTTCAATGAAATTTGGTACCGAGGCTGGGTCTTGGGTCGAGATGGTCCCATTTAAAAATGAACAAAATCCACCGAACACAAACCAAATAAAAGGGTGGGGATAGATTTAAAAAATTAGAGTTTATGTGAAAATATGGCGTGTGTGATATCAAATGAAAGGTAATTGAGTCTGGAGTTAAACAAAATATATTTTAATTTATTTTAAAAAAAGGGTGGGGGTATATTTCAAAAATTAGAGTTTAAGTAAAAATATGGCTTGTGTGGTATCAAACGAAAGGTAATTGAGTCCGGAGTTTAACAAAATACATTTTAGTTTTTGTTTTTTTTAAGGGTGGGGGTGGATTTCAAAAATTTGAGTTTAAGTCAAAACATGGCTTGTGTGGTATCAAACAAAAGGTAATTTAGTGTGGAGTTGAATAAAATATATTTCAGTTTTCAGTTATATTAGCTCACACGTACACTATAACTATAGTACCTAGTGTGAGCTTAGGGGCCCATATATTGGCAGAGTATTTTTTAAGGGTGGGGGTAGATTTCAAAAATTTGAGTTTAAGTCAAAACATGGCTTGTGTGGTATCAAACAAAAGGTAATTTAGTCTGGAGTTGAATAAAATTTATTTCAGTTTAGTACCTAGTGTGAGCTTAGGGGCCCATATATTGGCCGAGTATTTTTAGTATGGATTTATAAGTAGGTGCGTTCTCTCGCAAGACTGCAATATCGGTTCTTTTTAGAATCAAAACTTTATAAAAAAGAATTCGTAAAACTAATTTGCCCAAATACTATTAAACCTAAGAAATAATCGTTTCTTACCTAATTATTTTTTAATAACTTTAAGTAAGTACTAAGTACTGTAAGTCTTACCTAATTACCCATGCAAAAACAATAATTTTGTCTGCGCTTGTTATTTTACTCAACGCTTGTAAAAAGCACTACTTATTTTAGCCACTAGATGTAAAACTACTATTATTTAGAAATTATTTAGAAAATGTAATTCGTCATGTGTTCGTGCAACTTTAATTTTAAATTCAAATTTTGCGCCAAATTCCCGTATTCGGAAAACCCACACAATTTCAATTTGATTGGCACAAGCAAAACGCCAGCGCCATCTACGAAAAATGAATCTGCGAAAAAAGGCGTAACCAAAAAAGATTCGTCTGTCGTATTTTATCGAGATCACCACGCAGCATGGTGATAAATTCTATTTACCAAAAAATCCAATAAAATTCTTAGAAAATCAAACTAAACCATTACACAAACAAGTGATTCTAGTGTGGATCGACTGCAACGACTGGGCCAGCGAGAGGAGCTCCTCTGGACGACGGAAACAGCTGAAAAGGTGAGTGCCAATCCTCTATATTGTCTTTGTGTGGCTCGGAAAAATTAATATTTTTACATCGTCCTTTTAAGGATTTTTGCACCCAGATTTTATAAAACGGCCAGCGCTTACAGTCCCGCAGCTCTACCCCTCAAAACGTCAACATTTTCTGGTCCCACGACCCAGATAGTTTTTTAAAATTTGTTTGCTAAAAATATTAGATTTTCGTCTCGCCATTTTGGCTCGTTGTTGCCGTGTCCGGTTTAGAAAGGAGGTTCCGTCCCCCCTTGCGTGGCTTAACGGTGGCTCCACCCACATTTCATTGCAGCCGAAATTGGCACTTCGTACGTCGTTTGTTTTGATTCAAAAATCGAAATTTGTTTAAATAATAGTTATTTGTTTAAATAATATGTTATAGTTATTCAAACCAACAAAAGTGCTTATGAGTTAAATGCTTTATTCTTATTTAACAGGTAAACAAACACATCTAGTAGAATTAGTATTTACCTGTAAATAATAAGAGAAACGGTAGTAGGTACAAGTTGTTTCGTGTGCATTTATTTTGGGAGAAAGATCGCGACCTAGGAACAGCTGTTGATAAGTTTTTGCATTTATTCGAGAAATCGATAATAAAATATATGCTGTCGGACTCTTTTGGACTGATTAAAGTCAATAGGGGTCAAGTGTTAGTTTTATTCCTTTTAAATATTTTTTATTTTTTTAATTAACAATGTCGTTAAAAAAGCTTGAGAATCAACGCAAAGTTTCAATATCTCGTATTACGGAAACGTATAACTTGGGAACAAAAGCTAAATCAGATAGTTCTTCCTTGCCAATTTTTAAGGCGTTTTACGAATCGTTAGATGATCACTATGAACAATTTAAAAACATTCATAATGACATCATAGGTCTCTTGAAAGACGACGACGATGATGAGTTCGAAGTACAAGACAAAATTAGGAAAGATACGGATCTATTCTACCACCAAGCTAAAGTTCTTTTTTCGAGTTTATGTTCCGATTCAGTTCACTCAAATTTCACCCCCGCAACTTCACACTATTCACGTAGCGATGATCTGGGCCCTTTAAAGGTACCTTGCTTTAATGGAAACGTAAAAAAGTGGCCAACCTTTTACGATGTTTATTCTTGTTTGGTTCACGAAAACTCTAATTATTCCGATATAAGGAAATTTCAACATTTGCTAACCTTCCTTGAGGGCGAACCACTTAATATTTTAAGCTCTATAAAATTAACGGCAAGTAATTACGCAATCGCCTGGAAGGTATTAACAGATCGCTATCAAAATAAAAGACTTTTAGCCAGTACCTACTGGAACTCAATCTACTATGCAAATTCTTTAAAGGGAAACCAGTCAGCAAAGGATCTTAGAGTCTTGGTAGATACCTTTTCCGAGAATATTGCGGCGCTCGAAAATCTTGAATTTCCAGTAACGTCGTGGTGTTTTTGTTTATTTTCAATTTTATTATCAAAAATCGATCAAACCACAAGAACCGCTTTCGAATTAAAGTATAGTACTACCGAGATTCCAACATATCAAAATCTAATTCAGTTTCTTATTAACCAATGCCGTGCTCTTGAAACAGTACAGCTATCTCCCCAAAATACGCAAATGCAACCTTCGACTTCAAAACAGCAAAAACCAAATTATTCGAATTCTAGTAACCAAAAATATAATTCTTATTCAAATAATCAGTACAAATCAAGCCCTCCATCAAATTTTTTAGCGCATACGCACTCACAAGTATCAAATAAACAATCCAATATTCAATTTCGACAAAACCAACAACCCTATAAGTGCAAATTATGCAATAATTCTTTTCATCCACTCTCGCAGTGTGGTGTTTTTATCTCCAAATCTCCTTCAGATCGTTTTACTTATGTAAAACAACAATCGTTATGTATCAACTGTTTACGTTCAAATCATCAAGTAATGGACTGCAGTAGTACCTACAACTGCAGGGTATGTCGACATAGACACCATAGTCTTATTCATCTATCGCAAATGACAGATTCAATCCGTCAGAATTCAAGTCAATCCTTTGTTAATTCAAGCCAAAATTCAAATCAAAATTCGAACTTAAATCAAAGTTTTAATTCAAATCAAGTGGCCGTGCCTAGCACAGGCACAAACTTATCGTATCAGAATTCAAATTCAAGTCTTAGCCAACAGAACCCTAGTTTTGTTCAACCCAGTTCAAATTCAATTCAAATCAATTCGAATCCAAATACATCTACAAATCAATACTCTTCGTTATCCACCTTGACGCCCCGTACGACAGTGCTTCTAGCGACTATAAAATTAGAGGTACTCGATAGTCGGGGTAACTACCAACCTGTCCGAGCACTTCTGGACAGCGGTAGCCAAGCTAACCTGATAAGTGAAGCTTGTCTTAACAGGTTAGGCTTGCCAAGAAACAAAATTTCGATCCCTGTTCTGGGACTAAATCAATCTTCGTCGGCCACTAACGGCATTTCTACTTGCACTATTCGAGCTTTAGGCCAACAAGAGCCTACCTTTTCTATTCAAGTCTTCGTTTTACCGAAACTCTGTTCGAATATGCCCTCAATACAGGTAGATTCATCCAATTGGAGTCATATTTCAAATCTAAAGCTTGCAGATAACCAATTTTACAACCCTGGTCCAATTGACTTACTCTTAGGTGCACAACTTTACACAGAAATCGTCCAATCAGGACGAATTCCAGGACCTCACGGCCTACCCTCCGCTTTTGAGACAGTTTTCGGGTGGGTCTTGATGGGCCAAACTCAAAGCATAAATATTTCACCTCAAGTCAATTCTTACTTTACTTCCTGTGAGCAGTCTCTCGACTTTAATATTCGCAGATTTTGGGAACTAGAATCAATTAAGTCAAAAACGTTTCTCTCACCCGAAGAAAAAAGATGTGAAGAGATTTTCCAAAAAACTACCACTAGAGATATTTCGGGCCGATTTACTGTAAATTTGCCTTTTCGTCACATTGACCCTCCTGACCTAGGAGACACATATTCAGTGGCCTACCGTCAATTTTTGTCTCTCGAATCTCGCTTAATAAAAAATTCAAATTTCTATAGTATGTACTCGGATTTTATGAGAGAATATCTCAAAAACGGGCACATGTCTTTAATTCCAAGATCCGAACCTAGACCTCAGTTATGTTCTTATTTACCACATCACGGAGTCCTTCGTCTTGACAAATCAACGACTAAACTCCGGGTGGTTTTTAACCCCTCGATTAAGGGTTCGAAAGGCCTAAGCATGAACGAAACTCTTTTAATAGGACCAAAATTACAAGCCGATATTTCCGAAATTCTATTAAAATTCAGATTTTATTCTATCGTATTTTTGACTGATATAAAACAGCACTTTTTACAAATTCAAATTAATCCAATTCATCGGGACTACCAAAGGCTACTTTGGCGATTTGATCCCAACGAACCCCTGCAGGAATACAGGCTTAATACAGTGACGTTTGGTGTTAGTTCAAGTCCCTATTTAGCTATTAGAACTCTTAGAGAACTAGCCATCCTGGAGGCTAAGAATTATCCTGAAGCATCCCAGGTCCTTTTGAATAACATTTTCATGGACGATATTTGCTGTGGAGCTAACTCTCTAGAAGGTGCTTTATCGCTTCAAAAGAATCTCATAGCGTTGCTTAAATTGGGAAAATTTGAATTAAGAAAATGGGCATCAAATAATCCGAAACTTCTTTCACATTTGTCGCCCGCTGATTGTCAGATCCCTGTTACCTTTGAAGACGATTCTTCAACATCGATTAAGGTGTTGGGCCTTCAATGGCACCCTTCTACAGATACTTTTACCTATTCTTGTACCCCTTGTGAAAAACCTTGCACCAAAAGGAATATTTTATCGGCTATCGCTAAAATTTGGGATCCTATAGGTTTCTTATCGCCTGTTTCATTTGTAGCCAAAGTGATTATGCAAAAACTTTGGTTATGCAAAACTGATTGGGATGAAATACCCCCCGATCCAATCAAAACTCTTTGGAATCAATTCAATAATCAATTAACCACTCTTTCGAATCTTTGTATACCTAGACATATTTTTTCGAATAATATTCAACGATGTCAATTGCTAGGTTTCTGCGATGCATCCGAGCTAGGATACGCTTCTTGCGTATACGTTCGTGTCGAATTACCAAATAAAATTATCAAAACTGCTCTAGTCATGGGCAAGTCAAGGGTTGCTCCCTTACACACTATTTCAATCCCACGTTTGGAACTACTTGGAGCTACTCTATTAGCTGATTTACTCGAACTAGTTATTCGCACCTATTCATCATTACTCGTAATCGATGAAATTCTTGCGTTCTCGGACTCACAGGTCACGCTTCATTGGGTCACATCTTCACCTCACAAGTGGAAGACCTTTGTGGCAAACCGCGTAAGTCGTATTCAAGAAACAATCCCCGAAGTCCCATGGTATCACATTACTTCACTCGAGAACCCTGCCGACTGCGCTAGCAGAGGGTTGTCGCCCAATAACTTAATAAATCACCCTCTTTGGTTTCACGGCCCTCCATGGATTACCTTGCCCACTACGGAGTGGCAAATTCAAAGGTTTATAAATGAACGTTCTTTGGGAGTTCCGGACGAGGTTCTCAAAGAAGAAAAACCGGAAAATTCAGTGGTGCTGACGGCAGAAATTCAAAATCAAAACTTTTTTGATAGATTAATCGATAAAATATCCAATTTAAATACCATTCAAAAAATCATTTGTCATTTTCTAAGACTTATTCACAATCGAAAAACCTCAGTTGACCCTTTATCCGGCGTTTTTTCCGCTTTTGAACTACACAAGGCTCTACTTGTTTTAGTTAAAAGGGTCCAAGAAGAGTGTTTTTCGGATATCATTCAAAAAATTCAAAATACTCAGCTATTACCTAAGCCGTTTCGTTAACTCGCGCCCTTTTTGGACGAATTGGGTTTCTTTAGAGTGGGCGGACGCTTACGGCATTCTCAACTCTCCTTTGAGGCAAAACATCCCTTATTATTGCCGAAATCTCATAGATTAACCCAATTGATCATTATTCAAACTCATAACGAAAATTTACATCCCGGAATAAACACAGTCCAATACTTAATTCGTCAAAAGTTTTGGATTATGTCATCACGTCGAGCTATTCAGAGGGTTTTATTGCAATGTATTCCCTGCTTTCGCTTAAAACCAAAACCGTATACTCCGTACATGTCGGATTTACCTTCTTTTAGAACGTCACAATTAAAATGTTTTTCACACGTTTGCTTAGACTATGCAGGCCCAATCAAAACCTTTGTAGGTCAGAGACGTCGTGGAGCACAAGTTGGTAAATCATATATCGCAGTCTTTGTCGATACTTCTGTCAAAGCAATCCATATCGAGCTTGTTTCGGATTTAACCACAGAGGCGTGCATCGCTGCTTTACGACGCTTTGTCGCTAGACGTGGCACTTGTGTCCAAATCACAAGTGATAGAGGCTCAAACTTTGTTGGGGCTATTAAGGAGCTCCATAATCTTTCGAAATTAGCTTCTGAGAGCTTAAAAATCAAATGGTGTCTTAATAGTCCGGGAGCCCCCCACCTAAATGGTCTAGCAGAAGCAGGAGTCAAATCTATAAAAACACATTTGTATCGGGTCATCGGTGACCAGATACTAACCTTCGAAGAGCTCTATACTCTCCTCGCCCAAATAGAGGCATTACTCAATTCTCGACCCCTTTGTGAGCAAAGCTCTGACCCAAACGATCTTACGTCTTTGACTCCGGGTCATTTCCTCACAATGGAACCCCTTAATTCGTGTCCTGATCCTGACCTTTCTACCCTTAAAGTTAATACCTTTAAGCGTTGGCAACTTATCCAACGAATTCATGCCGATTTCTGGAAGCGTTGGAAACTCGAGTACTTAAATACTTTACAACAGCGTTCTAAGTGGTCGGACCCTTCGGTTGAAATCAAGCTAGATACGCTTGTATTAATTAAGGATGAAACTAGGCCGCCATTACACTGGTTGCTGGGTAGAATAGTATCTGTACATCCTGGTCGGGATAATCACATTCGAGTTGCTACTGTTAAAACACAACACGGACTTTTCACTCGTCCCGTGGTCAAGTTGTGCCCACTACCTTTAGATGCGCACTAAACTCCCAAGCAACTTCTTTGTTTCGTGTGTCGTTATCTAGAATATATATATATACTTTTTTTTTTTCATTTTTTTTCTTTTTGATCTATAAACCTAAAACGGATTTTAATAACCTACCCTTTAAGGTTTTGAATTAACTTATATTTTTTTTTATATAGCCATTTGTTTATTCAACTTAATCTCAATGTAAAACTTCGTTTTAAGTGGGCGGAAAATGTTCGTGCAACTTTAATTTTAAATTCAAATTTTGCGCCAAATTCCCGTATTCGGAAAACCCACACAATTTCAATTTGATTGGCACAAGCAAAACGCCAGCGCCATCTACGAAAAATGAATCTGCGAAAAAAGGCGTAACCAAAAAAGATTCGTCTGTCGTATTTTATCGAGATCACCACGCAGCATGGTGATAAATTCTATTTACCAAAAAATCCAATAAAATTCTTAGAAAATCAAACTAAACCATTACACAAACAAGTGATTCTAGTGTGGATCGACTGCAACGACTGGGCCAGCGAGAGGAGCTCCTCTGGACGACGGAAACAGCTGAAAAGGTGAGTGCCAATCCTCTATATTGTCTTTGTGTGGCTCGGAAAAATTAATATTTTTACATCGTCCTTTTAAGGATTTTTGCACCCAGATTTTATAAAACGGCCAGCGCTTACAGTCCCGCAGCTCTACCCCTCAAAACGTCAACATCATGTTCCAAAAATATAATTTATTGTTTAGCGGACTTCATACAGCGTACCGACTTTATATACCAAGGGATAAAAGGGGCACTATTTTATCCCGAGGTAAAAAGTTTGTTGCCCGATCGAAGGGAGGGCTACATTTCGTCGAGGAATAAAACGAGAATGTTATCACGAGGTTTATATGCTGTTCTTCACACTTTTTAGTTGATTTCTTAAATTTTTTAACATATTTTGGTGTTTTTAAGTTTTGATGTGTTTTTTGTCCAAAAAAGCAAAACGTAATTAAGCGTTAAAATTATCTTAACAAAGTTCTCAAATTCATTACCAAAAATATGTTTTTTTTTCAACAATAGTTTTTTAAAATTAAATATAAGGCTAATACTACTATTTTCTGTAATTATGAAAGGGCTTTTAGATATGTAAAAAAAATCTATCTCATTTTTTCTTGTCAATTTAACAGCTCAAGAAAATTGATACCTATTGACCTTACTAACCTATAATTTTTTGGAGAAAAGCAAACATTTTTTGATCATAGTGAATCTCAAAATTATTTGACATTGTCAAATTTCTCATTTTTAAAATTTACAGTTTTCCGCCACTCTTCAAACTTGGAAACAAAAAACTTTTGGCGAAAAATTATTTAAAATTAAAAAAAAATTGTATACTTTTGACCTTCCTCACCAACCCTTAAAGATAAGTGCATCATTTAAAATGCACACTGTCTTCCTTTTTTCTTGTTTAAAATTGGGCAAAAAACAAAGAAAAATGGTTTTTGGAGTCTATTCTCTACCCACGAAATCAAAATAACAACTATGCTTTTTATTTGATCTCTCTACTTTACATTTTAGAAAGTTATAAATTGCGTTAATAAGAGATGGCTTGCTACAAGGTTTGAAGTTTCTTTGGTATGACCCGTCATAAAGATGTTTTTAAGAATAGAGAACAAAAAATCAATTTTATTCCTTAACAAGCAATGGGGGTAAAATAAGGATATATTTATGTTAATTAAAAGTATTTCATGTCCTCTTTTGTCCTTCCAGGATTATGGACGTGTTCCTGTCTGAAGGAATGGAAATCATTTTCAAAGTGGCGTTGGCCATGTTAACCTTAGGCAAAGACGATCTGATGTCCTTGGATATGGAAGGCATGTTAAAGGTTAGTTATTTATCTCACTTAGGGGGCCGACTCCAAACTTATGACGTCTCGGGCAAAGTTAAAAATAGCTGCATACAACATTAAACTGCATTCAATGTGATAAAAAGTTTAACATTTTTATAGCCAATATGACAATTTGAATAACCTATACGAGAGTAAAAGACTATGAGTAGAAATATTGGGTCTATCTTCATTTAATTCATTTTTATTGGATCATGTCAATATGTCAAAAATTGCAAATACATAGAGGCGCTGAAGACAGTTCAGTTGGTTTGATCGAGAACGATCCTACCTGCGCAGCCTGTGTACAAGAAGAACATACATTAAGGCACCTTGTAGCAAAATGTGAGGCCTAAGCAAAGATCAGACATACTTGACTTTGTAGAGAACAGGAAGGCCCAATGAGTTACCTGGACATCGAATATAAGTCCACTGAGTGGGCAAGGGAAAGACCTTGCATGGAAATAGGGCCTACTCTGGCCTATAGACCCCATACAGGGATAAGAAATAAAACAAAAGTAAGGGATGTCAGAGAAGTGGAAAAACTAAAACAGAAATTTGCCGGTGAAAATATCAGACAGAAAGACGATCGATGGAACAAAAATATTGTAAACTGGAGACCTTGGGAAAATAAAGGAAGCAGGGGAAGACCCAAAATGAGGTGCGCGGACGATTTGAAGAAACATGCGGGAACTAGATGAATGGACACGGCGACAGACAAGGAAGAGTGGAAGATATTGAAGGAGGCCTGTCCAAAGATAGATAGATAGACAGGGTCTCTACTCTGGCCTATTTGCCAAATGTACGGGTCACCCCTCCACTACTACTACACACGGGCTAGATCCCTCACATTTATTAATATTACTTACGTATATAAATATTTTAGTACTTTCAAAAAGAACTGCCGCCAAAGGCAGAATCCGATCCCGAGGCGCTTCTCCAACTAGCATATAGTATGAAATTAAACTCGAAAAAAATGAAGAAACTGGAAAAAGAATATCAAGTCATTAAAAGCAAGGAACAAGAAGAAATGACCGAACTAAAGGTAAGGAAACGGCAAAACCCGTAGATATGAATGATTTATATTTAAGAGCAAAAATTGTTAAAAATGTTTAGTTGTTTTCGTATATACAGGGCCTCTATCTCCGTTTCACGGTCCCTGGAAGTAGACCGTTCGAATTTTCACGTCACTGGTAGCTGATTTTTGTAAAGAAAAGTTAGATATGATATGAACAACTAATATTTCTTAAATTTTTTAAAAACTAATACAATTTTCCTACTGTTTTTTAGTATATTCTTATAAAATAATATTTTTATGACATACCCATCGTTATTTTTTTTAGCCCGCTTCATTTTTCTTTACACAAAGATTAAAATTCGAAGAAAATAATATGTTCGTTTCAGCTTCAAAAATAATCCACTAACCTACACCTTTGTTTACTACCCAAGTCCTCGGTTTACCTTTGATACTAAACGATCACATTCAGTTCGACTTGTATTCTAAGTTTTGTGTAATAAAACATAAGGCAGGCTAAAAAAGAATAACGACAATACAACTAAAAAATTATATTTCATAAGTATGTACTAAAAAAGACGTGTTTTATAGTAAGCCTTTCGTATACTGGTGCGTGAGTTTTGTGTGACCTATGCGAAGTCGACATAGCAGCACTTGTGTTTTTCTATTTAGAGTTAAAAACTTCGAAGGTTTCACGTTTGGTTTAATTGTATTAAGTTTATTGTTTATTTGTTGAGTCCACTCATCTTGCCAAAGTTTATACACGCACTGTTTTATGTATGTTTTGAAGTCACTTTTAGAGGTCTCGCGCACTATCATGCAGCTCGGGTCCTCAATGGCTTGTTCATATTATATCTAATTTTTGGTTACAAAAATCAGCTGGACCTCTAGTGACGTAAAAAATTCTATTCTATTCCAGGGACCGTGTCTCCGTTTTTTCTGCCTCACAGTATTTTTTGGAGTACATAGTATCTATTGGCATTTCTTATTATATATGTCCGAGATATTCCAATCTTCTTGATTTTTCTCATTTTCACTTTCCATAGCAACTTGAAATTTTGAACTTTTATTTCAAGAATTGTCTAAATATTTTTTCAGTATATGTGCGGTTTGTAACGAGATGAGCGTCTGGCGTTACTATCCTAATTTTTCATACTTTTTGCTTATTATTTATGAGAAATAAATAATAATTGTTGAGTAATAAATTTCTTATCAATTGAGTGTACACCTTTTTATCTAAAAATGCAAAATAGGCGTGTAGCCCAATCATTTTAGATTTAATTTATTATTGTAAGAAAGGAAAAGAATGACGGAAGAAATGTTTTACCGTAGTTAAGTAGCCCCTAAGGAGTTTTACCGTAGTTAAGGGCCCATCGCAACGACTTTTTTCCGTTTCTTAGCTTAAAGAATACCTTATTTCCCAAAATTTCCTTTTTTCGTGACTTTACTGTTCCTTAAGAGCTGCTTAAAGATAGGATGAGGGTCACATAATGTTACCCATCTGGCATAGCCATATCAACTGACAATACCTACAAATGAGCAGAGTGCTGTGATTAAAGTGAAGGTATCTTTTTCTGTTTTGTTTGTTTGATTTCGCAAAACTTTATTGCAAAAGATAAGGCAAGATTTTGATTCTTTTGGCACAATGTTTTTGTAAAAAAATATACCTATGTATCGATTACAAACAGATTTGTAAGAAAGGAAAATAATTAAAATAAAGTTCTCTCTTCTACTTTTTATTACAGTATTTTCGTCTGATTTTCGGGTTAACTGTTGTTCACAGCCTGGTTACAGCGCTAAGGGTCGGATAGAACTGACCAGTGTAAGAAAACCCTTGCATTTAAATTAAACTGCACTGCATGATGTAACAAGACGATTTTCGTTCCTGCCTTTACACTTTACCCTAATTTCATTATAATTTTTAGTCCTTTGGTTGTACCGACGAGGACACCCAAATTCCACAAAATCGAGTATCACCATCACAAAAATTTAAGAACTAATTTTTTTAAATAAATTTTTAAAGGCGGTTTGACACAGAAACATTGTTGGCTTGTGAAAAAACTATTTTGGGAAGTACTGAGTGTTGTTGTTTTTCGATAGTTTAAAAATTTGGTTGACAAAAACAGACGGGTTGCCTGATTCGGTCACAAGGTGGTCGCATCTTAACAAAGCAGAGGAGATTTTTGCTCGGTGCAACAAACTTAAAAATAAGGCATGCTTAAAATTAAAACAAAAAAAGTTAAGAAACAAAATTTTAAAAGTGAGTGCGATGAGCCCTTAAGTAACCCTGTCGCTAATAGATTTTATGATTTTTTAAACTTTTTTAGAGATTAAGAACTGAAAACAAACAACTTAGACATAGATGCGAAATGTTGGAGGAGGAAAGCAAAGCACTAGCGGACAGGTAACTACTATTTTATAAATATTTATTTTTCTAAAAAGCTACTGAGAAGTTAGTTGTTTTATTTTTTTTGGGAGAAACGCATTTTCCTCAATAGTGTTGTAATACAATAGTTTATATGATTTTATAATCGTCTATATTTCGAGATCCTTTTTAATCTTTTTCGTTTTTTACCTTTCTAGCGCAGCAATAGCTTAGATTTTTTTACAGAAATAATCGATTTCTTCGGGACGTCTATGTGTGTAACAGTCAGTCCGTATGACGATAGCTTCCTAAAACGTTGACGCTAAACCGATTTTTATTTTTTTTTTTTTAATAAAGATTCGGACACAGCTTAAGTTTTGGACATGGTTTTGGATATACCTTTCAAAAACAAATTTACTTTACGATGTATGACATCCGTAGAGATTTTTTGTGACAGAAAAACTATAAAGATTTTACATTCTTTTGGGTTTATTTTTGCCAACACACTAGTTTGTTCTAAGTAACGTGGAAACGATGCCAAAAAAAGTTGCATGCCTTACAAAATGTAAGGACACTTATCGTAGAGCAAGCTCTATAGGAAGCGAAGGCTGATATTGATGTTCTATTTTTTGGTTATTATTTTTGACATGTTTTCCTCGTTGTTCATTTTTATTTTAAAGATGTTGTCTTTACACAGTCTGAAGGTACCTAAACTATGTATATTTATGTTTTTAGAAGGGAAAAGTTACGATGCAAACTATCTTGAAACTGTATGCAAAACCGAGGAAAACATGTCAAAAATTATAACCAAAAAATAGATAATCAGTCAGGCTTCGCTTCCTATAAAGCTTCCTTTACGATGAGTGTCAAAATGGGCTCCTAAAGAAACCTTCGTAGTTCTTTATAATAATATATGTACATATTCAAATAACATTCCACTGAGCATGTCTTTCCTTAATATGTTTTTCAAAACCGAACATCACAAAATAGATCTGTTATTCCAAATTTGAAATTTTGGGGGTTTTGGGCATTCCTAGTGGAAATAGGTAAAAAGAAACACCTACTTGCGAGCCTTGATGTTCAAGAGAAGTAAAAATGGAAACCACATCTTGATATAGCAAGCCGTTTTTAAGCTACGTGTGGGTTTTGGAAAGTCTGCATTTTGGGAGGACCCAAGTCTATAAATTTCATTTTGTTGCAAATAGCTTTTGAACAAGTTTCCCAACTTGTTTTTATTTTTGTAAATAATTATATTCTCTAATTTTCACTTAAAATTAGAGAAGCTATCTCTCTTAGTTTTTAAATATTTTTGGGTTACATTTTCTACGCTTACAAGCGTTTTTAGAATATTATTTTGATTTACTTTACGCTATATCTTTCCATATTTTAAATTAAAACTTCGCGCGCTTCTTCCAGCAATGAAGGATTTGAGATAAGCGGCTAAATTCGGCCTAGCAGACGCAAACGCCGATTGTCTGAGCGAACAACTCAACCACGCGCCACGTGCAAAGAAAGTCACCGCACCGCTATTATTTTATATTAAAATTGTGGAAACTATTAATTTTTACGCTTTAGTTATTAGATATTAGTGTTTGGAACATTTGAACTATAGAACAATGGAGAGTCTGGTACTTCGCGTATAATCGGGCTGGCCAGCCAAGTAGCTACGAAAGACATCTAATGGTAAGTCGTTTCTTGACAATTTTTCATTGCTACGCTATTTTTTAGTAAATAAGTTTTTAGGCTCTTTTTTCCCTGTCGGAGCCCTGTGGAAAGATACAGTCCCTCTTAACTCCCACACGTTTTTCTCGAGCTATCTCGAGTGGTCCTTCGGTATATTTTATTTTCTACAGAAGGCCTGACCTCACCATTTGGTCCTTCGAGCCGGATAATAGGACCCCGGGAAAAATTAAAGTCTAAATCGCATTTTGTTAAAAATAAAATTTTTAATAAATACGCTGACCTTGCTCTTTTTGCTGTGCTCGCAGTAAAAATAACAAGTAAAAAAGTACCGAACGCGCATTGTTTTCGCGCATTTCCTACCTCTTTTTGGCTTGGCGTCGAATGCACGTAGGAAAAGTTTCCAACACAAAGATATTAAGAGGTAAATGAGACTTGTTTACATTTTTTATCGCCTATTCTCTTTTCTTTTTAAACGCTTTTAATTTTTAAATATTAAAAATTTCGGAAACTAATCGTTCACCTGTTTTAACGGAGTTTTTTAAAAACATTACAATGAGTACGCAACTTAAGAAGTTAGAAGCACTCCGTAATGTGCAACATAATCGCATTAATACTCTTCATAACTTAGCTAATGCATGCCTAACGGATGATACAAAAAAACCGTGTTTACAGGTTCGACTTATCGACCTTGATGAAATGAAAGAAACATTTTTTATTTATCAAAATCAAATAATAGAGGCTTATTCGGCAAGTCCGGAGAGACTGGAAGAAGAAAATGAACGCCTTACTGAGTTTGACGACAGCTTCTATGATATTAAAAGAATTCAAAAACAACTATTTGAGGTGAAAATTGAAGCTCCTCAACCTCAAAACTTAACGCAAATTTCAAATTCTTCTGATCCAGACCGCTTTATGGCGTCTTTAATGCCAAGACTGCGCATTGTCGAATTTCATGGCGACATCACTAAGTTTCCAACCTTTCTAGATATGTACAATAGTTCTGTACACAATAATCCTAGTATTCCTACAAACGCTAAATTTAATTTGTTACTGTCCTACCTAAAAGGACCGCCTTTAAACGTAGTTAAACACTTACAAATAACCGACGCTAATTATATAATCGCTTACAATACGCTTCTAAAACGCTATCATAACCCCCGCTTATCGGCTCAAACTTATTGGCGCTCCGTGTATAATTTTCCCGCTCTCAAAGACGACAATCCAGAAACACTGCGCACGCTGCTTGATGTTTTTTCAGAAAACATTGAGGCTTTAAAAACTCTAAATTACGACACTGATCAATGGTGTTTTCCGCTCGCCAACATTTTACTAGATAAATTGCCTGAGGTACTACTTTCGCGCTTTGAACTAGCTAATTCTAGGTCTAATGAAATGCCCAAATATCAAGAAATTTATAATTTCCTTGAAAGTCAATGTAATTCGCTTTATTCGCTACAATCTAAAAATAGATTTAAAAATAATAAACAGTTTTATAAAAATAACGCCTCGCCTTATTATACAAAAACGCTCCTTGGTACGGAAAATACTCATTCTAAAGATAGATGCGCTTTTTGTGATTCTAACACACATTCAATATATTTGTGTAACGCATTTAAAGGTAAATCTCCCTACGAACGCTATTCTTACGCTAAAAATAAAAAACTATGTTTAAATTGTTTAAGCTCAATACATTTAACAAATTCTTGTCAAAGTCTACGCTCATGTCGCTATTGCCCTGGTAATCAAAGACACCACTCATTAATTCATTTTGAGCGAAATTATAATTGCGCTAATTCTCAAAATCAAAATAGATCACATTTTGATGCTAACGTGAATTTCTCACAAAATCTCTCTAATATGTCTTCCAACGCATCTCCAAGTAGTTCACCGCGTGGTTACTTGGCCAGTCAGCAAAGTTTTAGATCCCCGGCTACTGGGTGTCCGCTTCAAAATTACTCTACTCAAAATAATAACAATTTTACTTCGACGTCTTCTAATTCACAAGTACCAATCGCAACTCCTTCGGGTTCTAACCCCACGCATTGTGGTTTTATTTCTGCGCAATCGCAAGTTTTATTGTCAACTATCCTAGTAAAAATTCAAGATGTCCGCGGTCACTTTCAAACAGTTAGAGCCGTTTTAGACAGCGGTTCGCAAAACACTTTCTGTTCTCAAAAATTAGCGCAACAATTGGGCCTTCCCAGACAACCCTTATGTTCAAATATACAGGGGGTTGGAGGCAACTCTCTTACTTCTGATCTAGGATCGATTTTTATTAAAATTTGTAATTTTCAAAAACCAGATATTTTTGTGTCCACGCAAGCGATTATTTTGCAAAAGGTTTGTACTGATTTACCGTCAGTAAAAATAAATACAGAAAATTGGCATTTTATAAAAAATTTACCCTTAGCAGATCCCACTTTTTACAACCCTTCGCCTGTAAATTTACTAATTGGTATGGATCTATTTCCACTAATTATACAGGGTGAAAAAATCGCTAGCGATGATCTAAATCATCCCTTTGCTATGGGAACTATTTTCGGCTATATTTTGATGGGACAAATAAATCAACCCTTAATTTCTACCCCGCCAATTAATGCTCTTTTTTGTCAAAATGAAAATGACTCGCTTTCGCAATTAATTTCAAAATTTTGGGAAACCGACTGCGTCCCCCAAAAAACTCATTTGAAACCAGAGGATGAAATTTGTGAAAATTATTTTAAACAGAGCGTGTCGCGTAATCAAGACGGCCGGTACACAGTATCCCTTCCCTTTCGCACATTTGACAATCCACCACAGTTTCCCGGAATAAAGCAAGTCGCGCTAAATCGTTTCTTATCTTTAGAAAAAAAACTACTTCGCGATAAAAACTTGTATTGTGAATATTCTAAATTTATGAATGAATATTTGGAATTGGGTCATATGGACTATGACTCAGAAAAAGAAGACGATTCAGACAGCTATTTTATTCCACATTTCGCTGTTGTTAAAAATGAAGCTATCACTACTAAGACAAGGGTAGTTTTTAATGCGAGTATTACTGACCCTTTTACGCATATTTCGCTTAATCAAGTATTATTATCGGGTCCAAAACTACAAAAAGATATTATTCAAATATTATTACATTTTCGCCTTAACCCTGTGACGCTCACCTGCGATATTCAAAAAATGTATCGTGGTATAAATATCAACCCTGATCATCAAAAATACCAAAAAATATTTTGGCGGTTTAACCCTAATGAAAAAGTTTCCGTTTTTAAACTACGAACTGTCACTTACGGAGTGAACTGTTCACCATATCTCGCTTTACGCACCCTTCAGCACTTAGCTGAGTCCGAATATGATAACTACCCTCACGCTGCTAAAGTTATACTTAACGATACCTATATTGATGACGTCACTACTTCATGTAAAACGGTTCAAGAGGCGTTAAATTTGCAGCATGAGCTTACGGAGTTATTAGGACACGCTGGCTTGAAATTACACAAATGGTCTAGCAATCGCTCAGAAGTGATCTCTCATTTAGATCCCTCCTTAGTCAACCCCGCAGTTTTATCTCTCGATTCGGATGACGTCACTAAGGTCTTAGGCCTGTGCTGGCATCCTTCCTATGACGAGTTTCGATTTAACATATTACCTAATCAGCAAAGCTGTACTAAAAGGACGCTTCTCTCTTTTTTAGCACGCTGCTATGACCCCCATGGGTATCTTACCCCAGTAACATTCACTTTAAAATATTTGATTCAACAAATTTGGTTACTTGGTATTTCCTGGGACGCCACGCCTACTTTAGAAATAGTTCGTCAGTGGACACTCTATCAATCTGAATTTCAAGTTTTAGAAAAATTTAGTTTACCCCGCCACATTGACATCACAAACGCCGAATCCATCGATCTCTGTGGTTTTTGTGATGCGAGTGAACGAGGGTACGCATGCGTAATATACTTACGTGTCTTACGAAACGCTAAATATCACATATATTTTGTTCTTGCGAAAAGTCGCATCGCTCCACTTAAAAAATTTGTTAGTATTCCGAGAATAGAACTTCTAGCCGCTACTCTTTTATCTGAGGTCTTAAAATACACATATGATATATTCATAAAAAGGTTCACAATAAATAATATTTACGCTTTTTCGGACGCAATGGTTGTTTTACACTGGATAAAATCCCATCCAAGTAAATGGAAAACTTTTGTCGCAAATCGTGTTAGTCTTATCCAAGATAATATTAATCCAGAATGTTGGTTATATACCCCCACATTTCTCAATAGTGCCGATGTAGCCAGCCGCGGCTGCTCGCCGAGTGAGCTTTTAAATCATCCCCTATGGTGGGCCGCCCCTAGTTTTTTACAAGAATCTTTCGATAAATGGCCAACAAAAACCCCGCAAGTCAAAATAAATGACAGTTTAGAGACTGAGGAACGAAAAAATGTTGCTCTGATTTCTTGTGACCGAATAACTGAAAATTTTTTAGATTCGCTTTTAAATAATAAATCCGATTTTTACGCTATTCAACTACTTTTAGCCCGCAGTTTGCGATTCATAAATAATTGTAGACTATCCGCAGACGTCAGAAAAAAGACAAATATAGATTATATCGATCTCTTTAACGCTTTAAAATGTTTGGCTAAGCACGAACAACAAAAATACTTTTCTGAAGTAATTCTTAACCTTCAAAACCAGAAAAAATGCATAAAACTCATACAAAAATTGAATCCCTTTTTAGACCAGGATGGTCTTATAAGAGTTGGAGGACGCATTCAACAAGCCATGACTATTTCTTACGGACAAAAACATCCTCTTCTTTTACCCAAGGAAAGTAGACTTTCTTATATTTTTATTGAATATATGCACAAAAAATATTTGCATGTCGGAGTGCAAACAGTCCAATATCTCATTAGTCAAATTTTTTGGATTTTATCTGCCAAACGCTTAATTAAAACGGTTTTATCCAAATGTGTTCGTTGCTTTCGCGTCAAACCGCATTCTTATGAGCAAATCATGGGACAAATTCCGTCCTACCGCTTGATTCCACAAAAGCCTTTTACTTTTAGTGGAGTAGATTTTAGTGGTGCTATACCTATCACTCTCAGTAAACACAGAGGTGTAAAAACACAAAAAGCATATATCTGCCTTTTTATTTGTCTAAATACTAAAGCTTTACATCTCGAGTTAGTGTCAGATCTAACTTCGGACGCTTTTTTAGCTGCGCTACGTCGCTTTGTTGCCCGAAGAGGTTACATAAAAACTCTTTTTTCAGACAATGGCACAAATTTCGTTAAATCAAGCAAAGAATTGCTTGATCTTGCAAGAAATGCTTGCACGCAACAAGCTATCGCCTGGAATTTTATCCCTCCATCAGCTCCCCACTTCGGCGGTCTTTGGGAGTCAGGGATAAAATCAGTAAAAACTCACTTAATTCGTACCATTGGCTCGCAAATTCTAAGTTATGAGGAGTTGTACACGGTTCTTTGTCAAATTGAGGCGATTTTAAATTCTCGCCCCTTGACTCCGCAATCTACCGACTGTAACGATCTACAGGTTTTAACACCGGGACATTTTTTAACACATGGACCTTTAGTTTCTGTTCCTGACGAAGATTTTTCAAGTAAACCTGAGAATCGGTTATCGCGATGGAACTTGGTCCAACGAATACAAGCCGATTTTTGGCGTCGTTGGAGCCAAGAATTTTTACATACCCTTCAAGTACGAAATAAATGGTTGGAACCATGCGCAGAGCCAAAAATAGGTACCGTCGTTCTTATCAAAGACGAGTTATCACCGCCCCTTCAATGGCGGGTAGGTCGCATTATTGAAATTTTTAAAGGGCCTGATGGGCACGCTAGGGTGGCAAATGGTCGTACCGCGTCCGGTATCTTTAAACGACCTTTAGTCAAGCTTTGCCCCCTTCCAATTGATTCAGATTCACCTACCGAAAAATGATGCTCATTTTGGTGGGCCGAATGAACAAGTTTCCCAACTTGTTTTTATTTTTGTAAATAATTATATTCTCTAATTTTCACTTAAAATTAGAGAAGCTATCTCTCTTAGTTTTTAAATATTTTTGGGTTACATTTTCTACGCTTACAAGCGTTTTTAGAATATTATTTTGATTTACTTTACGCTATATCTTTCCATATTTTAAATTAAAACTTCGCGCGCTTCTTCCAGCAATGAAGGATTTGAGATAAGCGGCTAAATTCGGCCTAGCAGACGCAAACGCCGATTGTCTGAGCGAACAACTCAACCACGCGCCACGTGCAAAGAAAGTCACCGCACCGCTATTATTTTATATTAAAATTGTGGAAACTATTAATTTTTACGCTTTAGTTATTAGATATTAGTGTTTGGAACATTTGAACTATAGAACAATGGAGAGTCTGGTACTTCGCGTATAATCGGGCTGGCCAGCCAAGTAGCTACGAAAGACATCTAATGGTAAGTCGTTTCTTGACAATTTTTCATTGCTACGCTATTTTTTAGTAAATAAGTTTTTAGGCTCTTTTTTCCCTGTCGGAGCCCTGTGGAAAGATACAGTCCCTCTTAACTCCCACACGTTTTTCTCGAGCTATCTCGAGTGGTCCTTCGGTATATTTTATTTTCTACAGAAGGCCTGACCTCACCAGCTTTTTTATAAGGAATTCTAATTCAACTGTCAACCCAAGTTTTATCTGTCACTTTTATTTTTTCAGATATTAGATTACATAAAGTTGGGGTTTTTATGAAATAACCATTTCTTTATCCAATTTTTTTCACCAGCATCAAATGCCTCTTAAAATAACATATCACTGTCAATATTTAATTTTTATATATTTTTGCTATCTATTACCTTTTTTGTTAAATTAGTTTCTTAATTTGCTGTTTTCAAAATATTTTTATGAAACTTCTTCTTAGTACACCGTGTTTTATACCTTATCGAAGGTTCCATTCATCTTGCAATCATAATTCTAGAAGCGCTGCTCTGAAAATATCAGTAGACGTGCAGCCGAACCATCTTCTCAAGTCTTTTAACCAAGAGTTTTGTCGTCTTCCAATTGATCTTCTGCCTTGTATGTTTCCCTCAATTATCAGCCTAAGCATGAGCATATTTCTTACCTCTCATTACATGCCCAAAGTATCTTTTTTTTTTCATTTATTGACGGACAAAATGCCAATTTTTTAAAAAAGGTACAATATAAAAATACAGAAAAAAAATTGTACTTAGTACATAACATAAATAAACTAAAAAGAAAACAAAAATAATACAGTGAAGTAATAAACCAAAGTTAAGGTACCTGGGAGAGTTGATTTAAAAACTGTTTTGTAGACCCGAAAAACTTAAGAGAGGGGTTCTGATTTGCCAATGACATACTTCTGGAAAAGAATGAATTTTTTCCATAGTTAGAACGGTGAAAAGGAATATGAAAAAGATAATGATTTCGAGTATTAACTTGAGGAGCATTTAGAGTTATTTTACCAGTAAGGCTCGGGCAGTCTACTAAAGAGTTTAAGATTTTGAAAAGTAGTGGTGTTCTCTTCTTGTTGACAAAGGAATGAGATTTAATCTTTGATAGAGAATTTCATAGGTCAATTATTTGTTGAAAAATTTAAAATTAATGTATTGTAGAAACTTCTTTTGAATTCTTTCAATTCGTGAAATATGAGATTGGTAGTGTGGACTGCATACAGAAGATGCATAATCAAGATGGGACCTCACAAGGCTGCAATAGAGAATTTTAAGTGCATGAAGAGTACTGAAGTCATGAGTGTTTCTTTTAATGAAGCCAAGCATTTTAAATGCCTTGTTAACTATAGATGTGATATGATCAATAAAAGAAAGCTCAGGATCAAGAATAACGCCGAGATCAGTTATAGAGTCAGATATTGAAAGGACTTTACCTTTAATCAGATAGTTATGTAAGTTTTGTCTCGTTTCCTTGAAAATATCATCAATTTGCACTTGGAGATGTTTAGTTCCATTCCATTGTCATCACACCACTTAACAAAGTTATTGAGTTCTTGCTGTAGCTCCAGACAGTCCTGTGGATCAGAGATAATTTTTTAATTAATAAGTTTTTAGATCATCAGCAAAAAATAAGAGAGTGTTAGAATTAAAACAAGCTGCGGCATCATTTATGAGGCAATTAAAGATAACTGGAGCTAAATGCGAGCCTTGTGGAACAAAACAGGAATGTCCTGTGATATAAAACCATTGATTTTGACTTTCTGGATACGACCTGTCATGGCACTCTGGATATCTTCTTTTTTTCTTTGATTGTAACGAGAAGTTCAAGTGGTTTGCGCATTCGGTCAAGTACAGCTTCATTGGTTATTATTTGTACTCACGATATCTTCAGCATGCGTCTATACAAGTACATCTCAAACGCCTGAAGTCTCTTCTCTGTAATTGGGTCGAGAGTCCATCCTTCACACCCGTACAATAAAATGGAAAACACATAGCATCTGAGCATCCGCAGTTTCATGTTTATGAACGCTTATTCAATTCGAGACCTAATTTTTATTTTGTGATCGCACTGGCAATTAACGTTTGTACACAAATATTTGAAAGTTTTAACTTGTTCTAAGATGCGTCCATTTACTGTTAAGTTGGCAACAGTATATGTTTTTGCAAACACTAGTAATTTTGTCTTTGTTGATCTTACTAAGAATTTCAATAAGTAAGTCGTGTTTTACGCAGTCGAAAGCTTTACGATAATCAATGACATAAGCATTCACATTAACAATTATGTCTCTACACTTTTGAGTCAGCACCTTTAGAGAGAAAAGGGCCTCACTTGTGCCATAACCATTCCTGAACGCAACTATGTAATGTAACTAAACAAACTAAAATCTAAAATTACCAATCTAAAAATACACAGAATATAACGAATAAGCAAATATCAGCTGTGTGTAATATCTGAAAAACTAAAAGTGAGAGATAACATTCTATTTAACAGGTCAATTGCTAATAAAATATCTATAAAAAAGCTATTTACACCAATATTTAATTTTGATAAAAAAAAGTTATAGACCCCCTTTTAAAATGCAGACTTCTGAATACGCCCCCCCTCCCCCAGTAACTTACAAACGGCTTGCTATATCAAGATGTTCAGGCTTAAAAGTTTGGGTCGGTTTTTTCCATATACGTAATATTCCAATACTCCCGTTACCTATTTACACAATGGTTTGCGTTTGATGCAAACATTCAGAAATAAAGATACGAAAAATGCACAGATACCAAATTTACATAGATAGAGTTTTTTGTCAACTGTACGCCGATGATTTGACGTAACGAATACAAGAATAAAATAATATTCATGCGTAAAAGTATAACCAATCAGGACATTTTATCTTAAGGACCGCAAAAAGGATAGACTTATACCCATTGATATTGCTATTTCAAATATGTTTGCATTCTGCATCGTAAGGTACCGTAGGTATTGCAATACGTACTATATGGAAATAATATGCATATGTCATTGAAAGCAACCAATCAGGTCTTTTTTGCTTAAGGACCCCAAGGCCCTCATGTTTGCATCCTGAATTTGCAGTTTCCGTCGGTATTGGAATATTATGTATATATTTTTTCCTCCCTTAGAACTACCTGAAACTACCCAAAAACATCTAATTTTCTACACGCTGTACACAATATCCTTATTCTAAGAAATTTTTAACTTATAGGTTAGTTCGTGGGCAAGTTAGTAGGGCAGAGGAAGAAGAAACCACATTTGTGGTTCAAAGAGAACTGGAAGTCACAAGGCACAACTATCTGGACGCGACTCACCAGTTGGCTTTAGCAAATGAGAAAATTAGATCTCTTTCGCTTATGATGGAAGCAACGGTAATTTATTCGTTCTTCTTTAAGTACCTTGTCCTCTTTAAGCGCTGAGAGTAGTAAACGATTAATTTATTAGTTCTTCTTTAAGTACCTTGTCCTCTTTCAGCGCTGAGAGTAGTAAACAATTAAATTATTCTTAGCACACATCAAGGCAGTCATCAATGGAAGAAATAACCATGAAACAAGAACAACTACAGCAAAGAGAAGAAATGATCGAATGTCTTCAAGAAGAATTGGTCAAAGTACGATTGAGAGAGGCCGAAAACGATGCTCTGATTCGTGACCTTCGTTCAAGGATTCATGAGTTAGAAGAAGACAAAAAAACGCTGAGAGAGACAACGCCGGACAACAGCGTCGCTCATTTGCAGGAAGAACTGATCGCGGTGAAGCTTCGAGAAGCCGAGGCTAATTTGTCATTGAAAGATTTGCGACAGAGGGTGTCTGAATTGAGTGCACAATGGCAAAGACATTTACAGGTAATAATATGCTTTTTAATTTCTGTTATTTTTGGAGCTTCTATTAAGCCTCGTTGATTCCAATTACTTAAGCTTTTTTTAAATACGAAAGTGCAATTATGAAATTTCATTTGAAGTGTGATTTGAACCTAAAATATAACAAAAAAATAATTTGCAGGACCACAGTCATTCGCAGCCTGCCTCAAATCCGGATCCTCTCAGTACGCCGAAAAAATTACTTTTCTGGGATAATAAACACAACGAAAACCAAAAGTTGGAGGAGGAGCTTATGACTACTAGAATAAGGGAGATGGAAACTCTTACAGAAGTAAAGGAATTAAGATTAAAGGTTGGTAAACTTTTGTCTTATGGATAATATTATCAGAATACAAGAATTTTAACTGTCATCTTAAAAATCAAAACTTTTATTTTCCCAAGGTCTTCAGCTTCCAATACATTTACTCCATCGATCGTCTTTCTGTCTGATATTATGACCGGCAAATTTCCATTTTAATTTTGCTACTTCTCTGATATCCCTTACGTTTGTTTTATTTTTTATTCATTTATTCCTTTTTCTATCTGTTAGCTTTACATGTAACATTTGTCTTCCCATTGATCTTTGAGCTTTTGTTACCTTATCCTGTTTGATTTTGTAAGTGTCCAGGTCTGGGATCCATAGGTGACTAAGGAAGGATTCATTGGTTATACACTTTCGTTTTGAGGTACTGAATATATTTTTTATTTTTTAATATATAGCTTAATTTACCGAATGCTGCCCAGGCCAATCTTACTCGTCTCTTGATTTCAGCTGTTTGGTTTTCTTTTTTTAGTTTAATAATTTCTCTCAGATATATACAGGGTGTCCCATAATTTAGGGGCCATAAGTGATAAAGGAGGTCATTTCTGATGGAAAAGTTCATATAATGCAGGGGTAAAAATTCTTTGTTTTTCCAGATATAGAGAATCAAAAATGGTGATTTTTTGATAATAACTTTTTTTTTTAAATGCGGTCAAATTTTTACAGAAAAAACATTTTTTTTGGTATAAAATTTTATGAATACCATAGTAAACGCAATCATTTTATTGATGTTTTTTAAATAATAATAATAAAATATTATTGTTATTTTTTTTTAAAGATTTTTGGATCACACTAAACTAAGTATTCATTTGGCGGTGACAGATTTTCCTTTTTTATGAAATCCCTTTTTACCCCCACTCCTCTTACTTTAAAAATCCTATATCATAAAAACAGATGAGTGTTGACCCCCATGTTATTGAAACTTTTTTATCAGAAATCACCTCTATTGCCTGTATATTTCTCTGCTTATTCTATTTTTCCTTGGTTTATTCTGATCGTAATATCTATCTGTTATGATTTTATTTTTAGTATAGTTCAAATTCAAGCCTTTATTTTTAGCTGCTGTATCCAGTTCTTCTTTCTTATCTGTTATTAAGGCGATATCTTCAGCATATCTTAGGCGGGTCAAATATTGTCATCTTAAGTTTTGGGTTAGCTGTCCCTTTGCCTTTCTTTGTATAAAGCTTTATTTTTTATAAGTTTATTTATGTCAAGTTATTCATTGTTATTATTAATTTTTCAACTGACTGTTGTAAAGCTGTATAGGACTGTTACATCTCGAACCATGTTGTTCTCAGTGGTCAGTATGTAATCAATTTTGTTTTTTTTTTGTTTTTTTATTTGTCCAACACACTGTGTTTATTGTATTACAATCTAGTCAGTAAGACTAATTAGCAATTTTGTTTTAACTTAATTTACTAGAAAAGTCAGATTTAAACTTAGGGTTCACTCAACAGTTCTCCCCGCTTTGTTTAGTCTGTTACTCACAATTGTGTTGTGTTTGTAGAATTATTTTGTTTTATATAATTCACTTAGTTTACTAGCTCAAACGGCTTCACTCTTTTTAGTCTTCGAACTAGCATAGTATTATCTAGAAGCTGAATTGCTTCCACATTCACATGCCGATGAAGTCTATCTTCATGGCTTTTTGCGTACTTTTTTATAGTCTCTGCTACAGTTTCGATTTTTAGATCTCGATGAAGGTCACTATTTCGAACGTACCAAGGTGCATTCACAATGTTTCTTAATACTTTATTTTGAAATCTCTGTAAAACTAGAATGTTACTCTCTTTAGCACAACCCCATAGTTGAATACCATATGTCCATACTGGTTTCAGTATTTGTCTATAAAGCAGTAACTTATTATGAATTGTTAAATTGGACTTCCTTCCAATTAGCCAGTTTATTTTTCTATACCTTATCTCAGGCTCTTCTATTTTTTTCTTAACATGTGCTTTCCAGCGCAATTTGGCATCAATGTTATACCAAGATATTTTGCCTGATTTGAATATGGTACGATCAACATGAATTGATTTGGTTTCATTTAATTTTATTCGCCACTTTGTGGTCCAACTGTGAACTTCAGTGACTGCATCCTGAAGTTTTTCTATGCATTTTTCAATAGATTTTTCTACCGTCAATAAACCAGTATCATCTGCAAATGTTGCTAAGTGACAATTTTCTGGCTTTGGGATATCGCAAGTGAATAATAAGTAGAGATAAGGGCCTAGTACGCTACCCTGGGGCACGCCTGCTTGAATTTCTCTTAAATTTGAGTATGAGTCTTCCTGTTTTACTCTAAAATGTCTATCAGATATGTATGATTCCAAAATATCCGAATATTGTTTTGGCAGGAACCGTTTTAGTTTAAAAGTAAGGCCTTCATGCCACACTTTGTCAAATGCTTGTGCTACATCTAGAAAAACTGCAGAACAAACTTTTCCCTCTTCTAGTGCTTTTTTTATTATATTAGTAATTCTATGTACTTGATCTATCATGGAATGCTTGTCTCGAAAACCAAATTGATGAGATGAAATAATTTCTTGTCTTTCTATGATGGGTTTTATTCTTTTAAGCAATAATTTCTCATAGAGCTTGGATATAATTGGCAGCAAAATTTTGTTTTTTGATATTCCATTAGGGCTGAGCCATGTCCACTTTCGTTGCGGTTTCTTCCTAAAGAACGAATTCATTGCATAAAAGTGTCTTTCCTTTAAATAATTCATCAAAAGATCTGCTAGCGAACCGATAGGTGTCCGGATTATCGAGGTTATACTGTAATGTGTTTTCTTAATATTTAATTCAAATTTTAAGATCTCTAGCACATTTTCTATTACCGTCTTTCAGCCTCTTTTGTATCAGCACTCTGGAATAAAACTTCTACCAAATATTTTAGGTCATGGAACTCGAAACCCAAGTCCAAGTGAGCACCAACCAACTGCGTCGTCAAGATGAGGAAATTAAAAAACAACGCGAAGCGTTAGAAGCCGCCGAAATGCGGGATCGCGAGGCAGCGGTTCAGCTCGTGGCCGAACAACGTCGATACGCTGATTTGGAAAGCAGAATGCAGGACGAATTGATGGTTGCTAAAATTAGTGATGCCGAAAAGACACAGGCTGTAGCGGAGTTGACACAGAAAATTAGTCAGCTTGAACTTAAGGTAAGTTTTTGGAAAATCGATGAATAAGTGTACAAGATGGACCTAATTACATGTTTGAGGGTATTTCCTGGTATTTCTAGGGTAGCAATGATTTTCACTTCATTTATCATTTTAATATAGCAAGCCGTTTTTAGGGTTTTTTAAAGTCTGCATGTTGTCATACTGGGTTTTCTCTGTCACGATTATTTTTTTTTTAATATTTCATAAAGTTGGTATTGTTGTTTTTAATATTAGCGTGGCAATTTAAATAAACTTAAAAAATATGCAAAAAAAGCTCAATGTTATTTAACGACTTCTGGTTGTTTTTATTATTTCTTTTTAACAAAAAACACGCAATCAGGGTTCCCACGGAAATTTAATTATTTTTTTCCATGCAAGTTCCAGGAAAACTCTGCATGGGAATTGCATATGTACCTAATTACCTAAATTATTTTTGTCAGAGGGGGTAGATTGTACAAAAAGAGTTCAATTTTTATCGCTAAAGATCTAACTCTTTCTTACTATAAATAAGAAAGGAAGGCTTTAAAAAAGCTTTCAATAAGTTTTTTATTATTGTACTCGCCTGTTATTGTGAGGAAAGTCGATGTGACGACCTAACCTAACCAAATCAAACCGAAACGAACCAAACCAACTTCAAAATAAATACAGAATGGGCGCTTAAAAACGAAAATGCGGAAATTTACTTAAAAAAGCAATATAAAAACTTTTCAAAAAATATTGTCGGGTACGATTTTGTTTTAAATCGAACCCTTAAACGAGGGTACCATAGTAGATCTCTTGTGTGTATAAAATAAATATAAAACATATTTAAAAACGTTACAAACTTTAATGAATACAAAATAAAATTCTGTTGCAATTTACAAATTGTTATAAGACTTTTCTTATGACCTATAAAACAAACAAGGCCCGAAATATTAATGTAAAAACTTTAACTTACCAAAATAACAAACTGCAAAATATTCTGCAAATCGAAAAATCTTATGTTTCTTTACTGACAATTGATTTAGAGGTTTTAGTTTAAGTTCAACAAAACTTAGAATGTGACTACCGACTTGTCTCCTCAAAGTTTGGGTTTTTATTAACAGTAGGTTGGACCTAAGTAATTCATTATCCCCTCTTCGAAGAGCTTGGAGGAACCAAGTCAATGGCGTTGCTGATAATCCTACAGTTTACTTTACATTCTAGCTAATGAGCTAAACAACAAGACTTGAACGAAAACAGAGATAAAATGACATTTTATAGGCACCATTTTCTTATTTCACAGTTTTTCCATAGCCAATCACTTTGAAGGGAAAACCCTCTCTCTATTTGATGTATCCCCACGCTTAACCATTACACCACTCTTCACTTTTCAGTAGTTTTTTCACGAATCAACCACCTGCTGTGGGGTAGGAGGCACCTAGACGTTTAAAATTATTTCAAGAAAAATACATTTTACAAAATTATTAGCAAGTTTTTATTCACACAAGCCTCAAGCCTCCACCAATTTGTCGGGTACGATTTTGTTTTAAATCGAACCCTTAAACGAGGGTACCGTAGTAGATCTCTTGTGTGTATAAAATAATTGTAAAACAGATTTAAAAACGTTAAAAACTTTAATGAATACAAAATAAAACTCTGTTGCAATTTGCAAATTGTTACAAGACTTTTCTTATGACCTATAAAACAAACAAGACCAACATATTAAAATAAAAACTTTAACTTATCAAAATAACAAACTGCAAAATATTCTTCAAATAGAAAAATCTTATATTTCTTTACAGACAATTAATTTAGAAGTTTTAGTTTAAGTTCACCAAAACTTAGAATGTGTCTTGTCTCCTCAAAGTTTTGGTTTTTATTAAGGGTAGGTTGGACCTAAGTAATCCATTATCCCCTCCTTGAAGCGCTTGGACGAAGCAAGTCAGTGGCGTTGCTGAGAATCCTAAAGTTTACTTTACATTCTAGCTGATGAGCTAAACAAGAAAACTTAAACGAAAACAGAGATGAAATGACATTTTATAGACAACATTTTCTTAGCTCACAGTTTTTTTCATAGCCAATCACTTTTAAGGGAAAACCCTCTCTCTATTTGATGTATCTATATTTTTAACATAACCATGCAAAAGAAACCCTGCGCAATGTGGTTGTCTAAAAAGCCTGTAATCAAAAATTATGTAGGTTATTTTAATTTAAAAAATAACTTGACATAATCCTGACAGTTATATTTTCACATGTTTGCATTTAGTTCACTTTTTTCTGTCTTTATTATTTGTTAGTATTCTGTGATATGTTTTATAACTATTGAAAGAAAGAGGCCCTTTTTACAAGCTTTTATTTAACTTCACCTGTATGTATGTATGTATGTATGTAATCAAATCTTGCAACTCATTTTTGAAGAACTTCCAAACATCCGATTGACTTCAAATTTCGCATAGCGTCTTAGTTCCGATGACAATACAATAATATGTTTTCATTGGGTACCTACCTCCCCCCTAACGTGGGGTGTGGAGAGGGGGTAAAACTTTAGTTTGTCCGATTTCAACCAAAATTGGTATCTGGAGGTTTTTGAGGATGAGAATTACGAATTTTTGATTATAAAAATTCAATATGGCGGATTCAAAATGGGCGATTAAATGTCAAGTTTTTCTGATTACTTTCAACTGACTTCCACGTATCCGATTGACTTCAAATTTCGCATACCGTTATAGTTCCGATGACAATCCAATAATGTGGTATCACTGGCTGCCTACCTCCCCCCTAACGTGGAGGGCGGAGAGGGAGTAAAATTTTAGTTTGTCGGATTTCCACCAAAATTGGTATCTGGGGGTTTTTGAGGATGGGGATTACGAATTTTTGATCAGATTACAACTTTTCATAAAATGCAGGGTAGTACTGTTGACTATGCTGTGATTTACTTGGGACCTAAGCTTTTTGCTCCTGGTCAAGCTTATGTCGCGTCGTCTTGAGCCGTATCAAATCGTTGGACGGCCTTCTCATCGAAGACTTAAATATTTCAAAATTGACAGGAAAGACTCCCTGCAATATCGATGCGCTAGCTGAAATGCATAGACTTAGATAAATCTAAAAATTAAAAAATAAATTTAGAAAAAAAAACTTTTTGAAAACAAGCTTTTATAAAATGGACTAAAAAGCATAGAATAATTTTTTGAGTGTTCTGATATCATAATAATAAAAGCGATGGGCGTATTTAATATTAGGTAAATGCTTTTCCATGCGCATTTGGTCGTTCACAACCGATGATGGGCCGACTCTTCTTTTTCAATGTGACAAAATAAATCGATACACTGCCGGTCGCGGATGATCTGTCTAATATGAAGCAGGCGTAATTATGTCTATCCATATCAGAAAAATGTAAGGGTAGCTTGAGTACGGTTGGGTTGGGTTGGGTTAAATTGTCTACCTTTACATTTTTCTGCAATAATATAATGAATCTGGATTTTCACTAAACTTCGACTTAAAGGCTAACACAAAAACGGGTAAATTTCCTTTAATACGCCCATCGCTTTTATTATTATGATATCAGAACACTCAAAAAATGATTTTATGCTTTTTAGTCCATTTTATAAAAGCTTGTTTTCAAAAAGTTTTTTTTTCTAAATTCTATTCAGGAATTATTAAACTAGTTTTTATTTATCATTTCATTCAACTTTGGATTTTTTATGTATTTTACTTTTTGGCTGCAAACTAAATCAATTTGTAACTGCGTTTTCAGGAAATCTACAGTGTGTACCTTTAAAACTGAAACACCCCTTCAAATCAAAATAAGGTTGTATGATGTATTTGAAGAGTAGAGACATATTATTTTGATCGTCCTTCATTTCTTTCAGAGTCAAGAAATAGCTACAGAAGGCGAACTACGCATCCACTCAGTAGACGACAGCGACAGAGTTCGAGAATTGCAAGATAAAGTTGCCGACCTTCAAGCCGAGGTATGATTAAATTTTTGTAAATTAAATTACCGCACATAAAAAAGAAGTTAAAGAATTTTAGAACAATTTATGGTTCATGTCTATCCGATTATCTTGTTTGGACTGAGCGCCATCTTTAAATTAAAATGACAAATATGACAATGAACTAATGTCCCAGAATGGTTTTTTTTATTTTAAACATATGTAATTAATGTCCCAGAAGTTTGGACAAACACAATTTTTTTTTAGAAAATTACACATTTTTGAGTAAAAAAAGCAAAGACAAATCAATTTTGGTCATTTGTACAGAGGTGATCCCAAAATAAGATACAGATTCTTAAAAAAACTGTATTTTTCTTACATTTTTTGCTGCCGATACAAACTCTACCGTAATCGTTTTGAAAATAAAAGGCATTTAAAAGGTTTTTTTGTTAGTAAAATATACAAATTACTAAACTTGTAATAATACTCAAGGGGTTTGGTGCATAATCATGGCAAAAAAAGGATATAATAATGATAGGCATACTGCAAATTTGGTATTAGATTGGGTACAAACATATAGTTTTTTTCCCAATGAAGAAAATATAATAATTTGTATTGATAGTTTTATCTTGAGAGCCATTTCAAAACATAACAAGTAGACCTAACCAAATTAGGGAAACGTTAGATAGTTAAAAACTGTTCTTCCGCATTTATCTTACTCGAATTTTAAAACTTTGAAAGTGTTCATAGAATAAAACCCTTAATAATATAATAATAATATTAGATTTAGAGGACCGAATAGTACATGTAGTACTATTTTGGGCTAAAAAACAAAGTAAATTTTTAAAAATTATAACAGCCGGTGGCAAATTAAAATAATCCTAGCAATCAATAAACTAGCTGTCAAACAAACATTTTTCAACTAATTTTAGTTTTATTTTTATTAATAAAAATAATGACTTATGACACACAAGATACGGAAGAAATAAGAAATGTATACACTATTGGCAACGCCGTAAAATAGCTTTTGTGGCAAGTAGACAGCCGAACTAAGGATCACCCCGGGCTGTCTGACAGGAGCAAAACAAGTCAAAAGGTTTTATGTTCAAACTTCAAAGCCATTTCCGCATTAACAATGGAAATTCCTTGTTTAAGTCTAAAAAATATAGTAAAACCACGGTAGGTGGTCGCTGGTAGGCGGTCGCTATGTCGTGCTTACCATATGTTTTCTGCTTTTGGACAAAGTTTATTTATTTATGTTTTAAAAAAAGATTCGCACCAATATGATTTGTTTTTAATTTTTGACCATCTATCTATGTAGATCAAAAATAAGATATTTTTTTCTTTTAAAACTGTCAAAATTTGGATTGCAGAATGCTTCCAGGATCCAAAAATGTAATGGTATACAGGGAGTCTCATTTGAAAATTGGTAAAGTAAGTAAAGTCACGTAAGTTGCCATTAGTACTATCTGATATCCCCAAGTTTTATTTTTTTATCTTGAAAAGTGCAGAAAAAAAGGGGTAAGGCACATGTCTCATTTTGAAGACAACCTGTATATAGTTATTAATTTATACAAAATTGATTTGTCTCTGCTTTCATATTAAAATGTACAGTTTACAGTATATGGACCAAGGCGAATCCCTTAAAACCATTGCAAAGAAAGCTAACTATAAGAAAAAAGTTAAAACGTCACAAATAAACGAAAAACTTCATACGCCAGAAATATAATCTTATAAAGAGCGGTATTAAACGTTTTAACATTTCATATTCAACAAGCCTATTATTCTTTAACTTCTTTGCTTAATACTAACAACACTTTTTTAACCCTCAAGCACTTTTGGCTTGGCTAGCTTCAACCTAACAAAATTAAAAATGTAAATTTTTGTAAATACAATTTAACATATCTGAGCTAAGAGATTGGTAAGACTTCCTAATAAATGAAAAGTTAACTGGTTGAATTATCGGCAAAATTAACTAATTAAAGGCAATATATTAATAGGGTCATTAGGGGTCAATTCATATCAAATCAATCGAAAAAATTGAAGGTATGTCACATTTTGATGATTTTCGGTAAATTTATTCTAACCTCATTTTGAAACCAGTTTTACATGTTTACCAAAAACAATATATTTTTAACACAAACTTGCTTTTGTCGGAAAAACTTATTTAATAATCTCTCAAACCAGGTCATAGGATCGCTTTTAGTAGGAGGTAGGTCAAGATCTATAAGATCAAAATTTTTTATCAATATTCTACGTTTTTCGAATCTCATTCATTTATAGCCAGGTCGTTTTGCCAAATCGATGAGGTGTTTTTCTCCATTTAGTAAAAAACTAAGGTCAAAATATATATTTGTATAATTAAAAAATAATAACATATTATTTGTTTTTGAATGGCTGCAAAAACCTCCAAAAACCCCCCCAGACCCCCCAAAATCTGAAAGTTTGAGGTTTTTTCAAATTTTCTTAAAAACTAAGCTTCTAAGAGAAAAATGTATAATATACTTTATTGTAAATAATAAAATTCCCTTTTCAACACGGTATAACTTAATACAGTTAGACTAATAACAAGCTCTCCAGCGGCGTCCGTTAATTGAAGTAATTAAAAAAAATTGAAAAAATACCTATGTTTTTTCCAAGATTTATTTAATTTTTTGAAAAACTAATATCTACAGAAAACCATGTATTATATTTTGGTATAATCAATAAAATTTCCTTCAAAATGACGTATAACATGATTAAATCGGTTTTATAAATAAAACTTCAGGGGCATCCGTAAATTAAATAAATTTTGAAAGAACAGAAAATAAACCATTTTTGTTACACGTTTTATCTGATTTTCTCAAAAACTAAGCTTAACATGAAAAAACTCGTTCTACACTTTTTTGTAGACAGGGAAATTCCCTTTTTAAAAAGGAAAAACTCGGTGGGTTTGACTTATAGCAAACTCTCCAGCGACGTCCGTAAATGGGGGTGATTTCAACAAATCATTAAAAAAAACATGTTTTTCATACGTTTTATTCCATTTTCTTAAAAACCAAGCTCTTTATCAAAAAATTTGTTCTATACTTCGTCATAGCCAATAAAATTTCCTTTCAAACGATGTGTAACAAACTGGAAGTTATTTTAGATTTACCGCTCCAGTGGTGTTCTTAATTTAAAGAAATTATTTAAGATCAATACCAACTAAACAATTTTGTGTCTTATTAGCTTTTCGGTGGATAATAAAGAGCGGCGGATAAAAGGCAATTCGACTTGATACGGTAAATTTGTATTTTTAATATTTTGTTTTGTCGATTTTTTTTCGACCTTTTGTACTTTCGACCTTTTATGGCTTCGGCGACGGACCCGATAATAAAATGTCCTTTTAAACAGTGTGTATGTCACTCATAGTATAGAAAACTCTCCAGGGGCATCTGTAAATTGCAAAAATTTATATATTTATGAGTACCTAATTATGATTATGCCCCCCCCCCCAAACCGGTGCATAATTGTTTAGGGGGGGGCATGGCCCCTATGCCCCCCTCCCCTTATAACCACCGGTGTTTTTTTGCTTTAAAGAACTTATTTAGATAAATCAAAATATCTAATTTAATCAAAAAACAGTTTTTTTTTAATTTGGAAACATTTTATTTTAGTAGATATAAATTACGAACCTTTTTGAAGTATTTATCATAACATTAACCCCACTTTGTAATATATCATTTAAAAAGAAATTGTCTTATCCTCAATAAAGAATAAAGGCACATTTTTTCTGAAAATCTTAGATAGAAAAGATATTTAAATATGCAAGAGAAACTGATTATTTCAGTTATTTTTGAAAATAAGTTTATATTAGTACGCCCCTGAAGCCTTAAATATGGCAACAACCCGATATTTTAATAAAGTTTTTAAAAGAAAATGTTATGTTCTACAATAAAGTATACTACTAATTTTTTCCTAAAAAGTGTAGTTTTTGAGAAAATTTTGAATAACCTATAATAAACATGTTTTTCCTAAATATTCCCAATTTACGTACGCCACTGAAGAGCTACTTGCTTTTCCTAACCTTATTGACCAATACATCGTTGGAAAGGGAATTTTATTCTCCACAAAAAACTGTTCTTTGCAATTTTTGATAAAAAGGTTAGTTTTCGAGAAAATTGCATAAAACTGAAAAAAAAAACAGGTTTTTGGGGGTTTCGGGGGGATTTTCTCCGTCCCTGTCGATTTTTCGAGTCGGCAACAGAGATATTCGGATTCAGCGGGGTTAAATTAGGGGGAAGTGGTATGTTGCCAAAAAGTAATATGATTTGCTTCTAGACCGAAAACGGAAAGCCTTTTAAAATAATATGCTCTGACTATAAGGTCATTTTAGTGTCTACAATAAGAGGCCCTAATTAAAAGGATTTTTATAACTTTTTACCTAATTATTTTATACCGGTCCAAGTTACTGCGAACATAGGGAGGTATAAGGCAAATTTACTATCGACCGTCCAGCGCGACCGCCGTGAATCGATGCTGCTTCACACTGCACGCGCTTGCTATCTTTTGTTATTTGCCTAGGTGGGTACTTATTGTGTTAATGTTGTTGTTTTATTTCAGCCTTGTTAATTCGACACCTCCGTCCCTATGTTCGCAGTACCTCGGACTCCATTTTATATCATTTAAAAGTAAATTTAAATTTCTAAAATAAAGTATATTTGTTTTTTTTAATTAGTTATAAAATTGCATAAAATAAGTTATAAGTTTTTTATCGCTCTTTCATTTTATTTTTCTTTTGACATATTTTTTCAAAAAAATGAGTAGTTTCTGAATCAAAGGTCAATTAAAAAAAAAAAAACAGTCGAAAATCCAAGATGGCTGCGTCCTTTTGACATTTTTGTCCCAGTGAGAAAGGATGTTTAATTAATCCATTAAAGCTATCGATTAAAACTGGTCGGAGCTTTGTGATATTTTTATTTTGTTCCTAGTTTACCCTATGAGGATTTCTAAATGTAAGCAGTTTCTTTATTTTGTATGAATCTTAAAAAGCGAACTAAAAAAAGTAGTTAACTACTTATTTAATTCCCGATTTAGTATCCCACTCCGATCACGAGCCCCGACACGGAACCCTGGAAGTGGCTCGAATAGGGTTTAGGTAACTAACAATATCTTAATTGCGATTTGCTTTTTGCGATTAGACTGCATGCGTTCGTATCAAATGTGAAGGTGCGGCATTGGAGAAAGTTTTTGCAAACGCATGATTTGCCCGCTCAAACAATTGTGTGTGTAGAAAAATAATCTCTTTGTTTGAAACTCGTAGACAATAATTGAGTGGAAACAAAATTTCGGATTTCCATTGTCTTTATTTATTTTAAACACGACGTTTCGGTTAGTAAGTATCTGTAACGGTTTTCAAAAGTAAACTAAACAATCTAGTCTATATGTTATACTACTTGGTGTGCAGTCAGGTGTGACAGCCCGCCCCCTATTTAATCTTAAGACGCCTGTTTTTCTTAAGGAGTGATTTCCATATGTTTGGTATGTCCGTGCTTGGTTGACTGAAAACTTCTTTATTCTGCATTATAAAGGTAGCTTCAATAAACTGTCGTTTTCGCCAATGCGACTCCTTATGCAAAACTTTAGCTTCTGACCACTGAATCCTGTGGTCATTTGTTTCTATAAAAATAATGTTGTTACAAATTGCGTAAGAACCGTTCGTTCGCGAAATACGCAGCTGAACACTCATTTTTGTTTGTGATGAAACTAATACATCTGATTCTACACACCCCCTAGATATGCAACCCAATAAACTTAATAACAGCAGCGGACAGATGGCTCTGCCATATATTCATTTAGTTCCAATGATTATCATTGTTCTAAAGCACCGTTGCCACGCGTAGTGTACCATGAGAGTCTCTGTCTATTTTTGTGAGAAAACTATCAATAAAAGTCAAGTTATGTGGGGAGAGTAAATTTTTGAAGAAGAAAATTAAACGTTGATTCTCATTTTACATTCTTAGTCCGCAAAGAAACAGCTAGAAAAATTATTGTTTTTGTTAAAAAAAATAGATAATGTTATGAAGACTGTTTGTAGTTAAATTAGCGATCTCGTCGTATGTGTGTCTGTCTTTCCATACGATGATAGTTTTTAAATTACTGGACAGGAGTTTTTTTAATCCTAAAGGTGGTTTTTTTCAGAAAATTTAAAAATATTAATTTTGGAAAAAAGTTTTTATATTGATAGTTTTAACAATTTACAGACACGGAGCCGGAGGTCTAAATAACAGAGAATATGAACAGATAGAGGTTATTCGAACTTGCATGTAAAATATATATTTTTTTTTTAGGTAATTAGTAGAATTATTTAAGGCTTTTTATTGATGCATTTTTATAAAAGCAATCATCTTATCCTAATTTTAGTTCCAAACATTTTAATCAATTTTGCGGCAACTTTTCAATCCATATTAGTCAGTTTATAGCAAACTTTTTTTTTATCTCGCGCCGCTGTTTTTCCGTAGTGTTATGATTGTGTCGGAGTGTTATTTCTTTTGGTGCTATTTTGTCAAATTTTAAATTCTGTAAGGTTTTTAGATGCATTTGCATATCTTATGCATGGTTTGTAGATGGTATTATTTCAAATAAACTTTTATTATTATTAGAGACTTATTGGAAGTTAAATAAGTTGATAAAAGATTCCGACCGCGATTAACGTACGAGAATGACATATTTGTTCCCTCTGAAGTTTATAAATATCGCATGTTTGCTTCCCACACCGGTGGCCCGGGTTCGATTCCTGGCCAGGTACTTGATTGTTTGTGTTTGCTTGAAAATGCTTTAAACTTGCTCGAACTTTGCGAAACTGGGCGATTGCGAAACTGGACGAATGATTCCGATTGGATGGAAAGTTCCAGTATAATCTTTTTTAAAAATTAAAAATTTAAAAAAATAAAGTACATTTCTTGCTTGCAACCGTTGTACAATCCCTACAATCCATTTAAATAAAGTTGTTGCCTTGTTACTGCAAGTCTTATTTTAGAATTTCCAATAACTCTATTAAGGCGACTTCATTCAAGAATTTGTTTTGTATAGTTTTTGACACAATCGTAGTAATTACCCTCTCTCTATCAATTTTTTTCTCTAGGGGATAGACAAAGATGTAGATTTAAATTTATTCAAAAAATTAAAATCCTTGAGTGAAAAGTTAGTCTAAAAAAACGTATTTTTTATTCTTGTAAGTATATAGGATTAAAAAAAAACATAAAATAAAATAAAATTAGTTTGCAGCAATGCAGGTAACCGGTTAGAGCTGAGCAGTTGTCCTGAAGTGCGTGAAAAAGTTGCTTGTCAATTAGTAATTAATAAAACATAAAACTAGTTAGTGATTAAAAGCCACGGCATTGCGTCAAAGTAAAATATGCTAGAACGAATTGAAAACAGAGTTAAAGCAATTGTCGTCGAAGCCGTCTGTAAGCATGTCATTTGCCATTGGTCTACCAATAAGGCGCTTACTGTGACGTAACAGCTTGAAAAATGCACCCCTACACAAAATATGATTCCGGAACGTACCACCATTCAATAGGCATGGGTGACACAGCAATGTGACAGCACAATTGTGTCATGGCACAGTGAGAGGGGTGAGCTATAAGCGACTGAAAATTGTGCCAACTATGGCAACACAGATTTATATTTTACTTTGCAGCACATCAATACTGCTTTGTTTTAACGTTGTTTGTTTTATTCTACGTTTCGGTATTCGAGAATTCGGGGAATCCCCGACTCTCATGAGTATCATGTCACTCTGTTATGCGGTCGTGATATAATACGTATATCCTATCCACGGGCTTTTTACCAATCGTGACATTACTTTTAATTGTTTCAGCACTACTGTGACATTGTTGCGACAATTACAACAACTGTGATATGATAAATAGATTTGGACAAGATATAACGCGTCGAACATTCAGATAGCGCACAGTACGTCAGTTACGCCCCATAGCTCACCAAGCTTTAACTTCCACCATCTTGTAAAGTGTCATGGTGTCATACAATTGGTTGTGACATACAAAAGTGTCATTCAACACAGTGTTACCCATGCCTTTTATTCAACACCCTCTTCTTATCACAAAAAAATTAACAAATCTATTCGTTTCATTGACTGAACTTGGGGTGCTTATAATCTTAAACACCCATTACATCAATGAAAAAACAGTGATCTACTCGTTTTATTTACTAAACTCACAGATTATCATCCGGCTACTAACTCTCTCTTTTTAAATCAATATATTGGTAATGTCATTCTAAAATAGCCCTGGGATTATTTTGCCAATTTGTAACAATATGTGAATGACTTTCTTCCATCATCGCTATGAATTAGAGAATAAATAAAAAATTAGCTGTAAATTAAAAAGAGATGCAAATGAGTATGTTCGAAAATTACAATTTTTGTCGGGGTGCACTTTTAAAATTACGTCACGGTCAGCTCCTTATTACTATACCATTGGCACACTTTTGCCTCGGATTGTCGCTATTTTAATTTACTTTACCTCCACTCCACTACAGAACACCAAAAAGAGTTCTTAAAATGCAAAAATTGAATAATTAAACCATTTTTTAAACTTATGTAAGAATGAACTAAAACACGCTATAGGTTAAAATTCGGATTAATTTACATAGTCTTCTTTATTATGTAGTTAAGCTTCTATGTACACCGGGCATGTACACTAGCTGGTGTAAAGAAACATCAAAGCCGTTTTCAAGCGAATAACTACCTCCATAAACCTAGCAAGCCCACCTCAATAAAAATTTAAAAAATGTATTCCAGAATTATGTGCTTTTTATGTGCTAATTTCGTCCACTTTTTAAAATTTTTGTGCTCCTTTGGTTTCCACGGAAATTTAAAAAAATGATTGGCGTGCTAGCTTTATATAAAGCTAGCAAGCCCATACAGAAATAATCAATATTTTTATAATATTTATATGCGAAAATTAAGTGCTTTTTATGTGCTCCCGTTTGCTAAAAACAAAATTCCATTTATCAAGTTTTTAACCTTTTTTTTTAAAGAAAATGTGTGGGCTGGCTAGGTTTATATAAACCTAGCAAGCCCACCTCAATAAACCTCAATAAAAATAAATAAAATACATTCCAGAATTATGTGCTCTTTATGTGCTAATTTCGTCCACTTTTTAAAATTTTTGTGCTCCTTTGGTTTCCACGGAAATTTAAAAAAATGATTGGCGTGCTAGCTTTATATAAAGCTAGCAAGCCCATACAGAAATAATCAATATTTTTATAATATTTATATGCGAAAATTAAGTGCTTTTTATGTGAAGAAAAGAAAATGTGTGGGCTGGCTAGGTTTATATAAACCTAGCAAGCCCATACAGAAATAATCAATATTTTTATAATATTTATATGCGAAAATTAAGTGCTTTTTATGTGCTCCCGTTTGCTAAAAACAAAATTTCATTTATCAAGCTTTTAAGCTTTTTTTTTTTTTAAATGTGTGCCCATACAGAAATAATCAATATTTTTATAATATTTATATGCGAAAATTAAGTGCTTGTTATGTGCTCCCGTTTGTTAAAAACAAAATTTCATTTATCAAGTTTTTAAGCTTTTTTTTTTTTAAAATGTGTGGGCTGGCTAGGTTTATATAAACCTAGCAAGCCCATACAGAAATAATCAATATTTTTATAATATTTATATGCGAAAATTAAGTGCTTTTTATGTGCTCCCGTTTGCTAAAAACAAAATTTCATTTATCAAGTTTTTAAGCTTTTTTTAAAAAAAAAAATGTGTGGGCTGGCTAGGTTTATATAAACCTAGCAAGCCCACCTCAATAAAAATAAATAAAATACATTCCAGAATTATGTGCTCTTTATGTAATAATTTCGTCCACTTTTAAAAATTTTTGTGCTTCTTTGGTTTCCACGGAAATTTAAAAAAATAATTGACGTGCTAGCTTTATATAAAGCTAGCAAGCCAATGCAAAAATTATAAATATTTTTATAATATTTATATGCGAAAATTAAGTGCTTTTTATGTGCTCCCGTTTGCTAAAAACAAAATTCCATTTATCAAGTTTTTAACCTTTTTTTTTAAAGAAAATGTGTGGGCTGGCTAGGTTTATATAAACCTAGCAAGCCCATACAGAAATAATCAATATTTTTATAATATTTATATGCGAAAATTAAGTGCTTTTTATGTGCTCCCGTTTGCTAAAAACAAAATTTCATTTATCAAGTTTTTAAGCTTTTTTAAAAAAAAAAATGTGTGGGCTGGCTGGGTTTATATAAACCTAGCAAGCCCACCTCAATAAAAATAAATAAAATACATTCCAGAATTATGTGCTCTTTATGTGCTAATTTCGTCCACTTTTTAAAATTTTTGTGCTTCTTTGGTTTCCACGGAAATTTAAAAAAATGATTGACGTGCTAGCTTTATATAAAGCTAGCAAGCCAATGCAAAAATTATAAATATTTTTATGCCCACCTCAATAAAAATTTAAAAAATTTATTCCAGAATTATGTGCTCTTTATGTGCTAATTTCGTCCACTTTTTAAAATTTTTGTGCTCCTTTGGTTTCCACGGAAATTTAAAAAAATGATTGATGTGCTAGCTTTATATAAAGCTAGCAAGCCAATGCAAAAATTATAAATATTTTTATAATATTTATATGCGAAAATTAAGTGCTTTTTATGTGCTCCCGTTTGCTAAAAACAAAATTCCATTTATCAAGTTTTTAACCTTTTTTTTTAAAGAAAATGTGTGGGCTGGCTAGGTTTATATAAACCTAGCAAGCTAGCTTTATATAAAGCTAGCAAGCCAATGCAAAAATTATAAATATTTTTATAATATTTATATGCGAAAATTAAGTGCTTTTTATGTGCTCCCGTTTGCTAAAAACAAAATTCCATTTATCAAGTTTTTAACCTTTTTTTTTAAAGAAAATGTGTGGGCTGGCTAGGTTTATATAAACCTAGCAAGCCCATACAGAAATAATCAATATTTTTATAATATTTATATGCGAAAATTAAGTGCTTTTTATGTGCTCCCGTTTGCTAAAAACAAAATTTCATTTATCAAGTTTTTAAGCTTTTTTTAAAAAAAAATGTGTGGGCTGGCTAGGTTTATATAAACCTAGCAAGCCCATACAGAAATAATCAATATTTTTATAATATTTATATGCGAAAATTAAGTGCTTTTTATGTGCTCCCGTTTGCTAAAAACAAAATTTCATTTATCAAGTTTTTAAGCTTTTTTTTAAAAAAAAATGTGTGGGCTGGCTAGGTTTATATAAACCTAGCAAGCCAATCATTTTTTTAATTTCCGTGGAAACCAAAGGAGCACAAAAATTTTAAAAAGTGGACGAAATTAGCACATAAAGAGCACATAATTCTGGAATAAATTTTTTAAATTTTTATTGAGGTGGGCATAAAAATATTTATAATTTTTGCATTGGCTTGCTAGCTTTATATAAAGCTAGCACGTCAATCATTTTTTTAAATTTCCGTGGAAACCAAAGAAGCACAAAAATTTTAAAAAGTGGACGAAATTAGCACATAAAGAGCACATAATTCTGGAATGTATTTTATTTATTTTTATTGAGGTGGGCTTGCTAGGTTTATATAAACCTAGCCAGCCCACACATTTTTTTTTTAAAAAAAGCTTAAAAACTTGATAAATGAAATTTTGTTTTTAGCAAACGGGAGCACATAAAAAGCACTTAATTTTCGCATATAAATATTATAAAAATATTGATTATTTCTGTATGGGCTTGCTAGCTTTATATAAAGCTAGCACGCCAATCATTTTTTTAAATTTCCGTGGAAACCAAAGGAGCACAAAAATTTTAAAAAGTGGACGAATATAGCACATAAAGAGCACATAATTCTGGAATAATTTTTTTAAATTTTTATTGAGGTGGGCATAAAAATATTTATAATTTTTGCATTGGCTTGCTAGCTTTATATAAAGCTAGCACGTCAATCATTTTTTTAAATTTCCGTGGAAACCAAAGAAGCACAAAAATTTTAAAAAGTGGACGAAATTAGCACATAAAGAGCACATAATTCTGGAATGTATTTTATTTATTTTTATTGAGGTGGGCTTGCTAGGTTTATATAAACCTAGCCAGCCCACACATTTTTTTTTTAAAAAAGCTTAAAAACTTGATAAATGAAATTTTGTTTTTAGCAAACGGGAGCACATAAAAAGCACTTAATTTTCGCATATAAATATTATAAAAATATTGATTATTTCTGTATGGGCTTGCTAGGTTTATATAAACCTAGCCAGCCCACACATTTTTTTTTTTAAAAAAGCTTAAAAACTTGATAAATGAAATTTTGTTTTTAGCAAACGGGAGCACATAAAAACCACTTAATTTTCGCATATAAATATTATAAAAATATTGATTATTTCTGTATGGGCTTGCTAGCTTTATATAAAGCTAGCACGCCAATCATTTTTTTAAATTTCCGTGGAAACCAAAGGAGCACAAAAATTTTAAAAACTGGACGAAATTAGCACATAAAGAGCACATAATTCTGGAATAATTTTTTTAAATTTTTATTGAGGTGGGCATAAAAATATTTATAATTTTTGCATTGGCTTGCTAGCTTTATATAAAGCTAGCACGTCAATCATTTTTTTAAATTTCCGTGGAAACCAAAGAAGCACAAAAATTTTAAAAAGTGGACGAAATTAGCACATAAAGAGCACATAATTCTGGAATGTATTTTATTTATTTTTATTGAGGTGGGCTTGCTAGGTTTATATAAACCTAGCCAGCCCACACATTTTTTTTAAAAAAAAGCTTAAAAACTTGATAAATGAAATTTTGTTTTTAGCAAACGGGAGCACATAAAAAGCACTTAATTTTCGCATATAAATATTATAAAAATATTGATTATTTCTGTATGGGCTTGCTAGGTTTATATAAACCTAGCCAGCCCACACATTTTTTTTTAAAAAAAGCTTAAAAACTTGATAAATGAAATTTTGTTTTTAGCAAACGGGAGCACATAAAAAGCACTTAATTTTCGCATATAAATATTATAAAAATATTGATTATTTCTGTATGGGCTTGCTAGCTTTATATAAAGCTAGCACGCCAATCATTTTTTTAAATTTCCGTGGAAACCAAAGGAGCACAAAAATTTTAAAAAGTGGACGAAATTAGCACATAAAGAGCACATAATTCTGGAATAATTTTTTTAAATTTTTATTGAGGTGGGCATAAAAATATTTATAATTTTTGCATTGGCTTGCTAGCTTTATATAAAGCTGGCACATCAATCATTTTTTTAAATTTCCGTGGAAACCAAAGGAGCACAAAAATTTTAAAAAGTGGACGAAATTAGCACATAAAGAGCACATAATTCTGGAATAAATTTTTTAAATTTTTATTGAGGTGGGCATAAAAATATTTATAATTTTTGCATTGGCTTGCTAGCTTTATATAAAGCTAGCACGTCAATTATTTTTTTAAATTTCCGTGGAAACCAAAGAAGCACAAAAATTTTAAAAAGTGGACGAAATTAGCACATAAAGAGCACATAATTCTGGAATGTATTTTATTTATTTTTATTGAGGTGGGCTTGCTAGGTTTATATAAACCCAGCCAGCCCACACATTTTTTTTTTAAAAAAGCTTAAAAACTTGATAAATGAAATTTTGTTTTTAGCAAACGGGAGCACATAAAAAGCACTTAATTTTCGCATATAAATATTATAAAAATATTGATTATTTCTGTATGGGCTTGCTAGGTTTATATAAACCTAGCCAGCCCACACATTTTCTTTAAAAAAAAAGGTTAAAAACTTGATAAATGGAATTTTGTTTTTAGCAAACGGGAGCACATAAAAAGCACTTAATTTTCGCATATAAATATTATAAAAATATTTATAATTTTTGCATTGGCTTGCTAGCTTTATATAAAGCTAGCACGTCAATTATTTTTTTAAATTTCCGTGGAAACCAAAGAAGCACAAAAATTTTTAAAAGTGGACGAAATTATTACATAAAGAGCACATAATTCTGGAATGTATTTTATTTATTTTTATTGAGGTGGGCTTGCTAGGTTTATATAAACCTAGCCAGCCCACACATTTTTTTTTTTAAAAAAAGCTTAAAAACTTGATAAATGAAATTTTGTTTTTAGCAAACGGGAGCACATAAAAAGCACTTAATTTTCGCATATAAATATTATAAAAATATTGATTATTTCTGTATGGGCTTGCTAGGTTTATATAAACCTAGCCAGCCCACACATTTAAAAAAAAAAAAAGCTTAAAAACTTGATAAATGAAATTTTGTTTTTAACAAACGGGAGCACATAACAAGCACTTAATTTTCGCATATAAATATTATAAAAATATTGATTATTTCTGTATGGGCTTGCTAGGTTTATATAAACCTAGCCAGCCCACACATTAAAAAAAAAAAAAAGCTTAAAAGCTTGATAAATGAAATTTTGTTTTTAGCAAACGGGAGCACATAAAAAGCACTTAATTTTCGCATATAAATATTATAAAAATATTGATTATTTCTGTATGGGCTTGCTAGGTTTATATAAACCTAGCCAGCCCACACATTTTCTTTTCTTCACATAAAAAGCACTTAATTTTCGCATATAAATATTATAAAAATATTGATTATTTCTGTATGGGCTTGCTAGCTTTATATAAAGCTAGCACGCCAATCATTTTTTTAAATTTCCGTGGAAACCAAAGGAGCACAAAAATTTTAAAAAGTGGACGAAATTAGCACATAAAGAGCACATAATTCTGGAATGTATTTTATTTATTTTTATTGAGGTGGGCTTGCTAGGTTTATATAAACCTAGCCAGCCCACACATTTTTTTTTTAAAAAAGCTTAAAAACTTGATAAATGAAATTTTGTTTTTAGCAAACGGGAGCACATAAAAAGCACTTAATTTTCGCATATAAATATTATAAAAATATTGATTATTTCTGTATGGGCTTGCTAGGTTTATATAAACCTAGCCAGCCCACACATTTTTTTTAAAAAAAAGCTTAAAAACTTGATAAATGAAATTTTGTTTTTAGCAAACGGGAGCACATAAAAAGCACTTAATTTTCGCATATAAATATTATAAAAATATTGATTATATCTGTATGGGCTTGCTAGGTTTATATAAACCTAGCCAGCCCACACATTTAAAAAAAAAAAAAACTTAAAAGCTTGATAAATGAAATTTTGTTTTTAGCAAACGGGAGCACATAAAAAGCACTTAATTTTCGCATATAAATATTATAAAAATATTGATTATTTCTGTATGGGCTTGCTAGGTTTATATAAACCTTGCCAGCCCACACATTTTCTTTAAAAAAAAAGGTTAAAAACTTGATAAATGGAATTTTGTTTTTAGCAAACGGGAGCACATAAAAAGCACTTAATTTTCGCATATAAATATTATAAAAATATTGATTATTTCTGTATGGGCTTGCTAGCTTTATATAAAGCTAGCACGCCAATCATTTTTTTAAATTTCCGTGGAAACCAAAGAAGCACAAAAATTTTAAAAAGTGGACGAAATTAGCACATAAAGAGCACATAATTCTGGAATGTATTTTATTTATTTTTATTGAGGTTTATTGAGGTGGGCTTGCTAGGTTTATATAAACCTAGCCAGCCCACACATTTTCTTTAAAAAAAAAGGTTAAAAACTTGATAAATGGAATTTTGTTTTTAGCAAACGGGAGCACATAAAAAGCACTTAATTTTCGCATATAAATATTATAAAAATATTGATTATTTCTGTATGGGCTTGCTAGCTTTATATAAAGCTAGCACGCCAATCATTTTTTTAAATTTCCGTGGAAACCAAAGGAGCACAAAAATTTTAAAAAGTGGACGAAATTAGCACATAAAAAGCACATAATTCTGGAATACATTTTTTAAATTTTTATTGAGGTGGGCTTGCTAGGTTTATGGAGGTCGAATAACTAGTAATTACTAGTACTTACTATTGGCGTTCAAGCGGCCTTGGTAAATACCACTCCTTGAAGAGTGACGTCATGAATGAGCCCTTTGTACGTCATCGTTTATAACCGGTAATTACCACACTTTCGAGGAAGGTTATTGGGTTTTCTAACATCACAATCATTTTTGTTTCTTTTTTAGTTAATTTTTGCAATAAGTGGAATTTCTGATACACGAAATATCATTAAAAAAACAGTATCATTGTACTCCTCTAACCAGTGTTTATTATATTTAAGTTTTTCTTTTCCAAATTATGCCCATTTCGAATCAAATACGCCAGTATTTGAGAGTCGGTCTAGAAGAACTCGAATTCGAGAATGGCAAGAAGATTATTATTCATCTTTTAAAAGGCCTACTGAAACCAACTAAACTTATTTAAAAAATCGCAAAAAGCAACAACAAACAATAATCGGTAATAAAAAAAAGCTATTCAAGCGGCGTTTCTGCGGTAATAGGCTAAGGGTCTAAACAGCTGATTTTAAATGTAAACCAAGGGATAACCAGAGGTAATTACTAGTTATTCGATTGAAAACAGCTCAAGCGTAATACGTAAGATGTGTGTGTGACACAACATGCGTCCTTCACAAAATATAGGTTACGTCCGCTGGTTACGTCATGATACGTGTGGTGGCTTTTAGTCTCTATAACTCGTTTTAGATTTGGTAAGTACTGCGCGTGTAAATAACTCATTAATTTATTAATTGATTGATTGTAATATTGTTTCTTTGTTATATATTTCTTTAACTATTAATTTGTTTAGGTGAATCGACTAGAGCGACGTTTGGTCCGTGGCGGAAACCCCCGTCTTCAATCAGAACGTTCCTCGTCTATTGACAGCACAGATGATGACAAATTCCGGGCGGACGACCCTTCGTTGAGGCTAAACTTATCCCCGGAGAGTCCTTGCGAACCTCCGCCAACTCCCAGTTTTGCAGAATTAGGCACAAAAAATAATTTAGTTACTGACCCCAATATGAATATTCAGACCACAAACGCAAATGTATGACGGATGTTTGGTTTTAGTAGGGTATATTAATTGTTTTAGATGGCCAATGAATATTAAAAGTATAAAGGTCAGTTCATTTATTGTTAACAAAGTCAAACCTTCTGAAAGCAATAACATCGGATTTTTACATTGCTAAGTCAGTTCTTAATTTAGAACTTTTTTAAATGTTACTTCTGTTGGTTGTATTGACAGGGTTCATAGTGACCAAAACCTAAAAAAGTCAGGAAATTTAAAACTCAAAAGGTCAGGGAATTTCATGAAAATTTGACAAAAACCTGGACGGTGACATACAAACTGCTGAAAAACCTATTTAATCTTAGACTTATCTATGGCCATTAAAAATCGGGTTTACGTCATCTCTTTAGGGTGCCGTCAGTTGTTTTCTACATGTATATACAATTGCGCTCTCTTTTTTTGAAGAAATTAGATGAAAAGAGACAAAATGTAATTTTCGTGGTATACACTTAATATTTTTCATTTCAAACCAAATTGTCAAACAATTTTTGTAATTTTGTTTCCATGGGATTACAAAACTAAGCAGTTATTAAGATCTTATTAGATAATTATTGAAATACAGCCAGGCTATAATATATTTTGACACATTCACATTGAAAACTGACAGTTAATCCTTCAAAATTGACATACCAAAGTCGAATTTAAAACTTTCGTCGTTTATTTTCAATTAATAAAAGAAGGCACTATTTATTCCGGTTCATATAGTAAACAAAGGCCGTGTATTGAAAGATCACAGCTGATATTACAATGTGAAGGTGTCAAAATTGTGCCTGGCACTATTATAGCCTGGCTTTATTTTAATAATTCTCTATTGTCAGGCTTCGCCTCCTATGAGTGTCCTTATCCACGACGGATAATAAACTAACGGCTACAGAAAAGGCAGGGACATTACAGTAAATGTTAACTTTAAGTGAGATAGGTCAATCTAAACTTTCAGTCAAAAGTGCCGCTTTTAATCCAGAGGACTAATGAAGCTTTTTATAAATTACCAAATCCAAACAATATAGAGTTGGATGTAGAGAAATACAGGGTGTCTCTAAAAGGTCTGTACAAAATCTTAGCACATATTCCTGAGGTCAAAATAAGTCGATTTAATGCAATTTACCTTACTCCAAAATTGCTCCGTTTCAAAGATGTGGCGAATTTAAAAATTAAATTTTTAAATAAAAAAATTTTATGAGCGAAATTTCCGAAAAGCAACAAACTTTAATAAAGCTTTGAGAACAATAGTCAGTAGAAAACTGGCCGTTGCTATGACATTTTGCCAGTGTAAAACACTCTAGTAAAATAGTCATTCAAAATAATTTCGGTATTCCGTTGCGGCATCGAACACTAAAAACGGAAATATCTCGAATACGCTGAGAAAAAAGTTATAGTCATTTTAAACTATAAAAAGAGCATTATGAAGCGCCCTCTAACGGCTACAGTGAAAAGGTATCCATATTTAGGGTTCGCATCCCAAAAAACCCCCGAGTACCAATTTTTAAAGTAATGCGTTAAAAAATTTTCATAAATTTTAAGACAATCGATTTTTAATTTTTAAATTTACCAACCTTTATCTCTGAAACGGAGCAATTTCGAACTAATTTTGACCTCAGGAATATGTGCTAAGATTTTGTACAGACCTTTTAGCGACACCCTGTATAATAAACATTAGTATAAATAAAGAATGGCGAAAGACCCAATTATTACTACTGTAGAAATCTATTTGTAATTTGTAAACTTTGATTACGATTTTTATTTATTAGAAACCTATTTATTATGAGCATTTCAACTTGGTGTATGTATCGATATAAGCTGAACTGATTGTTATCAGGGACATTAAGAGTACGGACAAAAAGCGAAGAATTAATACTAATTCGTATACGAATTTCACTTGATTTTTCAATTTATTCCTATAATATTGAGAATACAGAGTGTTCCAAATAAATCTAACTCTCTTATTTAGCTTCCAACAATACTGGATAAATATACCAGAACTGGCTCACTCTAAAGAGTTCATTAAAGGACCTTGTAGAAACAGAGCCAAAAACATCATTGGACTTAACAGACAGGAGATACGTATAGTAACTGGTATTTTTACGGGTCACTGTCGACTGAGAGTACCCATGCACAGAATGAGACTAACAGAAGAGACCGAATGTAGACTGTGTATGGAGGATGACGAAATAGTCAGTCATCTACAGTGTGTCTCATTATATATTTCCCACCCTTTTAGACCATTAATAATTGATATAGGAATATACAAGAAATTGTGTTCGAATTCGCGAAATTTTTGCTTTTAAATTGCATCTTGACTTTATTCCTGATGCTTACCATATTTGACAGGCGCTCAAATTTATAGTTTTTGTAAATTGGATACTCCTTATATTATTTAATTAATAGATTAGGCTTGGAACATATTTTCCAAAAATACCCGATATGCCGTAGTTTAGAACCATAGTTTCTGAGATATTTGCAATTATAACAGTACCGCTCTTGTGTTAATTTTAGTATCCTTATTCCAAATTATGTCAGTCCCCCCCATGTATCAACAGTGACAATGACACAACTTTGTTGTCGTTACCGGTTGTCATTTTGAGCGTCATTAAAAAAAAATAGTTGTCATTGTCATTGACTAACATAGTTCGAAATAAGGACACTGAAATTAACACAAAAGTGTTAATGTTATTTTTTTATCATTTAAAAATTTATCGCTAATATTTCAGAAACTATTTATCAAAACTGCGACATATGGGGTATTTTTGGAAAGTACATTCCAAGCCTAATCTATTAATTAAATAATATAAGGACCATCCAATTTACAAAAACTATAAATTTGATCGCCTGTAAAATACGGTAAGCATCAGGAATAAACTCAAGATGCAATTTAAAAGTAAAAATTTCGCGAGTTCGAACACAATTTATTTTATATTCCTACATCAATTATTAATGGTCTAAATGGGTGGGAAACAATATAATGAGACACCCTGTACTGTGCGAATGTCCGGCTATTGCACGTTTACGTCAGGACACTTTAGGTAAAGCTCAGATTGACTCAGAAGATCTAAACAGTGTCTCACCGAAACTGATAGCCGGCCTTTTTGGAGAACTAGGCATACAGTGGTGAGAAAGCACTCAAAAGTGAGCCACAATAGACCCACTGGTGGTAGCAGTGGGAGGGGAGCAAGACCCACTCACATATGAATTATTATCATTAACACTCTTACCGTTTCCAAAATCGTCATGTAGTTACTTTTATCTAGAAAACCCTGTATTTAAAGAATATTATTTTAATGAAAGCTTAAATACAAGCCCAATTATTTTAGTTTTTTTTTCAAAAAATACATTTCCGTCCTCCGCAGACAAGATCCAACTGGATTTGGAAATTTCACCCAGCAACTTTACGGCACTTACGAAAAAATCACGGATCACCTTTGATCCGTGAAAAAATGTTGCAATGTTCGATTATAAAATAATAATTTTAAAAAAAATATTGTGTGTGCTTAAGACCACACGGCAGAAGTGTAAACTTCAACAAGGTAAAATTAATAATACTGGCCAATAACATATTCTGCAAAGCGGACCGAACCGAACTCTTCTGTGTACTGACCTTCATCTGCATCATCATATCGCTCGCTGAATGTTTCTCACAGTTAGTCGACTGGAGCCGATTTCACCCGAATGAGCGTTACATAGCCGAGCCTGACGGCTCAGTTCAATTCACTACCCACTAAAACTGCTAAACGCGCCTAAAGAAGTTTACACTTCAATAATTCAGTCCTCTTAATTGACTTCTTGTTGGGTTTATTTTTCGTGGTCGTTGTATGGATTCTGTACAGTTTTAGCTTTTTGTCCTAATGTCCCAATTTTAGGTCGCTTAAGGCCTTGAAACATTTTAGTAAATTGTAGAAATTAGTAGAAAATAAAAAAGCAATTTTATATTATTTACTTTTCTATTCCTTATAGATTGTGATTAAATGGTTCCCTTTGTTGGGACGATCTTTCTTTAATTTTTTATCATATTGCATAGTTTTAGAGAAAAGAGATACTATCGAATATTTTACTCAAACATTATTGTAACTATTAAGAAACATATTGTACACAACACATAGCAGAAACTTAAAAGTAAAAAAAATCTCATATTTTTAAACGTCATAAGCCAATTTGGGATATGACTGATCAAAAAATATTACTAGTACCCACAAGAACACGAAAAAGTTGACTAAAAGTATCTGCAGTAATTTTTTTATTTGAAAAATACTGGCTAAAAACTGATGAGCACATTCTGCCCTTTTTTTATGACGCATTTAGATAAACCCACAGCTAATGCTTTCATAAAGAAGCCATCTGTTTTCCTCTACTCTATTTTTTTGGCATTTGGAACTTTTATAGCGTGCCTGCAAATAAAGATAGACACGCAGTTAATAATTTTAATTTAATTTATTAAGATTTTAAATGCGGAAGATCGTGCTAATAAAAAGAGCTAAAGTATATTTATTTTTATTTGTAAGTTTGATTTATTAATTTTGGGTCAGTCATCATAATTTTGGTGATCTGTAGTATATTTATTCTACCCATAAAGGCGATACAAAAACTTAAATTTAAAATTGTTTTGATCAGTGATTTTTTTGCTTGCATGAACAGGGTGTCTCATTATATTTTTTCCCACCCTTTTAGACCATTAATAATTGATATAGGAATATACAATAAATTGTGTACGAATTCGCGAAATTTTTACTTTTAAATTGCATCTTAACGTTATTCCTGATGCTTACCGTATTTGACAGGCGCTCAAATTTTTTGTAAATTGATTAGGCTTGCAACATATTTTCCAAAAATACCCGATATGCCGTAGTTTAGAGCCATAATTTCTGAAAATATAACAGTACCGCTCTTGTATTAATTTTAGTATCCTTATTCCACATTATGTTGGTTCCCATTTATCAACAGTGACAATGACATGATGTGACACGACATATAAACTTTGTTGTCGTTGTCACTGTTTATACATGGGGACTAACATAGTTCGAAATAAGGACACTGAAATTAACACAAAAGTGGTAATGTTATTTTTTTATCATTTAAGAAATTATCGCTAATATTTCAGAAACTATTTATCAAAACTGCGACATATGTGGTACTTTTGGCAAGTATATTCCAAGCCTAATCTATTAATTAAATATTTCAGAAACTATTTATCAAAACTGCGACATATGTGGTATTTTTGGAAAGTATATTCCAAGCCTAATCTATTAATTAAATATATAAATTTGAACGCCTGTCAAATACGGTAAGCATCAGGAATAAAGTCAAGATGCAATTTAAAAGTAAAAGTTTCGCGAATTTAAACATAATTTCTTTTATATTCCTATTTCAATTATTAATAGTCTAAAAGGGTGTGAAAAAATATAATGAGACACCCCGTACACGATTTAAAAGTATACGATATCTTTAAAACTACTTACATCAGGGCAGTAATTTTTAGCTTATTAAAAGAACCTAACCCTATCTCTCCTTGAAATGTTACATTTTTTTTGTTTTTGAAATGTTTTTATTTTTAATTTTATCAATATTTTAGCAATATCTCAACTTAATTGCAGGGTAAGAAATGATAAGTTGAAAAATATGTAGAGAGTAGAATATTGCTAATTTTCTTAATAATATACATACAAAATAGAATTTCTTACCTTTATTAAAAACATAAACCAATATCTTTTTTTTTCTTATGAAAAAAATATATATATTTAAAAATGTTTTTTATTAAGAGTACTAAAACAAAACAAAAAATAATGCAGTTATGAAAATTAAGATTTTTGCATGTTTTTTATCATTAATATTTTTTTATTCAATCGATCATTTTCCGATCCTGAATTTATAATATAATATAATATTCATAGAAAGATAAGTATCCTTTTTTTTTATATATTTTAGTTACACCACGTGGTGTTTTATTTTTCAGGCAGTTTAAAGACTTTTTAGACAAGCCAATGTTCTTAAAATATCGCAATACTAGTAAATGTTTAAGCAAAATTTATCTTTATTTAAATTTAAAAAAAATATATCAAAAATGTTTAAATTTAGAAGTTTCCATGCCCTTCATGGCTAGAATATATTTACCGAAAATCATCAAAATCGGTGAGGTGGTCTGCCCAACCACTGTTTAATTTGATATAAAATAACCCTTATGTTTATGTACTTTTGTGGTGATTTAATGGTGCATTTTAGTATTACTTTGAGTATTAATCAGTTTTTATACCACCTTACTTATTAATATTTTACTAAATTTTAATAGTACTTAATAGATAATTATTGAAATACAGCCAGGCTATAATTGTGCCAGGCACAAGTTTGACACATTCACATTGAAAACTGACAGTTGATCTTCAATATTGACACCAAAGTCGAATTTAAAACTTTCGTCGTTTATTTTCAATTAGTAAAAGAAGGCACTATTTATTCCGGTTCATATAGTAAACAAAGGCCGTGTGTTGAAAGATCACAGCTGATATTACAATGTGAAGGTGTCAAAATTGTGCCTGGCCCTATTATAGCCTGGCTTTATTTCAATAATTATCTAATGTTTGATAATCTCTTATTAATTTTGGTTTATTCCAAAACTATAAGAAAAAACATACATGGTGTCCAAGGTGTGCGTATACCCATTTAAAACCTAGGGGCGATTGTTTGTTTTCAACAATTTCAAAAATCTATATTGCTATACCGAGAACGCGTTCTCGAATGGTGGTTTTTACGACTTCCGGCGCCTCCTGGATGTAGCCTATCCAAACCGGAAGGCTCTTGTTTTATATAGAATATGCATGGTCTTGGTGGCCCTGATTGGTTCAGTGGGCGAGGTATCCGATTGCCAATCAGAGGGTGTGTGGTTCGAATCCCATGCCTGCCACTACAAACTCGAACCTACTCTCCGTTTGTGAATACAGATTTACCGGAAGTAGGGATAAAGCCTGCCAGCTGGGCGAAGTTTGGGCATCAACGAAGTAGGCAAATTTGATGATGAATTCAAGACCGTTGTTCGGAAGTCACGTTAAGCCGGTGGTCCCGTGTTAAGAGCGTAGATGGCGCTAGCACGTTAAAGACCCCTGTGTTCGACAAAGACAATCAGGCAAAATTAAATCCTCCTTTGAGAAAAGAACATTGCCTACCATGGGGGTCTATCTGTATATGAATGTGAGTGTGTTGTGATTGTCCAAATCAGAAATCAGAGCATTAAGTTGCAGGCTGTGGCTAGATGGCCTTTGATGCATAGGCCAACCAAACCGAAATATGAATGAATGAATGCATGGTCTTAGAGAGAGTTAGGAACACTATTTTTTCTTCGAGCATGCGGAAAACATAAATCAAAAATTATTAAAATACGTTTTTTTAAATTCCTGGTTTTTGTATGCACACCACATAATGAAACTATAAGACTGGGGACTATTGGCAAGATCGTTGTCATGCAGATAAGGCATTGAAACCTTGACAAACTTTGACAATGCTATATGGTTCTTGACAAGTTTGGTTATTAAGGACACTGAAAAAATAATTATTAAGGTACCGATTCTTAGGTTTTTCAAAAGGTGCGGGAAAGTGGCACTTTCAAAACTTAAATACGTGCGGTTCGGCTCTTTCCGCACGCTCGTAGAAAAAAGTTATATGCAAAATATCCTCCCCCCTCTCGGCTTTAAAAGGGTATATGACATCCTATATATGCACAAAATATTTTCTTAAAGTAGGATACTTGAGTTTATAAATTTAGCTGCTTAATATTTTATATTTATTATTTAAGCTATTTTCCTAGCAAGTGCAAAAAGCCAATTTTCCCGCTTCGCAATGGAAAAGTTTTTTAAAAACTTATTGTAGGCCAAAAATCCTTATTGTTTTTACCATTTTTTATAAATTAATATAGGTTCTTACAAGCGGATTTTAAAAACGCCAGTACTTGCATTGCAAAAAAAAATTCTAATTGGCAATGGCGGTTGGCCTGAACTCTGCAATGCATCAGGCGTGAAAAAAAATTGTTTACTTGTTAGGAAAACAGCTATTTTCTTATCTGATAGCTTGTTTAATTTCTTAGTAGCAAGCCCAAAATTTGATTTTGGTCGAAATAAGTCTATGTCATATCAACCGAATGGAAAGTATTTTTGATTTTTTAAGTTAAAAAAAATATAATTGATTTTTATATAATTTTTTTAAAATTTAAAAACCAAACAAACATATTTATGTTTCCTTCTACTTCATGTCCTAAGCGCTAATTGATTTATTATGGACTTATCTCGGAGCCCTACGTTTTGACATGTAATTGTTGTTTCTATATTTTTTTTATGTTTTTAAAATTTATTTTACTTAGGGAAACATTCCACTAACTTTTAATACTCACACAGGCTTGGCCATTATGTTTTTAATAAATTTTAATTTCCTGTTTTATTGTTACCTACCTACTTAATTGTTCAATTTTAAAAAGGTATTTATTTATATTCTTTATATTTAAACTTTAAAAAAATATGTTTAATTCTACGTTTATTATTATTAATGGTTGATGTATTATTTTCTATAAAACAAAATACATAAACATTTGTAACAGAATATGAGTTTTTTAAATAAAATTATTTATTCTTATTGCTACCTTGTGTGTATGACATACTTGTAAATTTTAGAGATCCGACAAGCGATCATTCATTTCTGATTTTGCGTCTAGGTTAAAGAGGTTTTACTGCTAACACTTCAGGGTTCGTATCTCACCCAGAGAACTTAGTAATGACTTGTTTTATAGGCTATTAGTTCGTCTTTATTTTACTAGAAGTCTGTGGTTATTACAATACGAAGCCCACGAGAAAGACCGGCCCGGGCGCGGAAATATCACGTGACCGTAGAAGGGTCACAAAAGAACGCCTCCCGGCCGCGTATTTACGTTTCCGTGCTGATTTCACGGCAGCGCTGTTTTGAAATAGACACGGAAATGTTGCAACATATTTGGTTACAAATGCGTGTTGATTTTAAGGCGCCGAGGCTCGAACAAGGCACGTATTTGTATTGAATTACGCAGCGCAGGGGTTTACTTATTAATGCACATTTGAAACTTAAATTGGATTCACGTTGTTTATTAGTTTAATTTTGAGGTTATATGTTTGTTAATATGAAAATTATGGAGCAGTTTAAAAATATTTGTACTCATATTACTCAAGATTTTGAAATTCTTTGAAGTTTGAAGAACACACTTCCATTAACTATACCTGCAAATTTCAGTGTTCATTGTCTTACACCGGCAACTACGACGACAGATGTTCTTTTATTAATAAATTTTAATGATTTAAATGATTTTCACTTGATTTCTAACCACATGAAAATAGAAAGTTTCAAAAACCTAACCTAACGAAAGCTAATCAATCAAATCTAACCGAACCGAAGCAAAGCAAACTAACCCAATAATTTTTTTCAAAAAAAAAAACTTCCTACCCGGGATCCTAGAGGATGTGAATCCGAACCAAACCGATCCTAACTAAACCGAACCAAACCTAACCTAACCAAACTAAACTACAACACTATTCACACCCTCTCGGATCCCGGGAAAGAAGTCAGGAAAGTTTTTTTTTAATTGTTGGTTCAGTTTGCTTTGGTTCGGTTCGGTTTGGTTCAATACGGTTCGGATTCACATCCTCTAGGATCCCGAGTAGGAAGTCAGGAAAGTTTTTTTTTTGAAAAAAATTATTGTTTCAGTTTGCTTTGGTTCGGTTCGGTTAGATTTGATTGCTTAGCTTTCGTTATGTTAGCGTTTTAACCTGACAGTTGAATACGCTTTTGTAATAGTTTAATGAGCGATGTTCTCTTACAGATCCGTGTTCATTTCGAGATCAAAACTCTTAAAATCAACACGTATTTGAACCCAAATATATTGTAACATTTCCGTGTCTATTTCAAAACCGCGCCGACGTGAAATGAGCACGGAAACGTAAATACGCCTCCCGGCCAGCTGTCATTATAAAACATGTGTGTTTTCAGTTTTGGTATGTTTGTTTACGTCGATTTTTTTTTTAATTCGGGCATGAATTTTATGTGAATTTTATCAAAGTTATTAAAATAACGCAGCCCACGAAAAAGACAACAATGCCGCGAACGTGTAGTGTTGTTGGTTGTCGGTCTAACTATAAAACTGAAACCGAATATGTGTCAACTTTTAATTTTCCAGTGGATAAACAACTGCATAAAATTTGGTTGCGAAAAATTCCTAATGATTTAAGTATCTTAAAACGTCCACAAGTTTGCATCAAACCATTGACTTCTATACAGGGCCTTATACAACTCAATGTATCAAACATTTTCCTAACGAGCAGGTTATTTGGTTTGATAAGTGTGTTGTAAATGGAGAGTGTTGAGAGAGCTGATGTCGAGAGGCAACAACTGGAAACTGCAATACAAGAAAGTCTTGAAACCGAGCTTGAAACACTTTGAGCTCATAAGAAATCAAAAGTTTTATCAAAAAATTGAGGATATTTCAAAATGTTATTGCTCTAAAACTAAAATAAACAAAAATTGGATTTTTACCCAAGAGCGTGACAGAGGCTGCCTGTGTCTGATGACATTTTTGAACAACAATCCATCACTGTTAGCATCTCTAGTTGTTGAGGGAAATCTGTCATTTTTTGTAAATGTTAACAATGTGTCCATACCAAAAAACAAACTGCCAAAAAAAGTTGGAGTTTTATTTTTGGACAGCACCGATACACTTGAAGAGCTAATGCAGTTTATTGAAATGAAAGTTGCAAACGGGAAAGAAGTGGTAAAAGATAAGATTGATGACATTTTCGATAGTGAGAGTGAAAAATGTGTTCAATTGTCATTTCTTATTGAACAATTAGGTCTCTTGAAAAGGTCTCCTGAGAATCGCAGATATTGTGGATACACTTTAATGTTGGCTTCGTCTTTGTTTATCCAGTCATCCAGTGCATACATGTCAATTTACACAACTAAGGTAATATGTCTTCTGCACCCTCGCAATATTAAAAACTGATTTGTAAAATATCGCTAACAGATAGTAATCTCTCCGGTAGTGTGCAATATTTAAAAAGTAAGATACAGCTTTTAAAAGAACATGAGTTGGTAGTTAACTTACACTTTGGTGAAATATATATTAAACTTTGTGTTGGGTAATTTTTCAAAAAATTATTGCCGACCAATACATTCAGTTTATTGAACGTGAAAACCCACTTATTCACAAAATCACTTGCTTCTTTTTAATAAATTATTGTGAATTGTTTTATAATAAAAAATTTTCTTTAGATAAGAGAACACAGACAAAGAGGATGACACTCAAAGAAACATTAAAAAACTTAAAGCTTAGGTTTGTTATGTCCAATTTTAAAAGACGTGTATAGATTTGAAGTAACTAACGATATTATGTACCTAATATACCTGAAGATATAAGAGTGCAAATTTTATATATTTTTTTATTTTATAGATTCAGTTCTTTTATCTATAATAAACACATACATCAGCAAAATATTTTTTTCAATTTTTGCCTATATGAGAACAAAAATTTTTTGTCAATTTATTTAAATTGTGTAACAACAGATAATATATTAAGCAATACAATAAGAATCCTGGAACTCCTAAGATCACGTGACCGCCGACTTGCTTCTAACGCGCCATGGCCGGTCTTTATCGTTGGCGGCGTTACAATAAGCCGTTTTGAAGTAGTAGTAGTGGTGGGGAAACCATTTTTCGTCTAGCGACTAGGCACACACGGCGCGCCCTTTTCGCAAACCCCGATTACCATATAGCAAACTGATGCACGTGCCCCTTAGGAATGCAACTTTTCTTTCTCTAAAGCCCGGTGCCCACCCACGAGAAAGTCGTAGGTGGGAATCAGGTGTAAGAGGATTTAATTTGGCAAGTATACATAGTGTACCCACGCTTTTACACCCCTTGGTCCTGCTACATGCTTCTCTATCTAGCATCGCTATCGTCCCAGCAGAACATGGTTATAGACGATAGACTTCTTTTCAGCGCAACAGTCGTGGTCGTCATGAGTTGATTGTAGAAGATTTATGCTGGCGCCAACCTGGTACCGACTAGAGGCCCTCGATACATTTGACACTTGGTGAAAACAAGTGTCAATTGTATCGAGGGCCTCTAGTACCGACTATAGCACTTATGGCAGGCTATTGGTTATTATTCCTGGTTCCTCGGCTGGCTGCGTGTCGGCTCCTGGACTACACCTTCGTATAATCTCGATGTTCAAGGTTAACATATATTTTGCGTGCATCTCATCGCACGCTGATTCGATAACGACTGTTGAACGCTGAAAAGGAGTTTCGAACTTAAAAGCCACTTAAAAACAAATTGGTCAAAATCCAAAATGGCGGCGAAATGTTTAGCGTCATAACTCGAAAACCATTCGTCTGACAAAAAAAATGTACCATACGTTTTTGTAGGAAATTCTATGTCTTTAACTTTTGTTTAAAACTTTTTTTCTAAAACTTACAGTAACCAAGTACCTTAAAATAACTTTTTTGTGCACATCAAATCCAAGATGACGGAGGAAGCCGCCCTCCCCCCCCCCCCTCCAAGGTTGAAAACTCCAATGTCAACAACGTATGTCAAAATCGCGAATACACCACCTTTTGCAAGCTAAAATTCTATGACTGGCTGTGCCCAAAGGGGAGAAAATTAGAGATATCAAAAAAATTACCCCAAAGTTAAATTCACCCCGTCTGGGAAAACATACGTTTATTGAACTAAAATTAAGGAAAAGAATCGGCAACACGCTAGAAGCGTACCTTCTTTCATTTAGCAGCAGTTCCACATTTCACTCGCGACGCCGCGGCTTTTCTTGTGGATGGAATTTCGAAAGCACGTGTGACTTCTTTTAGTGTCTTGTCGGAAGCAAAGATTATAGATTAAAATATATATGTCGGAAGTGGCTCTTCATTCCCCTGTCAAATACCGGGGGGCGCTTCAAACTCCCAGCTTTTCAACAAAGAGAGAAATTATCACCTGATCGGAATTTTTTCCAAACAAGGAGTTTCTTTTTTGAAGGTTTTGGCTAAAGAGCCCAAAAATATCAGAACAAACTTTAAGGTTAGGTTTTCCCGAAAATTTAAATAAAAACAAAAATAACTGGCAGCATTAAACAACTGGACTAATCTTGAATTTTAGAACCTAGGACTTTAGACCCTTTTGTAAATAATGGTGTTTAAGATTAAATTAACATTTTAGTGGCTAGATTGTATATTAATTAATATATTTAACAAATAAGATCAAATAATAAAATCATAACTTCTCATAATCTTAATTTCAATTGTAAACGCATAGTTAATGACCTACCCAAGATATGGATTTTATATATCCAGTTCAGTTCAGTCAGTTTTATCTGGCGAAGGTGCGACGACATTGTCTTTTAATACTCTGCCCCCTAAAAATCAATATCTACAAAAAATAAAAAATCGTCTTCTCCACTAGTGCTCCACCCTCTGTATCGAACCTAAAAAGTTTCATCAGCAGGGGGGGGCCTCGCATGTACGACAAGGAGTAAAAAACGACTAGCCACAGACACGTGAACTTATTATGATCTCAGTGTGGCATATAAGTCAAAAGCGGACTACAACGCCTCTTCTGAGAGCTAAATATACAGTGAAACCTCTCCTTGCGGACACCTCTATTAAGCGGACACTCCCTTTAGGCGGACAAATTTGTTGGAACTAAGCTTTTGCCTATGTCTTTACATGTAAAATTCCCTCCTATAACCGGACACTCTAATAACCGGACGCGGACAATTTTTTTTGGTTAAAAAATTCTGAAACCTCCCTTAACCGGACGCGAACCTCTAAAAACGGCACGAAATGGGCATAAACATTATGTAGTATGTTGGCAACAAGGCACTCTGCAGCCTAGGAATTACCTCTTTCCGTTTTAATGCGGAGACGAAATACATCTGTCGTATTTACAACATTATTTGATTCAGCGGGACTGCTGTGTTTATTGTTCAGTTGGGTAATAATAGATCTCTTTGAAATGGCGCCTAGTAAACAACTTCGTATTTTATGTGGAAAAATGGAAGTTGTTAACGTTTCATGGAAGGAACATCTATCAGCACGAAAGATCGCCGAAAAATTTAATGTCGGAAAATCTCAGGCAGCGGAAATTGTTAATAAATATATATATCAAAATTTCGCAGTTCCCTCTCTTAAGCGGACACCTCCAATAAGCGGACAAAATCGACGGAACCGTGAGTGTCCGCTTATGGGAGGTTTCACTGTATACGTATATTATTATGTGCCTACAATAATAGGGACCTATATTAATAAAGCCAGGCAGTAATTGTGCCGGGCACTATTCTGAGTTTTGTATTATAAGAACAGCTGTCTTCTTTCAAAATTAAGGCCTTTGTGTATTGTAAGAGCCGAAATTAATAGTGCCGGCACTATTAATGGAAAATAAACGACAGGATTTATAAATTCGACTGGTATGTCAATTTTGAAAGATCAACTGTCAGTTTTCAATGAGAAACTGTCAGAATAGCGCCCGGGAGTCCCTAATGAATGAGCACTGAGCAACAGCGACAATTCCGCCATCTCATCCTTTTTTTTGTTTCTCGAAATATTTCATGCAATATTTCTGTGGAACCTGGCAACACTGAATTTTCACTTGCCCTTAGCCACTTAATTCACCCCGTTAGATAATTTTTTGTTTCATTAATTTCCAGGGCTTACAACCCTAACAAATCTTTCACAATCCTGGATAGCGTTTCAACTCTTCCAAGTTTTGAAGAGCCTTTGAGCCTAAGCTCCCCCGTCTCTTCGCTTAGGGGGAGAGTGCTTTGAGCCGAAGCCCCCCCGACCCTCCAAGGTAGGGTACTTTTAAATCATTACTGATTCTTCCATTAGCTTGCTTCCGCATTATGCATTACCGAGTTTGGCGAAACAGCTGAAACACTACCAAGGATTGCCTCGGAAACCAATGAAAGATTTTATGAGACTTGTAATCCGTGGGGTCCAATGACTAATGGACAACCTTCTAAATTTAACGCACACTACTTCAATGAAAAATTACAAAACATACAGATTGAGCTTCAGACGCTATCACCATCTTTTGGCAAAAAATATTACAAATATTCTGATTTGCGGTCCGACAAACAACAGCAGCTGCCTTTAACGAACGTAAAGTGACCTTCGGATTCGTCCGTCACATCTGTTTTAGGTAGGCATTCCAAATAAATGTTTTTCATGAGGTGTTCATGAGCATGAAGTTAGCGAAGCACCCATCGCAGATCGAATCGCGACTAGGTGGATAATGTGCCGTTAATTAGTTCGGAATTAGTTGTGGAAAAATTAATTTTGTCGCTCTTATTTTTGACCGTTTTTTTTGGGTACTTCGCTAACTTTATATGAAGTTAGCGAAGCACCCTTGTCAAAAATGGCTTTAGACATGACCTATCAAAACCGAATATGGTGGATAATTTGCCGCTAATTAGTCGTGAATTAGTTGTGGAAAAATTAATTTTGTCGCTCTTATTTTTGACCGTTTTTTTGGGTGATTCGCTAACGTCATATGTTGGCACCCATCGCAAATCGAATCGCGACTAGGTGGATAATTTGCCGTTAATTAGTTGTGGAAAAATTAATTTTGTCGCTCTTATATTTGAAGTTAGCGAAGCACCCTTGTCAAAAATGGCTTTAGACATGACCTATCGAAACCGAATATGGTGGATAATTTGCCGCTAATTAGTCGTGAATTAGTTGTGGAAAAATTAATTTTGTCACTCTTATTTTTGACCGATTTTTTGGGTGCATCGCTAACTTCATATGTTGGCACAGATCGTAAATCGAATTGCGACACTAAAAAACTGGCTGGCGCCGTTTTTAACGGCGATTTCAATGATATAAAAATCTCATTTTCGAATGCTTTGCACGGCAGTACTGACTACAAGACGCTAGCCCTACCAAGTCCACTTCCAATCCCTGACTTCGCATGCGTAGATCTACCAATATTATTTACCTCATGTATTAGAATAGATGTACAGGGTGATTTTTACTTGAATGATTCTAACCATATGAAAATAGAAAGTTTCAAAAACCTAACCTAACGAAACCTAATCAGATCTAACCGAACCGAACCAAAGCAAACTAAACCAATATTAAAAAAAAAAAATCTTTCCTGACTTCCTACCCGGGATCCTAGAGGATGTGAATCCGAACCGGACCGTACCGAACCGAACCTAACCCTACCCAACTAAACCTAATTAGCAGTACGTGTTGTAGTTTAGTTTGGTTAGATTAGGTTTGGTTCAGTTTAGTTAGGTTCGGTTTGGTTCGGATTCACATCCTCTAGGATCCCGGGCAGGAAGTCAGGAGTTTTTTTTTGAAAAAAATTATTGGTTCAGTTTCCTTTGGTTCGGTTCGGTTAGATTTGATTAGGTTTTGTTAGGTTAGATTTTTGAAACTTTCTATTTTCATGTGGTTAGAATCATTCAAGTGAAAATCACCCTGTAATCATCTATTCTAATACACGAGGTAAATAATATTGGTAGATCTCAGATCTACCAATATTATTTACCTCATTTATTAGAATAGATTTACAGGGTGATTTTTACTTGAATGATTCTAACCACATGAAAATAGAAAGTTTCAAAAACCTAACCTAACGAAACCTAATCAGATCTAACAGAACCGAACCAAAGCAAACTAAACCAATATTTAAAAAAAAAACTTTCCTGACTTCCTACCCGGGATCCTAGAGGATGTGAATCCGAACCGGGCCGTACCGAACCTAACCCTACCCAACTAAACCTAATTAGCAGTACGTGTTGTAGTTTAGTTTGGTTCAGTTTAGTTAGGTTCGGTTTGGTTCGGATTCACATCCTCTAGGATCCCGGGCAGGAAAGTTTTTTTTTTTTTAAATTATTGGTTCAGTTTCTTTTGGTTCGGTTCGGTTAGATTTGATTAGGTTTTGTTAGGTTAGATTTTTGAAACTTTCTATTTTCATGTGGTTAGAATCATTCAAGTGAAAATCACCCTGTAATCATCTATTCTAATACACGAGGTAAATAATATTGGTAGATCTCAGATCTGCGCATGCGAAGTCAGGGATTGAAAGTGGACTTGGAACCGCTCGCTAGCGTCTTCTGTACTGACTAGCCTTAATTAAACCAAGACCAAAATATTTTGTTTATCTAATTTTAATTAGGCTTTTCTTTTTTTATAGCAGAGAAACCTTCGAGATGTGCAAAGAAGGAAAAGAACTGCATTTTAAAAACGACATATTGTCACGGTTCGGTTCATTGGTTGCCATCAGCTCGCCCGAAGACGATACCCATGACAGGTCCTTTTCGGACACCGAGTTTTGTTTGGATAAATCACTTAAAACCGAACTGCTGGAAAGAAAAAGAGAAATGAGAAACCGATTTCAAACACTGTCACCATCTTTCGGCGAAAAATAACACGGATGCCATATTCCGATTTGCGAGCGAAAACACTACAGGGTCATTCCATGGAAATTCACCCAATCCTAGTTGCTGCATATTTTAAAAAATTTTGAAATAATTATATATTGTTAGTTAAAGTACACTGATGTTAAAAATTGAGCATTTCAATTTTTTTCATTCCTGTTCTTCTACAGGGAGGCACAAAAATATGAAAAATTGTGAAATTTGGCTTAATTTTTATTCAATCAAAATTATGATTTCAAACAAGAAAATAATGAACTAAGCGCCATGTGATGGTTAATGAGATCCCGAAAATGTTAATGAATAAAAACAAATTGACCCGAAATATTTTCTATTTTTATAGAGAGTGTCCAAAAAAGCCAAAAATTCGTCAAATTGGCGTTATCTTCGACGTTTTTAGGAAGTATCTCAAAGTCACAAGTTGTTTAAACGCTTATGAATATTTTTATTTGGCAAATGTTAAAAGTTGTATTATTCTGTAAAAAATTTGAAAAAGTCCGTTTTCTCAATCGCTTTATCTAAGAAAGAGATTCTTTTATTTCATTTATATTTTGCAGAATAGTAGAACCATAGCTAATGATTGAACGTACAAAAAACTGAGAAGGGTATTTTTCCTGTTTTGTCTATCGTTGTTCTTAACGCTATAATGAAATTTTAACTATACTGTGAAAAATACAAACAAGAATTATATGACCTAAAACTGTTCAAAAGCAATGTAGACATGGGCGTAGCCACGAATTTTCCCAGGGGAGGGGCCAAATTTTTTCCGAAAAAATTCAGATTTATCTGAAAGTCCTAGTGCATTACGTCTTTTTAAAAAAAAATGAAAAACGATGTGCTTAGTAAGAAAACTCAGTGGTGCAGCACCTAGGATGTTTTCTTAGGGTAGTTTTGAGTTGTCAAAAAACATTTAGTTTTGAAAAAATACGATTTAATTTTAACACACAGAAAAAGCGCCGCGAAAATTTCTAGATAAATGTTGAAATTTTTGGAAAGTTCCCAAAAGGATCCAAAAATCAATGTAAAATAATGGAAATCTTGGAGAAATTGCGGCGCAGGCGAAAAGCTTTTGATAAATGATTAAATTTTTCAAAAATTAATGTAAAATAATGCAAATCGTGGAGATAGGTATTGCGCCGCAAGCGAAATTTCTTTAATTATTAAGTTTTCGGAAAGTTTCTATAAATCAATGTGAAATAATGCAAATCTTGAAGCTTTTCAGGAACTTTTTGAGAAAATCATAAAACTTTTCGAAAAATTCTCAGAAATTATCTGAAAGAATGAGAATATTGAAGTTAGCAAATATTTTCCGAAAAAAATTATAAAACACCGCTCAATCTTTCTCTGTTGTTTTCACTTTTTTGTTCTAGCTAGGTATCTTTTACATTTTATTTGCTCGAAATTAGTGCCTTTTCCAAAATCCCAGGGGGGGGGACACGGCCCCCCTTCCCTGCCTCTCTACGCCCATGAATGTGGAAACATATAATTTGGATAATGAGGTATTCTTTGTCAAGGTAATGAGGGCCTCAGCCTAAAAAATTGAGGCGTGTTTTACAAAAACGTCCAAATTTGACGAAAATGAGTTAGTGGAGTCATCTAGTCGAAAAAATGGATGGATTTTAGAACACGAATAAGATTCTGCAAAACACCACAATTGCCAAGATATGAGCAGTTAAAATTTGTATTATTCCGCAAAAAGCACATATGTCCCTTCTATTTCATCGGAAAACCACATAAGTCCGCGACAGGATAGGACATGTGTGTATGTATTATTTATCATTATTAATAATTTTTCTAACTAATTTTGTTTTTTAGTGAAATAAAAATTTTCTTTGTATTAACTTTTTCTTTCTTGCAAAAACAACTTATTTCGAACTATTTTTCTCTTTTTCTAAAGTAATTAGGCAACAAACGTGTTTTCTTATGTAACGAACAGAATTCTAAAGTCAATAGTTACTGTGAGTAATAAAAGAATATTTAAAAAAAATCATTCGTTTTAAAATAAACCGTTTTTTTTTTATTTTATGAAATTTTTTTGTTTTGGACATATGTTGTTTTTGTAAAACATGCCTCAATTGTTCAAGGAATTTGCTTTCCAGGATGTAATAGAATTCTGGAAAAGTAAAAATCATTCAATTTTCATGATGATGTAAGTTTCTAGATAGGTTTTTGTAAGAATGCAATAAAAATAATTATTCAACAAACGGGTAACTTTATTCATCAAATTTATAATCCTTCAAAACAATATAACTATTTCATATTTTTCTTCTAAGATCCGGATACTAAAGATGTACGAATCGTATTATTTGTTAGTGGGATGAAACAATGCTTTTCTCGAGTCTGTTTCACCGTGTTTGCTTCTTCATACCGTGACTCAACCGAACAGAACAGAAACTTTATTCCAGAAATATTTTCCACACAAAACCTGAACATATCTATAACATTCAAAATTGGATCTGTTAGTCGCTGTAAACTAGCTCTTGCAACCAACATCTTCACAGTTCCTCCCACACCATCACATACTCCTTTGCCGTGTGACGTGGCGAAGAAATGCCATTTAACTTTCAGACCAAAGTCTTGTTCGTGAAAATATATGTTGGTAAAGTTTTTCTAATTCTTATATTGCGCTACTGAGCCGTCAGTAGTAGTAGTAGTGCCTTCCCCAGACCCCCGAAAATAATAGGTATGTAAAATTTTCCTGAAAATCTAGCGCAAAAATGTGTAACATTTGTATTATTTTTTGAAATATTTGATTTGAAGACATTTAATTCGCAAAAATTTTGCCTAGTCTACGGCACCGTTTTTTCTGATACCATTTTAATTGGAACTTTTTCTCTAAAAAAATAATTGATTTATGTAGTTGTCATGAAGATAAGAGCGGTTTTCAAAAAAATTATAGGACCCAAACGAAGAAAATACCTCTTTTTATTTTTTTCGTATTGATTGCTTAGATAACCACTAGCCATCCTACAAATTTGAAACAAAATTTATCAACCTCTTTTTGAGATATAAAGTGTCAAAAAATGAACTTTTCTAATTTTTTAGTAATCTGACTATATCGGCAATAGTTACCAGATGAGTAGTTGGCGATGAAATACCATAAGTTTATTTTTAGTAATGAGAGACATACTTGTCGTTTTTAGCAAAAAAGCAAAAGTCAATTTACAAAATCATAATGACACATAATAGGCTAGATAAAAAAGTCAGTTTTGGCAAATTTTGTTAAATTCAACTCTATTTTAATATTTATATTTACCTTAGCTCTTGATCTCTTCAATAATTCAGGTTTTGTGGAATTCAGTTATAGTGAAAGATGCATTTTGATTTTAGAAAGAAGTAATGTTTTTTTAAATTATTAGTATTTCTTGAGACGCCCTATATATAAATAACAGCCTAAAGAATAGATAGTATCCATTTTTATTATTAGTTCATTGTAAAAATGAACATATGAGCGTATCAAAAAAAAAATTGTGTGTGCTTAAGACCACACGGCAGAAGTGTAAACTTCAACAAGGCGAAATTAATAATACTGGCCTTTGTTTGAAACTCGTAGACAATGATTGTGTAGAAATAAAATTTCGGACTTCCATTGTCTTTATTTATTTTAAAACACGACGTTTCGGTTAGTAAGTATCTCTAACCGTTATCAAGTGTAAACTAAACAATCTAATCTCTAGGCTACTACTTATACTACTTGGTGTGCAGTCAGGTGTGACGGCCCGCCCCCTTTTTTAATCCTAAGACGCCTGTTTTCCTTAAGGAGTGGTTTCCATATGTTTGGTATGTCCGTGCTTGGTTGACTGAAAACTTCTTTATTCTGCATTATATACGCAGCTTCAATAAACTTTCGTTTTCGCCAATGCGACTCCTTATGTAAAACTTTAGCTTCTGACCACTGAATCCGAATCCTGTGATCATTTGACCATGCATGATCTGCTAAACCGGATTTTTCAATATCCCCTAATTGGGTACTTTTTAGATGTTCATTTACTCTAACTAATCATATGTAGGTGAAACGAAACGCCCTCTTCAGGTTAGATAAAATAAATAAAGACAATGGAAGTCCGAAATTTTATTTCAATACTGGCCTTCATCTGCCTCATCATATCGCTCGCTGAATGTTTCTCTCCGACTCGAGCCGACTTCACCCGAATGAGCATTACATAGCCGAGCCTGACGGCTCAGTTCAATTCACTACCGACAAAAACTGCGTTTAGCGTCTAAAGAAGTTTACACTTCAAAAAAATTGGGTGAAATTCCATGGAATGACCCTATAGTTGTTTAAATCAGCATTAAAGTGACCTTCGATTCCTTCATTAGAGAATTATTGAAATACAGCCAGGCTATAATTGTGCCAGACACTTTTTTGACACATTGAAAATTGACAGATGATCCTTGAAAATTGACATACCAAAGTCGAATTTAAAACTTTCGTCGTTTATTTTCAATAATAAAAGAAGGCACTATTTATTCCGGTTCATATAGTAAACAAAGGCCGTGTGTTGAAAGATCACAGCTGATATTACAATGTGGTGTCAAAATTGTGCCTGGCACTTTTATAGCCTGGCTTTATTTCAATAATTCTCTATTGTCATTCTTGCGTTTATTTGTTTATTTTCATGTGCAACAAATACAAAAGATACGTTAAATTTTCTGACAATATTTTTGTTTAGCTGGTAAAATCGGCATAGGTACAATTATAATTGCTTAAAGTTTTATAAAGTAGGGCTGCTAAGCGGTTTACTGTGGTGTGAAAAGAAGCCCCACAATAGACTACTGCCTTCAATACAATTAGGGAGTTGTATGTACACTCGATCACAAAAAATGTCGACTCTTAAAGATATTTCCATTAAAAAAATGATAAATGAAAATATCTTAAAAACACTCCGGAAAAAATTCAAAAAATTAGTGGTTAAAAGGCTAATGAAAACCATTAAGACTAAGAACACTCATCGTAAAGGCAAGCCTTATAGGAAGCGAAGCTAACGCCAGGCTTTCTATTTTTGGGTTATTATCAGAGACAAAATTATTATTTTTGACATGTTTTCCTCGGTTTCGCATTGGCGGTTCTGTTTTATTTTGAAGATGTTGTTTTACACGGCGCTGGTACAAAAGAGCGCAGGTCAAAAGAGCGCAGAACAATAGAGCGCAGACAAAACAGCGCACGGACAAAAGAGCGCACGGACAAAAGGGCGCACGGACAAAAGAGCGCACGGACAAAAGAGCGCACGTACAAAAGGGCGCACGGACAAAAGGGCGCACGGACAAAACAGCGCACGTCAAAAGTCGATTTGCCCTGTCCAGCCGAAGTGGACCAGGGGCCGAGGATCGGTTAGGTTAGTATCCCTACCTGACCCGGTTAGGTTTTTTTACAAAAAAAAACTTGCCTGAACAGATCAGGTAAGTTTTTTTTTTGTAAAAAAACCTAACCGGGTCAGGTAGGGATACTAACCTAACCGATTCTCGGCCCCTGGTCCACTTCGGCTGGGGTAATTTGATTGATAAGGTTAGGCCTTCACTATTTCAGTAATGCGCTATTTTAGTAATCCACTGCCGTAAAAATAATAATAACATAAACAAAACTAGCCTAACCAGGTCAGGTAAGGTCTGCAGGTTAGGTTTTAATATATTAGGCCCAACCTAACCAAGACAGGTTAGTTTATTTTTTAGTATACTAACTTAATCAGGTCATGTTAGGTCTGCAGGTATATTATGTTAGTATATTAAACTAACCAAGTAAGGTTAGGTTATTTTTTTAGTATCTTTTTGAGATCTGCGCTATTTTGCGCTATTTGCGCCCTTTTGTCCGTGCGCCCTTTTGTCCGTGCGCCATTTTGTACGTGCGCTCTTTTGTCCGTGCGCCCTTTTGTCCGCGCGCTTTTTTGTCCGTGCGCTCTTTTGTCCTGCGCTCTTTTGTCCGCGCTCTTTTGACCTGCGCTCTTTTGTACCAGCGCCGTTTTACACAGTAGTACAGTAGAAGGTACCTAAACTATATATATTTATGTAATTAGAATTAAAAAGTTATGCTGCAAACTATCTTGAAAGTGTATCATTATTAAATAGATCTTTAGACTGTGTTAAAACCACATTTTTAAAATAACGAGCCGCCAATGCGAAACCGAGGAAAACATGTCAAAAATTATAACCAAATAAATAGAAAATTAGAGTTAGGCTTTGCTCCCTGTAAAGCTTGCTTGACGATGAGTTGATACTTGCTAAAGTTAAATACCTCCAAAATTGAAATGAAGAAGTGTTTTACCCAACTGCAGCACGGCGAAAGGAAGGGTAATGTTTTTCGATTGGGATATGTTTGTATGTAAGTATGAAAATATGTTTCTGTCGCGCTAGAGGCTAAACGGCTGAGCCGATTTTGACGAAAAATGTTTCGTTGAATGGCTACTGATCCCGAAGGAGCTATAGGCTATATTTTTTTAAACAGGAGTCAATATGGCGGTCGTCAGACGCCATTTTGTCACATGATGTCGGCTTTAAGGCAAACAAATTACAAATTTTAGGCGATTTTACTGAAATGTCTTTGAAAACCCATAATTACTTTTAGTCCTCCCTGTTCCCAACAATATCTCATCCTGTCATTCCCCCCCAGCCTCTTAAAACACCATATTCGCATAATGTTATCAAATATAGGGCGATTTTAAAAATTATTTTTGCAAACGCTTTAAGATTATTTTCAATACCATTTAACCATAAATATTCCAATACCCACGGTAACTGCCCATTCATCAAGCAAAAAAGACCTGATTGGTTGCTTTCAAAGACATATGCATATTATCTCGATATAGTACGTATTATATTGCATATTTGAAATAGCAATATCAATGGGTATAAGTCTATCTTTTTTGCGGTCCCTAAGATAGAATGTCCTGATTGGTTATACTTTTACGCATGAATATTATTTTATTCTTGTACTCGTTATACGTCAAATCATCGACGTACAGTTGACAAAAACTCTATCTATATAAATTTGGTATCTGCGCATTTTTCGTACCTTTATTTCTGAATGTTTGCATCAAACGCCAACCATTGTGTAAATAGGTAACAAGGAGTATTGGAATATTACGTATATGCATTTAACTAGTTTCCTCTTCTCTCTCTCCTCCCCCACCATCACTCAATGGAAGATAACAAACACTGTTCGTGACCGTAGAAATTCTACACCTACTTTCCGAGTAACGCTAAATTAATAAAAGTTGGCTTTGGGCATCAAAACCAAAAATTGAAGAATGTCGTACCTTATAGGTATACCTATCAATTTTGTACCCAACTGCGACTAGTAGGTACAAGTAGACTTAGCAGTTGGGTGTTTTTTTTTTAATTTTTTTATTAACTATTCTAGTTTTTGTGATTTGTACATCTCATTTTAAGATGTTTGCCTGGAAAAATCATTCATTTATAAGCACAGAGAAAGGCCGAAAACTCAAAAAAAAAAAAAATTTGTATAATGTGAAAAAATTGTATAATGACTATAATGACTGAACTATCGCCTTCTTTTTAAAATGTAGTTTAATAAAATTGGTTTAAAAATCTAGGAATATTTAATAATAGGGTTCTTCTAATATAGGGTGTTTCAAAATTCAATAACATAATTTTGATCTTAATATCCTTGAGTGATTTCAAGACAAAAAGTTCATATATACATAGGTCCACAAACGCTTAGTTTTCAAGATACAGACCTGTATAATTCCCAATTATTTTTATCTCTTGTTTAATTGGAAAATTACTGATTACATAAATGTGAATCGTCATGTTTCCATAATCCTAAAAGGATCACATTGAATTTTTTAACTTTAGCATTGGAACTCTTTCCAAAAATTTCTTTTTTTTTTTTAATCATCAAAAGAGTTCCAAAAACAAACGACGTCATCGGCCAAGTCCTGATACCTTTATTTAACAAACTTATTTTTTACGTCAATAAGGCAACAATTTTGAAGTTATAATTAAATAATTTCTGAGCAATTCGAGACCCTGTGGCTGGAAGATGAGAATAAACGGGTCATGGGTTTATTTATAGTGGTTGGCTGTTGATATTTGAGAAATACATTTTTTAAAAATAAGTAAATAAAATATCTGATGATTTATTTTCAACCCTCGAGTTGAGAAATCTATTAGTCTTAAAAACGGTTCCAAACTGATGCTAAAGAGTAACATCGATAAGGGACATCCTTGGTGAATAGAATTTTTAACCGGAAGCTCTTTGAGATAAACCCATTAACCAGGACTTTAGACTTTGTTTTTGTATAGAGCCTGCTAAGAAGTTTCTTGACTGGAAAATTCAATTTTTTTTATAACCTGTCATAAGTAAGAATGGTTAACACTGTCAAAAATCTGATTTAAAACTAATGATAAAATTGCACAAAGACGTTTTTTTTTCTTCTTTTGACCTTTTTCTTTGAAATTTAGTACCTAAGGAAATAAACGACATTATTTCTAAAACGGAGTGTAACTAATTTAAGACGACACAGTGATGTATTGAGAGTTTGCTTATTTAATTTTTTAGTCATTACAAATATTGGTGCATACAAAATTAATTTAGTTTTATCAAAAAGTTTGTCAAATAAATTAAATGTTTTATCTCAACCTTGATAAAAATCCATTATTATTAGCTTGCACGAAATAAAAACAACGAATACAATCAGTAAATAGATGTTACCTACGTATGTATGGCATATATACAAAACCAGTTATTTGAAAATATATTTTTTTAACTTGCTGTGAAAATGCTTGAATGGGTCGAGAATAGTTATTTAAACAAACTAAAAATGGAAACAGCGGAGAGATTAGAATTGGAGGTTAGTTGAATCACAAAATTTTTATTTTGTGTTTTGTGGCGATTTTGTTTTTATTTTATATTTTATTTATCGTAGCAAAATAAAACAATGACAATGATGATTTTTAATAATTATTCACTTTGTATACGAAAATAACTATCGTTATTTAACCCACCATCATTGTGGTGGGGTATGTGATGCCCGGGTCATTTGATCACAGAATAGTTCGATTCGGTCCGCTTTGCAGGTCAATGTATGCATTTGAGTGTTTTTGTGTATTCGGTTTATTCGCCACAGCCACATTAGTCTTAAGTTTCTAAAAGGTTCTGATCAGGGTTGCCAGATTTTTCAAATTAAAAAGCGGGACAAATTAAGTAAATGAGTAAACACAAAAATTTAACATAGATACTAAAAATTTACATCGATTTTAACATAAAGTTAATGTAGGGAGTCTTTTAGGAACCAAATGGTGTGTTTATTTACGTTTCCAAAATACATTTAATAATTTAATTTTAAAATTTAAATGTTATACCTACCTATTTAAATTTAGTGAGTTTTTTTAATTGAAGAGGTAAAAAACTTTTGAATTAAGTTGTGTTTCAAACTTCCATTGTCTTTATTATATTTCGATTATGAAAATTCCATGCATAATAAAATATATGATCTGTAATTTCTTTTAGTGATTTGTGAATTTTATTTAAAATAAACAAATATGAACGAACACTAATGTATAGATAAGAAATATCCGCCCAAAAATGAGAAAGTAACTTAAACGAAAAAGTGAAACATTCCTCTTCGATTGTTTGTTGAAGTGTAAACTCCTTTAGGCGCGTTTAGCACTTTTTGTGGGTACTGAATTGAACTCAGCCGTCACGCTCGGCTATGTAACGCTCATTCGGGTGAAGTCGGCTCGATTCGAGTAACTGTGAGAGGAACAGTCAGCAGAGCGATATGATGATGCAGATGAAGGCCACTCAGAGTAAAATTGACCAGAGTAATTTATACCCAATTATAATTATGTAAATGTTATTACTTTGTATATTACTTTGTCAATATACAACGCAAAAAATCTTGTATTTCGTATTATTAATTTCGCCTTGTTAAAGTTTACACTTCTGCCGTGTGCTCTTAAGCACACACAATTTAAAAAAAAATTATAAGTTATATATAAGAAGATACAGACAGGTAAAAAAATAGGACAGAATTAAAAAAAAAGCGAGAAAATCGGGACAACTTGCATAAAAAGCGGAACTTTCATCAAGGATCAGGATTAAAAAAAGGCGGGACCGAGCTACAAAAAGCGGGACCGTCCCCCCTTCGGTGGGACGTCTGGCAACCCTGGTTCTGATCTATCGCAGACTGAGCTGGTTCAGCTTTACCATTTAAGAATTTGATATTCGCAATATATGCATTAATTGTCGTATATTCAAAATAACGCGTGTTTAAAATAGCGCGTATTAAAATAACGCGTATCAAACCAGCGCGTATCAAAATGGCGCGTGTTCAAAATAGCGCGTGTTCAAAAAAGCGCGTGTTCAAAATAGCGCTTGCTCAAAATAACGCGTTTCAAAAGATCGCTATTATAGAAGGTCTGTCTTACAGAAAAGTTCGATTAACACACGACCTTCTAACATATTTTGAGAATTGAAAATTTAGTTTTTTTTACCCTGTTTGTAAATAAGTAAATGCATATAATTCTTATATTTTTTTGACTATAAAGTTTGTATTGTTTGTTGGTAACATAATAGCGAAAGAAATTTGTTTTTAATAATTCTGATATAAAATATCTTAGGGTTTCAAAATACCCCACGCACACTAGGTACTATAGTTATAGTGTACGTGTCAGCTAATATAACTAAAAACTGAAATATATGTTATTCGACTCCAGACTCAATTACCTTTCGTTTGATATCACACAAGCCATGTTTTGACTTAAACTCTAATTTTTGAAATCTACCCCCACTCTTTTTTTTAAATTAAAATGTATTTTGTTTAACTCCAGACTCAATTACCATTCGTTTAATATCACACACGCCATATTTTCACATAAACTCTAATTTTTGAAATCTAACCCCACCCTTTTATTTTACTTGTGTTCGGTTGATTTTATTCATTTTTAAATGGAACCATCTCGACCTAACACCCAGCCTAGGTACCAAATTTCATTCAAATCGGGCAAACGGTTTTTGAGTTATGCGCGTTGGTCGTTACAGACATACACAGACATACAGACAGACACACAGACGGCGCGACAAAAAAGTTTCAAAATAATCTGAAACGCAAAGATATATAAAATACTCTGCCAATTTGTGGGCACCTAAGCTCATACTAGGTACTATATATAGTTATAGTAAACGTGTAAGCTAATATAACTAAAATGTGAAATATGTTTTATTCAACTCCAGACTCAATTACCTTTCGTTTGATACCACACAAGCCATGTTTTGACTTAAACTCTAATTTTCGAAATCTACCCCCACCCTTTAAAAAAAACTAAAATGTATTTTGTTTAACTCCAGACTGAATTACCTATCGTTTGATATTACACACCATATTTTCACTTAAACTCTAATTTGTGAAATCTACCCCCACCCTTTTTTTAAATAAAAAAATGTATTTTGTTTAACTCCAGACTCAATTACCATTCGTTTAATATCACACACGCCATATTTTCACATAAACTCTAATTTTTGAAATCTACCCTCACCCTTTTATTTGACTTGTGTTCGGTGAATTTTGCTCATTTTTAAGTGGGACCATCTCGACCTAAGACCCAGCCTAGGTACCAAATTTCATTCAAATCGGGCAAGCGGTTTTTGAGTTATGCGCGTTGGTCGTTACAGACATACACAGACAGACAGACGGCGCGACAAAAAAGTTTTAAAATAATCTGAAACGCAAAGATATATAAAAAATTTTGAAATCGGAGCAACTTTTTTTTTCGAAAAAATCAAGATCACCATAGCTCACATTACTATAGTATAGTAGTAGTGTGAGCTCAAAGTAGGCTCAAGTGGCAGACAGTTAATTATAAATGCAAATAAAGTACATAAAATTAAACTACTTTATACAGGGTGTCCCATAACTCCCATAGGCCAACAGGTAATAGAGGCTGTCATGCCTGATAAAAAAGTTCCTATAATGTTGCATCAAAGTTGGCAATTGTTTTAACTTTTTTGATAACTTAAAAAAAAAACGCAGTAAAAATATAAAATTGGGTAAAGTCGTGTACTAGAACAAGAGCAATAACCTGAAATAAAAATTATTAAAAAAAAAATTAGTCGGTCAATTTTTTTTAGAAAAAACAATTTTTTTGGCATAACGTTTTTTAAATTTTTTGTTAATAAAAAAAAGTCTCTAGCGAGACATAAAATATCATTGATATTTTTTAAAAGAATAAATAAGCAAAAATTGTTATTACTTTTTAATTATTATTTTTTTATACCTTTTTGGAGGTTATTTTAACCAAATTTTTGAATCACAATTAGCTGAGTATTCAGCTAGCTGTGACAGAGTTTCTTTTTTTTTAAAACCCTTTTTCCCCCCACTCCTCTAACTTTAAAAATCCTATATTTTAAAAACAGATGTGTGTTGTAACGTTATATAAACTTTTATCTCAGAAATAACCTCCTCTATCACCTGCTGCAATAATATTTTATTGTATGTTTATTTTGTTCAATTAGAAAGCTAGAAAACAAAATGAGGAACTAAAAGCGAGGGAGCAAAAATTAGAAGGAGAAAATCAGGACCTTAAGGAGAAATTCAGAGACAACCAAATTGAAATTCTTACAAAAAAGAACGATTTAAACTCCCTTCTTGAGGAATTACAAAGAGAACGACGATTAACGCTAGAGCAAACTCAAAGACTACAAATCTCTAAGGAGCAATTGGACTCTGTAAGTATTTACAATTGTCAAGAGAAGCATAATTTAGGGTGGAGGGGTGCTATCACTTTTTTACAACAAAATTTTATTTTGGTGTCGATTGATTTTTTATTGATTTGTTTTAAAAGAATCCGAACCGAACCGAACCGAACCTTAGACTGTGAATATAGTCCAAGAATCTAACCATAAGTTTCATGTGTCACATTTAATTTTTGAGGTATTTATGGAATTTAATTATATTCTTTGTAATTTTTAAAATTTTGTTTTTTTTTACATTTTAATTTGCTGACAAATTTAAAAATAAAATGAATAAAATATTGAGATACTGTTAAAGGAAATTTTACGCTGATTTCTAAAATCGAATAAAAAGAAGGTCGTTCTATATGAAAAATACCTTTCTATCTATCTATCTATTTAGCCTTCTTCAATCCATCTTTGGACATAGGCCTTCCCCAATATCTTCCACTCTTCTCTGTCTGTCGTCGTGTTCATCCATCTAATTCCCGCGTGTTTCTTCAAATGGACCGCCCATCTCATTTGGGGTCTTCCCCTACTTCTTTTATTTTCCGAAGGTCTCCGGTTTACAATCCTTTGTTCCATCGATCGTCTGATATTATGACTGGCAAATTTCCATTTTAATTTTGCTGCTACTTATCCTCTGACATCCCTTACTTTTGTTTTGGTTCTTATCCATTCATTCCTTTTTCTATTTGTTAGCTATACATGTAACATTGATCTTTAGTATTTTGTTATTTATTATAGAATACATTGGTTATACACTTTCGTTTTGAGTACAGAGGATATTTTTTATTTTATTTATGTAGTTTAATTTACCGAATGCTGCCCAGGCCAATCTTGCTCGTCTCTTGATTTCAGCTGTTTAGTTTTCTTTTTTTAGCTTAATAATTTGTCCCAGGTATATAGGGTGTTCGGCACATGAACCGTCAAAATTTTTTGGGATATTGTTGGGGTCATTTGCTACCTATTCAACCTTTGAACGGTCCTAAGAGTCACGGCTAAAGAGATATGAATTTTTAATTTTTTTTCTCAAATTACCCAAAATCTCACCTTTAAACCCTCGTAAGCTTTTTATTAATGTCTGGAAAAGCACCATTTTTTTTTATAATTCTGTAATCTTATGCTTCTTCAACTAATTAATAGATTTGTTAAAATTGATGTACCAAAGGGACATACGAGGTTTTTTATTGAAGAACATTAGTGATTTTGTAAAAGAAAATCAATTTCAAAATTAAAAATCAAAAAAGTATCGACAATTGAGAACTTTATTTTATTTTAAAAACTTCTTTAGTTGATTACCTTTCTAACGTTATCCTACACATTGATAAAAAAGAACATTTCTGCTTTCAAATACGGATATTCCGTCAGAAGGGCGAGACTCGTTCGGAATTGGTAAAACAATTTGATGTTTATGATCGTTTACCTACTTAAACAAAAGTTAAACTTTTAACAATAATGTATTGTGTTCTTTATTTATAAATTTTGTTCAAAACGATCATAAACATCAAATTGTTTTTCTCTTCAAGTCCGAACGATTATTGCCCGTCTCACGGAATATCCGTATTTTACAGCAGAATTGTTTTTTTAAAATCAATGTGTAGCATACCGTTAGAAAGGTAATCAACTAGAGAAGTTTTTAAAAGAAAATGAAGTTCTGAAGTGTCGATACTTTTTTTTATTTTTAATTATGAAATTGATTTTCTTTCACAAAATCACTAATGTTATTCAATAAAAACCTCGTATGTCCCTTTGGTAGATAAATTTTAACAAATCTATTCATTAGTTGGAGTAGCATAAGATTACAGAATAATACAAAAAAATGGTGCTTTTCCGGACATTAATAAAAAGCTTACCAGGGTTTAAAGGTGGGATTTTGGAAAATTTAAGAATTTTTTTTTTAAAATTCATATCTCTTTAGCCGTGACTCTAAGGACCCAAGTTCCAAGGTTGAATAGATAGGAAATGACCCCAACAATATCCCAAAAAATTGTGACGGTTCATGTGCCGAACACCCTGTGTATTGTCGGTATACTGGCAACATACACTAAGTCGAAAAAGTTAGTTTTGAAAAAATCTCATTTTAAAAATTCTGATATTAGGCACAACAATTTGAAATTGATTGAAATTTGTTCAAATTTGATTTTGTCGGCCTGGTTTAATCATGGCTGGTTTTACTAACATAAAGATCTTGAATTTTTCATTATGAATATGCAAATATCTTAAAAACGACAAAAATTGATTTAGTGAATATTGCCAGTATATCGACGATATATTCCTCTACTTGTTCTATTTTCTTTTAATTTATTCTGATCGTGATAACTGCTGTATCCAGTTCTTCCAGGAATTTTTATTAGTTCTTCCTTCTTGTCTGTTATTAAGGTATATATCTTATCAGCATATCTTAGGTGGTTCAAGGTTTGTCCGCTTACTTTGATGCCTATTTATTCCCAATCTAAGTTTTTAAAAGTATCAAGAAAAATACTTTTATGTACTATATAAATAACTTTTAGATAAACAAGCTAATTCACGAGCTGAAGCCAATTAAAGAACAGCTGTCATTTAAAACTAGCGTAACAGAATGTCTACATGATTTACTTCTCAAAACCAAACTTCGAATTGCAGAAAGTGATGACCTCCTACAAGATCTTCATGATCATTTAGGAGATTTGGAGTATGAAATTGATCAGACTAGGGGTAAGTAAATAGATATAATCACTGTCTACACACAAAAGCAATTATATAATTAAAGACATTAGAATAAACGAAAGAATAACCCATATTTGAATGCGCTATCTGTCAAGATGCCCGTCCGTAAAGTTAATAGCAGCATATACATAGGGTAAGGTTGCCTAAATCGAACCACCTTTTGATTTTTATTTTTTTTTTAAATTAAAAACTAATAACTCTAATTAATTTTTTTAAATTCGGAACGATAGATCAATCTTTCGGACACATACGAGCAATTTTTAAAATATATTATTTTAAACGAAAAAACAATAAAGCTTGCGGGTAGTTCCTCAAAATGGGGATATTAGTAGCTCGTATTCTAGTTTCAGTCTTGTTGGACCTCCTCGGTACGAGCGTAACAAGTGTTAAGGGACGATTAATGGGGATGATGATGTCTGAAAAGGAAATATGAAATGTGGACATTTACTAAAAAAAGACCAACTGCCGAATTGCAATATTAGTCAGGGTAGCCTCAGGTTTGAGGCGAAATTTGACGTCACTATACGAAGACAGATATAATCAGTCTCAGTAAATCTCTCAAGCCCGGAGAAAAATTGAAAGGAATATTGTGAGGACATTCTTAATGAAAAAACAACAAATCTTGCGGGCAGTTCCTCAAAACGGGGATATTAGTAGCTCGTATTCTAGTTTCAGTCTTGTTGGACCTCCTCGGTACGAGCGTAACAAGTGTTAAGGGACGATTAATGGGGATGATGATGTCTGAAAAGGAAATATGAAATGTGGACATTTACTGAAAAAAGACAACCTGCCAAATTGCAATATGAGTCAGGGTAGCCTCATGTTTGAGGCGAAATTTGACATCACTACGAAGACAGATATAATCAGTCTCAGTAAATCTCTCAAGCCCTGAGAAAAATTAAAAGGAATATTGTGAGGACATTCTTAACGAAAAAACAACAAAGCTTGCGGGCAGTTCCTCAAAACGGGGATATGAGTAGCTCGTATACTAGTTTCAGTCTTGTTGGACCTCCTCGATACGAGTGTAACAAGTGTAAGGGACGATTAATGGGGATGATGATGTCTGAAAAGGATATATGAAATGTGTACATTTACTGAAAAAAGACCAACTGCCGAATTGCTATATTAGTCAGGGTAGCCTCAGGTTTGAGGTTGTTTTTTCGTTAGGACTGTCCTCAAAATATTCCTTTCATATATTATTTTGTTGAACTTTGGAGAATCAAGTGTTTTTGTAAGGGGTTGCAAACGGTACGATTGGGGAAACTGGTTGCCTCAGTTGTACCAGCGGGTTCCTAAATCGTACCATCGGGCTCTTTTAAGATTTAATAAAGATTAAATAAATAAAGTAGAGAAATTTAAGGTTTAATTTACAAAAAAAGTTTAAGTTTATAAACAGAAGTCGCACAAGTAATAACTCTTAACTCTAACTATATAAAATTCGAAGTTTTATTAAGTATTTACAAAAAAAGCAACATTTTAAATTATGAAAATTTTTAAGTATATAAACAGAAGTCGCACAAGTAATCACCCTTAACTGACAGGTCAGAACACATTTCAGGTGCCCATTTTCCACACTTGGTGCACTTTATCATATCTTTGACAAAAGACTCATGGCATATTGCACAATACCAGTCATCAGTATTGCTTTCAATTATTGTCTTATTTTAGATGAATGAGTTCTTTTAGTTGTTTTTACTTTCCTGGTTGAAGTTGAAAGATTTCTTATTTGACAGCCCCCGTTACCTTTTTTAATTCTTCTATTTTTACCTTTAGAGCATATTTATCCTGCAGCTTATTCTTATAAGAGCTTTCAGTTAATATTGCAACTTTTTGCGCACCTTTATTTGCTTTTTCATTCAATTTTTTTACAACTTTTGGTAGTGGACTTAATTGCTTGATTGAAACAGTCTTACCCTTTTTGTTGGGATCTAATATTTTTTGTCGAATTGTTCTTGTTGTAGATGGAATTGATCATCCTCGTGGATAAGACTATTTTGATTTGTTTTGTCTGGTTCATCTGTATTTTCGAGAGAAGTATTCTCCTTCTGGGATCCAATGAGTCTGGTACCAGTAAGTTTTCACTAGCCACAAAATCTGCTTCAGAAAAGTTATTTCGGTTTACTGGGGATATTCTCGAAGCTTTAAATCCATTTACGGCATTACTTATTGTTGCAGAATTTGTGTCAGCCTCTGTTAATAAAGCAGCTATTTCAAACTGTGTTACTTTTTGTTTTCTACAAGACAAAAAAAATCATATTCAAACATCAGATAATGAAACGGTACGATTTGGGCAACTCATGTTGCCCAAATCGTACAGATACGATTTGGGTAACCCCAATGTGGTACGATTTAGGCAACTGTCAATAAAAATAAATAAATAAAATTTTAAAATTAATTTCCAAATCTAATATTAAATTCAAATTTCAAGCTTTGTAAATTAATGAGAACTTCGTAGGCTATACTACTAAAGAATATAATCTGTAAAAATACTACTGACTGATAAAGTACAGCCTTACACAAACTTCAAAAAAGTTACATCAAAATACCCGAATTATTTTAACTTATATTTGCTACTAAGCGAAACGCAACACGTCTAAAACAACTCTATCATGTGACTGTCATTTGAAAGACACGACAACTATGACTGACAGATAAACTATAATTTGGCACCTTATTTAAAAAACCGCAGTGGTACGATTTAGGCAACGATACGATTTTGGCAACTTTACCCTATAAAATTTCATCATTAAAATTAGTAGGTAGTAGTAGTAGGACACCTAAAAATAGGTCTGGGGGGCCCGAGACTCCATGATGCCATATTTTAGGCTTATTTTATTTTTGTATTAACGAAATATGTGAAAACTTTGGCCTTGGAAGAGGCGGCGGGCCCCGAAGCCACCCCCCCCCTAAAATTTCATAATCAATATTGCTTCTTGATGTGCTTTAGTTATTAAACAATTTTTTTGTTTTTATTTTCAAGTTCAGCTGCCGCATTTTAAGATACAAAAAAATGTTTGCTTAATTGGCAGTCAAATGCAATTTCATTTCATTTGGTTTTTTCCTTGCTATATTTGCCAAACTATACATTTTATCAACAAAGGCACCGAGTTGCAGTATAAAAATGCGAAAAAACCACAAGGTGAGATTCCCAAAAACGTCATTTAGCAAATTTTAGGGTAGGGTATCTCATAAGGCCAGTTTGGCAAAACTTTGAAAATTCATATTATACAAACTATATATTTTATCAACAAAAGCACCGAGTTGCAGTATGGTGAAGCCATATAGATGCCAAAAAACCACATCTTGTGTTAAGATTCGTAAAAACGTCATTTAGTGAATTTTAGGGTAGGCAATCTCATAAGGCCAATTTGGCAAAATTTTGAAAATTCATATTATACAAACTATACATTTTATAAACAAAAGCACCGAGTTGCAGTATGGTGAAGCCATATAGATGCGAAAAAACCAAACATTGTGTTAAGATTCGTAAAAACGTCATTTAGCGAATTTTAGGGTAAGGAATCTCATAAAGGCCAATTTGGCCAAACTTTGAAAATTCATATTATACAAAGTATACATTTTATCAACAAAAGCACCGAGTTGCAGTATGGTGAAGCCATATAGATGCGAAAAAACCACACCTGTGTTAAGATTCGTAAAAACGTAATTTAGCGAATTTTAGGGTAAGGAATCTCATAAGGCCAATTTTGCAAAACTTTGAAAATTTATATTTTACAAACTATACATTTTATCAACAAAAGCACCGAGTTGCAGTATGGTAAAGCCATATAGATGCGAAAAAACCACTCCTTGTGTTTAAGATTCGTAAAAACGTAATTTAGCGAATTTTAGGGTAGGGAATCTCATAAGGCCAATTTGGTAAAACTTTGAAAATTCATATTATACAAACTATACATTTTATCATCAAAAGCAGCGAGTTGCAGTATAGTCAGAGAACATATAACATCTAAAGAACCTCCGCCAAATCGCTCAATCGCGAGCCCAGTAAAACTTTGCCAGAAGAAGAGGGCTCTGCGATCGTTACTTTGCGAGTGACAGTGGCGGAGGCATGCAAGGCTCCTGTTCAGATACACTATTAAGGTGACCATGTTTTAAACGTTTTTATTAACTTCACAGAGCCTGGCGATGTCTGTCATCAAATCTAGCGATTTATTTTTGACACACTTCCCGTGAACCGATTTTAATGAAATTTAGCAAAGTAGTGTAGGTCCGATGACGATACAATACTATGAAAACAGATGGGTGGTAGAAAGTGGTTAACGGGTGTAAAAGGGATAAATCCATAACTTTGAAACCAAATCAGATATGACCATGCGGTTTTCAGATTTACGATTTGGTGTAATGAAAATACATCTTTATTTAAAAATATCGGAAATACGGGGGTAGGTGAGGGGTGTAAGGGAGGGCAATTCAGAACTTTGAAACCAAAACAGATACAAACATGCGGTTTTCAGATGTATGATTTGATCGGGTGACAATACAATTTTATGAACAAAAATCGGAAATAGGGGGTGGTAAGGGGTAAGAGCTGTAAAGGGGGTAAATTTAGAACTTTGTAAAAATACAAATAGAAACATGCCGTTTTCAGATTTATGATTGGTTCTGGTGACAATATAATTTTATGATAAAAAAAACGGCGGTAGGGGGACGTCAGGGCTGTAAAGGGGGTAAATTCATAACTAGTAATCAAAACAGACACGAATATGCGATTTTCAGATTTATGATTTGATCTAGTGACAATCCAATTTTATGAAAAAAAAAACGGAATAAAGGGTTTGGTGAGAAGTGCAAAAGAGGTAAATTCTGACCTTTGATATTTAAATAAATACGAACATGCGATTTTCAGATTTATGTTTTGTTCTGCTGACAATACTATTTTATGAAAAAAACGGAGGTATCGCATGATAAACTAAGGATTGAGGATAAGGATAATTATACATCTTGCATACTTCTGTTTTTTTCATGAAAAAATTTTTAAAAAATAATATAAATCTATATTTTTAGTTAAACGATTTCGAAAATTGTACTAAAAAGTAAAAAATAGCTTAGAAGATTTCTGTTGGCACATTATATATTTTTAAGTTCAATACAAAGTCGGGGTAAATTATTAAAGATATTGACACCCACCAATTCTACGTTCGGGATAAAAATGTGGCGCGTATACATCTCAATTTGATCTTTAATAATCGCGCCACGATTTTAAAAATATCTAATGTACCAGTAACGCTATTGGTTTTATAATAAAATCGTTTAACTAAAAAAAAAATATATATTTATTTTATGGCAAAAAATCATGGCATTTTACTGAATGTCACCACATTAATTTTAGACCGAACAAAATAAAGTTTTTTACTCGGAGGAGGTTTTTAGAGGAAAGATAAAATAAAAACTGTCATGCAGTACATATTAATTACTACACTAAACCTACGTCCTTAAACTCTAACATACCTACTTATATAGCGTGCGTCTCACATAAAAGTAACTACAGGGGGTCTTGTTAACTAGGAGGAAATTAGCGTCATTCCAAGGCCAGTGAAATGCTCTGTTTTTCTTATTAATTATTGATTTAAAAATTTCCAACTGCGGTGGCAAAAATATTCAAAACTAACCAAAATGTTAACAATTGATACTATTTTTACCGAAGATTTTAAATTTTTTTATAATTTTCGCTTGCGGCATCAAGTTTTTCAGTTTTTACCAAAATGTTTTTTCGCGGCGACATGTGTTATAAAATTTTCGCTACACCATTTCTTTGCAATTTTTTTTCTATAAGGGCGAAACAATTAACTCTCAACACTTAATAGATCCATCAGATGTTGGACCCTCGTTAGACTAAGCTTTCGAGCTACCCACGAACAAATACGAGAGAAACGAGACCATTTTTACCCCTGTAGCTACGAAAACTTGTTGGGTGTATATAAGTTGAACGTATATTGGTAAGCTTCTTTATTTTTCGCATTATTCTTTTGCAAAATGGCCCGGCTGGTTATCCTGTCCGACGTCATCGGTGCTAACTTTGGTGAATAACATTTTTGACAACCCAAAAAAAGCTCCGGTCATTTTAAAGAATTTTTGACGACCTACCCAGCAATGGATCGGAAAAGCCCAAGCGACTCCCGCAAGGCCCGGGAAATGCCCAGACAAGGCCCCCGGAAGTGCCCCTATATGTACGCCAAATTATAAGACGACGTTACGTCGCGTCTTCGACAAGATAGACGCTATACTGGGCTGACAACGAAGTAGCCCGAATGGTCACCCTAACTTTCTCAAGCCAATAAAATTATATGAAGAGCGGGCGTGTGTCGCGAAACAATGCATGTCTAGCGAGTTGACACGGGATCATTGCGTGAACAGTTTCCTCAAGAGAAAGGGTAATAAAATAGAAATACAGTGGTGGCCAAAATAATAAGAATGCCCTAAAACTGAATAAAGATCTGATCCTGCTCTAACTATAAAAAAAGTAGAGGTATATTTAAACATTCAATGTATTTCTCATTTCACAAGCTAGGGCAATTTTTCGCACCAAATGTTGTAGTGCCTTTCTGCCACGTTAAAAAAAAAAGATAGTGTAGTTTTAGGCGACCAGTACTATTCGAAAGAGGGGTAAAATATTTCTATATGTGTTTTTTTTCATGGGGTTAGTTGGATAACTCTATAAAGCATTGGAAATTGTCACAGACATATTAGCTTCTACTTTTGTCTTAAGATAATTCAGTCGTAAAAAAAGGTGAGCCTTATACCCCTCATCTACCTTACATCACTGTAATATTCTATTAATTTTTTAAGATTTAACTCAAAAAACTATCAAAGTTAACAAAGTACATACCGAACCGAACCGAGGCGCTTATATATTTAAAATTTAATATTAATCAAATAAGTATTATATTATCTGTAATATAAAGTATGTGAAATAAATAAACTTGAAACTTGAAACATAACTTAAAATGTATACCTAGCTTATTTGATTAAAAGTTAAATATTACTTACTTACATTTTCATAAACCCTGTTTTCCTATTTATTAGTTTAAAAAATAACGTTTTTCATTTGAAATAAATTTAGAAAAAAAAACTTTTTGAAAACAAGCTTTTATACAATGGACTAAAAAGCATAAAATAATATTTTGAGTGTTCTGATATCATAATAATAAAAGCGATGTTTTTTTTTCTTAATTTATTTTTTAATTTTTAGATTTGTCTGTCTATGCATTTCAGCTTGCGCATCGATATTGCAGGGAGTCTTTCCTGTCAATTTTAAAATATCTGTCTTCGATGAGAAGGCCGTCCAACAAAGGCGACATATGCTAAATCTGTCGTTATTATTATGATCATTATACGCAAGGATTAATTAATTTTGGTCGAGATCGAACAAACTAAACCCTTACCTCTTCTACGCCCCCCCCCCCTTTTAGTGAGAGAGCATGTGAATTTTGAAATCAATCAGATACCTACGTGGAAGTCAGTTGAAAGTAATCAGAAAAAATCGTCATTAAATCGTCCAATTTGAATCCGCCATATTGAATTTTTATAATCTGATCAAAAATTCTCATACTCAAAAACCCCCAGATACCAATTTTGGTTGAAATCGGACAAACTAAAGTTTTACCCCCTCTCCATCCCCCACGTTAGGGGGGAGGTAGGTACCGGATGAAACCATATTATTGTATTGTCATCGAAACTAAGACGCTATGCGAAATTTGAAGTTAATCGGATGTTTGGAAGTTCTTCAAAAATGAGTTGCAAGATTTGATTACATACATACCCACATACATACATACATACATACAGGTGAAGTTAAATAAAAGCTTGTAATAATAAAAGGGCGTACACGCCAAATTCTAAAATACCTTCGAATAAAAAAACCTTTAAAAATTTTTATATACCAGGTGGGCCAAAAAAACCGGACATTTTTTTTCATTATAACTTTTGAACTGTAGAATTGATTTTAATGGAACAAACTGCACTTCGCAGCGAATTAATCAGACTTGATTAAATATATTTTTTTGCCGCCATCTCAAAATCCAAGATGGCAGACCAAATTAAAATGTAACCTTCAAAGATGCTCGTTTATTCTTTTGTTGCAAACATATTTTAATTATTTTTTTAAATTAGTAAGAAAACTACATTCTTGCCACGCACAACAAGGTACGAATCAGCAAAATCAGTTCAGTGGTTTATAAAAAAAAATTTCAACCATTGTTTTGCATATTATACGATTGCCTTGCCAATCAATTTTAATGAAATAAAAAACATACTAATGATTTTTTATTTCACTAAGATCGGTTCAGTAATAATGAGTTTATAAGGAAATGAATGCAGGCAGGATTAGCAATACAATCGTATAATCTGTTAAACAATGACTGAAATAAAAATAGATTTTTTGAGAACCATCAAACCGATTTTACCAGATTGTACTACTTTGTGCGAGCCAAAAGTAGTGCTTTTCCATAGATTAAAAAAAAAACTAAAACATTGTCAGAAAACAAGAATTAACACGCCATCTTAAAGAATCAAGTATGATTCTGTCCGCCATCTTAAATTTTAGAATGGCTGTAAATTTTGATCATATAGTCTTTAAAAGGCAATCAATTTTGACCAGGATGTTATTTATTTCATTAAAATCGGTTCAGTATTAATGAATTTATAAGGAAATAAATGCAGACATGATTGGCAATCGTATAATATTCAAAACAATGGTTGAAACAAAAATATATTTTTTTAGAACCACCGAACCGATTTTGTTAATTCGTACCTTGTTGTGCGTGGCAAGAATGCAGTTTTTTTATAGATTTAAAAAAAAATAATTAAAACGTGTTCGCAACACAAGAATAAACGAGAATCTTTGAAGGGTACAATTTAATTTCATCCGCCATCTTGCATTTTGAGATTGCGGACAAAAAAATATATTTATTTAAATCTCTGATTAATTTTCTGGCAAGTGCAGTTTGTCCCATTAAAATCGATGGTATAATTCAAATGTTATAATGAAAAAAAAATCCGGTTTTTTTGGCCCACCCAGTAGTTTAAAAAAACAAGTTCAAGACCTAGAATGTTTGTTGCAAATATCGCTTCTATCGTCTGTTTCATAAGGGCGTAAAACGTTTTTAGCTCCTTTGAAATTTAGGAAATAGCCTTAACGCCTTTCTGTCTGTCTGTTTAAACCGTGGATATAAATTTTTTAGTAAATTTTTGTCTCCCAGCAAATATTAACATAACCATATAAAATATGCGACATTTCTCAAATTTTCATAAAAATCCAAAAAATGGTTATAAAACCTGACCTTTTAAAAATTTAAATTTTACTTTTTCTGTTAATTTGCAATTGCCTCCGCTCTGGGTTTATTTTCACGGCACCCAAATATTATAAAACAGAAAATTAAATCGACCTGGGTAGGTACGTATTTATTAATCAGTCTACATACCTACTTCAAATATTACGCGTTTCGCTTGACCTTCGACCGGCCGCATTCGCGTTGACGACAGCCGACGTTAACACCCGATGACACCCGATTCAATTTTTGTTTTGTACGCGCGCCTATGGTTTTTCGTGCAAGACTCGATCGGCGCGGCTTACCTACTTCTTTATAAATTAAATTCGAAGAAGATATGTTCGATATTCACGTTATAACAAGGGCTCGAGATTTTCTACATGCGTTGTCCTTCTTGTCCAGTTATTTCTTCGATGGTATAGTGAAGCCATATAGATGCGAAAAAACCACATCTTGTGTTGAGATTCGTAAAAACGTCATTTAGCGAATTTTAGGGTAGGGAATCTCATAAGGCCAACTTGGCAAAATTTTGAAAATTTATAATATACAAACTATACATTTTATAAATAAAAGCACCGAGTTGCAGTATGGTGAAGCCATATAGATGCAAAAAAACACCTTGTGTTAAGATTCGTAAAAACGTCATTTAGCGAATTTTAGGGTAGGGAATCTCATAAGGCCAACTTGGCAAAATTTTGAAAATTTATATTATACAAACTATACATTTTATAAACAAAAGCACCGAGTTGCAGTATGGTGAAGCCATATAGATGCGAAAAAACCACATCTCGTGTTAAGATTCGTAAAAACGTCATTTAGCGAATTTTAGGGTAGGCAATCTCATAAAGCCAATTTGGCAAAATTTTGAAAATGTATATTATACAAACTATACATTTTATAAACAAAAGCACCGAGTTGCAGTATGGTGAAGCCATATAGATGCGAAAAAACCACACCTTGTGTTAAGAATCGTAAAAACGTCATTTACCGAGTTTTAGGGTAGGGAATCTCATAAGGCCAATTTGGCAAAACTTTGAAAATTCATATTATACAAACTATATATATTATCAACAAAAGCACCGAGTTCAACAAAAGCACCGAGTTGCAGTATGGTGAAGCCATATAGATGCGAAAAAACCACACCTTGTGTTTAGATTCGTAAAAACGTCATTTAGCGAATTTTAGGGTAGGGAATCTCAAAAGGCCTTATGGCAAAACTTTGAAAATTCATATTTTACAAAACTATACACTTTATCAACAAAAGCACCGAGTTGCAGTATGGTGAAGCCATATAGATGCGAAAAAACCACACCTTGTGTTAAGATTCGTAAAAACGTAATTTAGCGAGTTTTAGGGTAGGGAATCTCATAAGGCGAATTTGGCAAAACTTTGAAAATTCATATTATACAAACTATATATTTTATCAACAAAAGCACCGAGTTGCAGTATGGTGAAGCTATATAGATGCAAAAAAAAACAACACCTTGTGTTAAGATTCCTAAAAACGTAATTTAGTGAATTTTAGGGTAGGGAATCTTGTAAGGCCAATTTGACAAAACTTTGAATATTCATATTATACAAACTATACATTTTATTAACAAAAGCACCGAGTTGCAGTATGGAGAAGCCATATAGATGAGAAAAAAACACACCTTGTGTTAAGATTCGTAAAAAATCATTTAGCAAATTTTAGAGTAGGGAATCTCGTAATGCCAATTTGGCAAAACTTTGAAAATTCATATTTTACAAACTATACATTTTATCAAGAAAAGCACCGAGTTGCAGTATGGTGAAGCCATGTAGATGCGAAAAAACCACACCTTGTGTTAAGATTCGCCATACTGCAACTCGGTGCTTTTCTTGATAAAATGTATAGTTTGTAAAATATGAATTTTCAAAGTTTTGCCATATTGACCTTTTGAGATTCCCTACCCTAAAATTCGCTAAATGACGTTTTTACGAATCTTAACACAAGGTGTGGTTTTTTTGCATCTATATGGGCCCACCATACTGCAACTCGGTGCTTTTGTTAACAAAATGTATAGTTATGAAACATGAATTTTCAAAATTTTGCCATATTGGCTTTCTGAGATTCCCTACCCTAAAATTCGCTAAAACGTCATTTAGCAATTCCCGAAATGTCTTGACATATTATTAGCCCATCGGATGACAAACGTTGTATAGGAGGATCTCGTCTACGTACAAGTCTTAAAACATTCCACTGAAGCCCCACGCCCATGTTGTTTGTGCGACGTCATTTACCTATAAAAAATTGACTTGTAATTATGATTTAGATATTCACCAAAGAAGGGTCTCTCATTGGCAAGACGAATTTTTGGCAGCCAGAATAAGGGAAGCGGATGTAATTTTGGAATTTGATAAACTTAAAAGACAATTAGCATTTATTAAACATGATCTGGAAGAACGAAAAGTAGTAAGTACCCACAAAGTTACCATTTTAAATCTGAGGGCACGACAGTGCCCGGCCAAGTTTGCGCAACTGCTGTACCATTTTTCTTGAAACATTTCAGCCCATATTTAACCTATATATATAACTCAAACTTTGTAAAGTCGTAGATCTTCACAAAGTTAACAGCCTCTCTAAGTTTCATGGACTTAGTTACGAAATTTCAAAAAACGACGAAATTACCACTCACTCATCTATAGATCATCAAAATTCTACTGTACTTCCAGAGATGCTAAAAAGGTGAAATTTGGCAGACTGATAGAAATTATGACCAAACCGTTGGAAAAAATAAAAAACCCCAAAAAATTTAATTTGCTTCTCTCTCCTGTAAATGTAAAGTTATGTAAAAGTAACATTGCCTACTTTCAGAAACGCTAGAAAGCTGAGCTTTGGAAGATCGATAGGAACTAGGATAAAACTATAGAAAAAAATTTTAAAACACCAAATTTTTAATTTACTTCCCTCCCCTATAAATGTAAAGTTATGTGAAAGTAACATTGCCCACTTCCAGGAACGCTAGAGAGCTAAGCTTTGGAAGGCTAATTGAAAATATGATAAAACCATATGAAAAAAATTTTTAAACCTTAAAATTTTAAAAATTATTCCGCATATTTTACTACTTTAAAACTTAAATATTATCTCAATCCTTTCAAAAAGGAGTGAAATCATAACAAAAACATTGTATGTAAAAAAAAGCCAAGTACGCGATAATGGTATTCCGTAAAAAGAATTGAGATAAAAGTAAAGCCAAGTAAACAAATTTCAAAATGAAAGGTTCTGTGCCATTTTCGCGTACATGGCTTTTTTTTACATGAAATGTTTTTGTTATGATAAAATATTCCTATCTTGACCCAATACCTTACAATACAAAACATATTTCACTATTAGGATTACGAGACGAGGGGCTTTAGCCCCCCCCCCCCAGATCTGATGACCTAACTTCGCCAATGATAAGCCTCTAAACCATATTGAGTGAAATTTTTGAAATATGACCTTCGAAAACAAATTTAAAATATGTTTTGACTGTACTCATCTTTATTTAGATTCGAAATGCAACAGAAGCTACCATTGCAAATAATAGCAACAATATAGAAAAATTGCCAAACCTTAGCAAAAAGGACAAAATAATAGAACATATATTAGAAGAAGAAGAACGATCGATTGCTAATACCGTCGAATTTCAAGATGAGATAGATCACCTACGAATTCAGGTAGATGTAATATAAACTTTATATCTTCCAGAGATAAACTGTTTACAGTTTAGAATTTTTTGGGAAAATTTGAGAAAAAAATTGGACATGAAACTAAACACATTAAAAAAAAGTTGAAAAAATATTTATTTTCAATGCAGTAGAGTATTATTTATTTGAATGTAGAATAAATTAATGTAAATTTACATTTGAACATAAATATGCCTATAAATATTTACATATTAAACAATTAAATTATAGTTTAATATACTTTACTACTGATAAAATTGTAGCATATTCTTGCTAAATAAAGTTAGAGTTAAAACAAGTTAATAAAAAAGTATAAAACTTTAAAGCAGGTTTTGTGAAAACGTAAAATTTCTACATGAGCCTTCTTCATATGCTAATTTTTATTTAATGTTATGGGACATTTTCAGATTAGACAACTTAAAGACCAAAAAGAAGATTGCGAAAGGCGAATGCGTCAGAACGAAGAAACAAAATCCCAATTACAAGCCGTTCGAAAAAGCATGTGGATCAGAGAATATGAGACAAATCAGCAAATTGAGCTCCTGAAACAAGAGTACCAGAATTTAAGCAAAAAAATGACGGATGAACTGAAGCGGATACATAACAATATTGAAGATAAAGATTTGACTATAAGTGAAATCGAGAAAAAGATTACAGACGTGGAAAAAATGGTTAGAATTATAGACGGGCATAACGCATCATTAAAAAAAATAATTTTCCATAAAGCATTTTGCTTAACATGTTTTTAGGCCCAATGTGCCCCACCCTCTCCTATTTATCACGGGAAACAATCGTTTTAGTTTTTAACTTGGGTATGGGTGATTTAGTTTTTCCTCTATACTTTTACATTGTAAGGCATTTTGTTAAAAAAATTTCAAATAAAAATAATTTAGACAGTTCAATTTAAAGAAATATAAGTAAACTTTAGTTAAATGTTTTTGGTTCAACTGTTGGGAGTTTTTATTTAGAAAGACTTACAAAAAAGCACCTGAATAATTTACTAATTCAGAGGGGACTTTCTTTTGAAAAATGAAACGGTTTTCACTGTAGCAAAAATTATTCACCCTAGGAAAAATAATTATTCACTCTAGGAAAAAATATTTTGGATTGTCCTCAAGACAAACAATTTAAAATCATATCGATCAAACCACGATGAAACCTTTTTTTTCTTTTTAGAACGTTAACTTACTGGAAGAAAATGAAAACTCGATCCATGATCCAGTTCAAGATTTGGAAAACAAAAAATTATTTCTTGAGGATAAAGTAAGTAAAATAAAATTATTTGACATCTGGGAATCGGACAATTTGCCGCGGCCGATTCGCCGCTTTTTTATATATTAGTTTTTGAAAAAACTGCTTTTTGAAAAAGCGTTATTAAAAAAAAAATGTTTTCTTTATAATTTTTTTTTTGAAAAACTACTATTTTAAAAAGTATTTTTAAAAATAATTTTTGTTAAATAGTTTTTTGTTTTTCTTTATAAATTAGTTTTTTGAAAAACTGCTATTGAAAACGCATTTTGCAATGGTTAGGTTTAACACAGATTTTGATCTCCCAACAAGAGTAAAAAAAATTTTAACTGTCATTAGCATTGATGAATTTTGACCGAAATCTATATAATTAGCACGTTACAGTATCAAACACTATTTTACCTGAAAACTTCATGCAAATCGGTTCAGTAGTTTAGGGAGCTATCGTGTTACGGACAGACACACACACAGACAGACATCACGACGAAATAACACATTTTCGCCGTTATCTCAAAAAAAATGTTTTCGTCTAAAACAATACCTTTTTCAGCCATTGCTGCGCGTGCTAGGAAGGTAAAAATAAAATGAGAAAATTTTTAAAATAAATACAATAAGAACTAAGAAATTGCACAATTTCGGGATTTTTTAATTTTTTTGTCAAAAAGAGACCTTCAAAGCAAAGTATCACTCGACACACTCTCGTCCTATTCAAAAAATATAGGATACGTTTACCCCCCGAAAGGAGTGCGGTGCGTGCTAAAAAAATTTCACGGTAACCAAAAAATGCCCACTTGCAAACAAATTCTACTTCTTCGGTGGTTTTTTCCAAAAAATTACGAAATATACCCGTAAAGGTATCTGTTACCTTTAAAAAAAACATCCCGTATATTCCTCTACCACTACATATATTTATTTTTAGATCCTGAAATTGAAAAAAAATTGATGAATGTTTTATGCATAACCTGCCTTCTAGTCTGCAACTAACCATAGAATATGTGCCACTTTTTATCATAATTTTGTAGAATTTACAAAACTAATAAAAACTTTTGTTTTATACACTTTTTGGTATTTTATTACATTTTATGCAAAACCCTCGAGAATATTTGACTATATTGCAAAATGTACTTAAAACAAAACCGAATAAATAAAGGGCTGCTGTATTTAGCTATCAACAAAGTGCACACATTATAGTAACCCATGAAAAATGAGAGCAGACAAATTTTCTTTAACAATATTTAATTTTATACAAGTATTATAAGTAAGTTGTTTTTGTGGAAAATAAAGTAAACGCTACTAAAATTTTGTTTCATATCAAGCACAATTTTTTTTCTCCAAGGAGCATTTTGATTTTGAAGTTGATGTAAACAAGAGTTTATTTTATTAACTTGACTTCAAACTTTATTATTTTCTCTATGCTTCAAACTGTGAAATTGAATGTAAAGGCCTTCACACACACAATTTACGTAATCCGTAGCATGGCGCATAGCGGGCTTTCAGCCAATCAGCGGTCGAATAGCAGCGGCCATATTGGATTTACGTAAGAAAAGTCCATAAGGTTGAACTTCTTACGCGTTATGTTTTTTTGTGTGTGATCGGCTTAAACGCGGTTAAACTGTTTTGTGTGGCCAGAAACGTAACTAAATGATCTGAGTGCCCTTAAGAGAATAGTTCGGGCACTTGTGAATAGATGGCGCTAGGAGAAATTCTTATAGGCGCATTTACATCCAACTATAACTTGAAGTGCAGTTAGAATCAATCTTATTTACGTCCAATTCTAAGTTGAAGAGCCTTTCGAAAAAACATTTTGGCCACAGTTTAAAATTAAAGGTGCAATATTTTAGTGTCTTTTTGTCCCGATTTTATCAAAAGACAAAAAATGCCCAAATACAGTTCGAGTTTTAGTAAAGTTCGGCTTTAATAATGTATAAATTAATTGTACATTTCATATGAAATATCTATTGTTCGAAAGTATTCACTTCGAAAATCATTTTCTTCGAATGGAAAATTGTTCGAAAACATTTTCTTTGAACAAAAAATTGTTCAAAAGCGTTTTCTTTGAAAAAAAAATTGTTTGAAAACGTTTTCTTCAAATGGACAATAAGCGACCAAAACTTGTTCCTCTCTACAAAATCAACGTGATCCAGCATTTTATTAAAAAGAACGACAAATTCCCGTTTTTATTGGAATTCCCCTCTATATGTACTAGCGGGGATGGCGGTCCAGATTTATGTAAGTGACAGCACTGAATCTAAATCGAAATGTATTTAATAATCATTTTTGATCGGTTGACAATTTTTGACAATTTTTACAGCTCCAATAAATCCACTTGTCAAGGTTACGGTTCAGCATTGTTTTTTATTATTGAGTTGCCTTTTTTGGGTAGGTTTGTATATCTAATGGTCCACTCATTTTAATTTAAAAACATGTTTTAAAAGTTGCCTCTATTTCTTTCTTATTGGATTCTTGTTTGTGTGCCCTTGCCTGTTAGAATCATGTCGGGCGTTGTTCGTCATGGCCCTGGTAGCCAAGAACATTCAAAACGAGTATAGAAGAAGAACTCAGAAAAGAGGTTCCAACACACAGACTTCAAAAAAATTGGTTCGGTTCAATATTTTTGAAGTCTGTGTTCCAACATAAACTGAATGGACCATACATATGTATGTACAGTAGACTCGCGCTGGTGTGAACACACTTTTTCAGCAGTAACTTATAGATTTCCTTAAGTTATGTGTACAGTTCAATTTAAAAGTAGGTAGTAAAAATGTATAATATCTAAACCTAATGTTTAATGTTTTCAAAATAGACGTACGGTAGTTTGCACAGTCTATACGGTATCGCAAATATTTTTTTTTGTGTTCACACGAGCGCGAGTCTACTGTATATCCCCTGATTAACATATATAACAGGTTTACTAGAAACGAGTTTACACCAAGTTTATCAAAACACGATAGCTATGTGTTATTTTTTCCTAAATAAAATTAGTATCAGCCCGTTTAAAAGTGTCGATCCCACTAGTTTAAAAAAAAATTACGTTACAGCTGCTGTATTTAGCCATAGTTTATTTTGTCTCTGTATTTAGCTATCAAGAAAGTGCACACATTATAGTAACCCATGAAAAATGAGAGAGCAGACAAATTTTCTTTAACAATATTTAATTTTATATAAGTTGTTTTTGTAGAAAATAAAGTTAACGTCTACTAAAACTGTTTTTTATTTCAATAACAATTCTTTTTCTCAAAGGAGCCCTTTGATTTTGAAGTTGATGTAAACAAGAGTTTATTAACTTGACTTCAAACTGTGAAATTGAATGTAAACGCGGCTAAACTGTTTTGTTTGGCGCGATCTATTATAGGGTTACCAGATGAAAACGTCTCTAGCCAGGACCAGCCGTCAAGAAAATCCGGACAAAATCCGAACGTGAAAATTTTTTCAATGCCACACACAAAAAATCAACTTTTTTTTTTAATTGAACCAATAACTAATTAATAACATAATATACCTACTATTTTATAGGTACTTTTCACTGCTTTGTATTTTATTCAACAGCGTTGAATTTTTAGGCAGAAGTACAAAATCGTAAAATTCTGACCAGCTCATATTTCTTAAATTGTATGAAGTCATGAGTATTCCTTTTACAGAAGATAAAAGCAGCCTATTTCTTTCTTTGGTCAGAGAACATATAACAACATCTTTTGCCTTTTATTCGCCAGCGAAATTTCAAGTCACTATTTTTTACTGCGCAGCAATAACATATATATATTTTTTCTTTTTTTGAGATTCGCCTTCGCCGGCAGTGTCAATTTTCACTAGTGCAGCTAGTTATGTCTTTTTATCAAATATCTTCTTAATTTAAACAACAACAAACAACGTTTGGCTCAAATTTTTAAAAATATTTTCTCGACTGCGGCGATAAATTAACATTAAATTCAAGATTTAATAATTTTTTTTTATCAAAAGGCGAATCTGTTTGAACTTTTTTTGCCTGCGCTATTAGTCATAAGTTTAGTGGATAGCGAGGTTACTGATGAGTTACCCAAGTTATTATACGGATTCCTTCAGAGTGCAGTCTATTTATATACCGATAGTTTGTATAATGTTGGCTTTCGTATAATGCTTGAGCAACAACACTTAGTCGCCTCTAGGTTTCTTTTCGATAATCTTGATTTGGCAATGCAGGATGATTCCCTCGCAATGTCTGGAAGTGGAATGGATGGGGACTACGAGTCTGGAAGGGAAAATCCCTGCAGTTGTGAAATGCCTTTACTTATACCCTTAAGTATCAAGGGCAGATTTAATGGTATCATGCCGCGACTTTATAGTCATTGGGCGTATCGTTGGCAAGTACGCTGATCGGACTTGCACCGGGTGCATCGCCAATTCGGAGTTTCAGTCGTGGTCACTGAACACCGGTGGGTGTTGGTGACGGGGTAAAAATGCATGCTGGGGTGCTACCCGAGTGGCCATGCGTTGGAGGGTTGCCTATGGTTTCATCCTTGGATCGAGCCATACCAAAGGCGTTAAGAGCGTAAGGGTAGAGTTAACATGTAACGTGGTACGTATGTATTAACACCGCCCCAGATTTTGTGTTGCTTACCCTTACCCTTAGCGTCCCATTACGTAGACACACTTTGTGTCTATAAGACTGTGTCATATTTTTAATAAGTAATTTTTTTCTTTCTAGGGGCCATAAACCTTCCATGCCTGTTTCTTTTTAAAAAATTTTTATGTCATGTCTTTTTATTTTTTGTTTATGGTCCAAAACCATTTGTTTTGTTTGACACAGTGTCAGTAATAAATAAGAGTAACTAAATATAACATATTAAAGCTTTTTGTCCCGTAAGCTGGAGGAAAGGTTGGCCGCACTAATGGTCTGTTGAATCTGATCTCTATAAGTTTTGGTGTTTGGGAGCTTGACGTTGCATGGTCTTCGCATGGGTCCTGAGGCCACAAGATGCGCCACGAGGGCTCTAGTACAGAAACTTCCTTGATTTCCTCTGTCACCAAGGGGATGCTTCTACTCGTTGTGTTGTACGTTAGCAAAATGAGGGGAAGGGACCATTCCCCTCACTAACCAAGTTTCAGCCTGATTTGCTCAATTGGGATTAACGCGAGAAAGACGAGGGGGGTCTTCTTAGCAGATGATAGGTTTATCTCCCAGGTTTAGAGTTAGGAATCTTTAAAAATATATTTTTTTTAAATGTCTGATCTTGTCTCTTAAAAAATATTTTATAGTTTTGAAGGTTTGGTTTGGCTTTTTTTAAGTGTCATTTTAAGGTACAGAGAAAAACAAAATTTATTTTTAAAATTTTTCTTTCATTTCAACATTTTTTTAATAGAAACTCTGTGGCTCAATAAATTTCTTTTAACATCACGCCTGCGTTAAATCTTTTTTAAGTCATCAAACTTTTTTATAAAATTCAGTTTTCAATTCAAAATATTACACGCGGCGTTAAACATAAGACCCCCATTTAAAAAGTTAAAGGTACTTTTAACGGGTCCACTTTCAAAAACTTCTGTGGCCTTTTAATAGCTTCAAATTTAAAAATATGTTTTTATTTTTTAGTGGATCACGTTTCAATTCAAATTGATACCGTTTATTTTTATTTTTATTCTCAAATCAACACTTCCAACGGCGCTAAATTATACTTTTGACCTTTTTTTTTAAATCTTTTTTGAGGAACTGGTGAAGAAGCGTGGCATAAAGATGCTTCTGTTCATCTATAAAGGGTAACCTGGTGTGGGGCCATATACACAGTATATTGTTCATTGGCTCGTCTAGTTGTCGACCTTGAATAGCGCAAGTAACTATTATGGTTCCTTTGCGTATACGGTGCATGAGGCATCAAGTGCGGGCGGTGTGGAGATTACAAAATGCGGGCCTTCTCACTGGTATTGTGTTCTGGGGCCACTGGCAGGTTGCACTGGAGGCCTGTTCCCAGGCGCTGTATTAGCGGGTTGGTCTTATAAAGCTTTTAGTAAGCGTCAGACCAATCAATACCTTGGGCTTACCGAGATGCACCGCAGTAGAGGAAGATGGTTAGACCTTTGGACGGGGCTTCAGTGGAAGTCATTTTTTTTTTTAATTTGAAATCAACTTTAGTCACTTTATTTACTGTGTCAAAAGAAGTAACTTTTTATCAATATTTTCTTTTATTGGATCATAACATTATATCTTTGGCCCATGTCCTTTTTCTTTTGCTTATTCAATTAATTTTTCTTTTAAATTAAACATGGGCATTTTTTGCGTCATTCTTTTTTTATCTCTTAATATGGTCCAATGAGGTAGTTGGTATTTTTGGCACAGTTGTAAATCTTCATGCTTTGTTTCTTTTTTTTTCAGTAAAAGTGACTAAAAATTTGTAAATAAGTCATAATTTTTCTTAAATCTTATTTTAAATCGTTGGGCGGTGTGCAATATACTGAACCAGTGATGTATATGTCTTTTGGAAACTTCTGTTTTCCACGAGGGTTATTCAAAACAGATTATACGGGGCTATTTATTGCACTGGTGCGCTGAGATGGTGGTGTCAGCCATTGGTTTCATGCTGATTTGCTTAGTTCCATTGCTTTTTAACGGTATCTTATCAGTAATCTTTCAAATAAAGTAATTTAAAAAATAATAAAACAAAAATAAAAGTACCTAATTAGAATAAGTTTAGATAGTTAGATTTGATAGGTCAAATGAGGGCTATATGTCTAGTTCTGCAAGTCATTGGTTAGGGCTATTAGATTCTTGGGTAGGTAGGTATACAGCTTTTTTTAATCGAAATGGGCAGAATAAAGATAGGGTGGTTAAATTGTAGGATAATGAAGAGGTTACAAATAGAAAGATGCTATAGATGTCTGCAGTTAGGTCATATTAGCAAAGAATGCAAAGGTGCTGAACAAAAGAGTCAGTGTATGCGATACGGGCATAAGGCAAAAGATTGCCAACAAGAAGAATATTGTTTTAGCTGCCAATTAAAAGGACACCAAAACGGATCGATGAAATGCCCAATATATAGAGATCTGGTCAAACAAAGAAGAAAGAGAGGAGGACGGACAACTAAGTAACTTTAAATTAAAAAAATGAAGATACTACAAATAAATGCAGACAGATCCAAGAAGGCACACGACATGGCCTACGCCGCAGCAAAAGAGAATAACATAGATTTAATTGTAGCCAGTGAGTCAAATAAGAACTTATCACAAACCAGAGGCTGGATAGCAGACGAAAACAAAGACGTCGCAGTATATTTTATAAATTCTAATATAAATGTTAGTAAAATAAGAAGTAAAAAAGGAATAGTTTCAATTGGTACGGACGCTTTTGACATCCATGGATGTTATATTTCTCCAAATATAAGCATACAAACTTTTGAAGATTATATTAATACTCTTAGAGAAACGATAACAGAAGGAGATCGTAAATCACTTGTACTGGGGGATTTTAATTCCAAATCCTATGAATGGGGGGCACCAGTAACAGACCGCAGAGGAGAAATAATGTTAGAAATCATAGCGGAAGCAGATCCTATAGTACATAATACTGGCGGCAAACCAACTTTTGAAAGACGCGGCCAAAAATCATACTTAGATTTGACTCTGAAAACAAGAAGCCTGGGCCATTGCTATGGAATATGTATTATGATTCAGTTCTAAAACTTAGACTAGAAGAAGGATCGAGTTACAGCCACGGGTTGCGCAGATGATCTAGGTCTTACAATTACCGCAAGGAATAAAACCGACTTAACAGAAAAAGCAAACGACGCACAAAAAAATAGATAGATGGATGAAACATAATAAATTAGAATTGGCTCCAGAAAAAACTGAATCAGTCATACTCTGTGGAAAAAGAGACCGAAAGGATGTAAAGTTCAATTTAAATGGAATTGAAATTGTTCCTAAAAACGCAATTAGATATTTAGGAATAATGATTGGAGAGAATATGTCATTTGGAGAGCATGTTAAAAGAATAATACAAAAAGCATCAGAAAAAACCACCAGTATCAATATATTAATGACAAATAAGAAGGGACCATCAACTGCAAAAAGAAAGCTGCTCTATGGTGTAATACAATCCACCTTGCTATATGGTACACCCATTTGGGGAGAAGTGGTAAAAAGACACAAATACAAAAACATCCTAATTAAAGTGCAAAGGAAAGCGATACTAAGAGTAGCAAATGCCTACCGTACTGTATCAAATGAAGCCGTACAGGTCATAGCAGGAACACCGCTTATTGACCTTGTAATAGAAGAAAGAATATTTTTAGAAAGAAACAGCAACACAGAAGAACAGAAAGAGAGAGCTAAAAAGGTTACACTTGAAAAATGGCACGAAAGGTGGGACAAAGAGACTAATACCAAATATGTTTGGACAAAGAGACTAATAACAAATATAAAACGAAGGATTAAATGTAAACATAGATATGTCAATTATCAAATAACGCAGATTTTAACAAATCATGGGTGCTTTAAAGTATACACAAAACGCATAGGAAAAACAATAAGCGATAGATGTATGTACTGTATGGGCATAGACGACGCAAATCATACACTGATTCATTGCCCAAAGCATAAACTAATAGTTTATGCCCAAAGTTTAGAGAAAAACGAAACATTATGCTAGAAGCCTTACATATAGACCAAGGAAACGTACTACCAGAACAAATCATAAATGAGATGCTAAAAAACAAAGATAACTGGAAGGTAGGTAACCAATTTATCAAAGAAATAATGGATAATAAAAGTAAAGTTGAACACTCAGAATAAACAATACTAGAGTAAAATAGAAATTGTTTGATACCAAACGGCTTGATAGTATTGAAGTATTGCTAGAAGTCTTCGAAAGAGGTTTTAGTCAGTAATGAGCCAGAGCGGAAGGGAGATGTAGTGACTACACAGAAAGACTGCTGTGCCACCTGATGTAATGTTTAGAAAACGGTGCCGGGGGCACATGCATTTCAAAGGGACCACTTGTTTTCAGTGCTTGCACTGACTACGCCCTTAACAAAAAAAAAGGTATACAGCTTAGATTTTTTAAATTTTGTTAGCCTTTTATGAGGGGGTTGATATACGCAGATCAAAAGATTTCCGAGAGGGCTCAGTGATTTTATAGGAACAGGTCGTAATAACAATTGTATTGTAATATTTTCAAATACATAAAAATCAAGACTTTTCCGGTTATCTTATTTTAAATGACAATAATTGTAATATTATTTGGAAATATATAATAATTAAAAGCTTTTCTAATTGTTTTATTTAAAATAAATATTTTGTTGAAATGCACTTTAATTAAAGAATGGACGCAAATAAGATTTTAAAAAATTACTTTAAGTTGCACTTGGATGTAAATGCACCTACCATGTTTTTGCGTGGCGCCATCTATTCGAAAGTGCGTCAACTAACCACCTTGTAGTTTCGTTTGTTACCAATAGATGGAGCCACGCACAAAACAAGTTAGGCGTGTTTACATCCAAGTCGCGCTCAATCATCGTATGAGGTGTCAGTTTTAAAGAACCGTTTCAAATGAGACCTTAATCTTAAGCTTTTGGTTGCTTTCTTTAACCCGGTTCCCCTTACGACTTTCTCGTGGGTGCCCGCTCAAGCGTCACATGATCTCGATATGAAATGTTATGACAGTCATGTGATGCGTGCGCGGGCACGCACGAGAAAGTCGTAGGTGTGATGGAACCGGGTTTTAACACCAGGTTCACACCTACGACTTTCTGGTGGGTGCCCGCTCACGCGTCAGAACGCAGTAAAGGGCCCCATACGTTGTTTTCAGTGGCGTATATAGAAAAAAGTTTCGGGGGGGGGGGGGCGAGACAGTTTCGGGGGGGGGGCCCAAGACCTCATGAGGCCGCATTTTATGCTATTTTATGTTTGTATTCATGAAATATGTAGAAAATAGCTAAAAAAATCTTAGCTACGGGGGGGGGGGCTGGGCCCCCCCCCTTATATACGCCACTGGTTGCTTTTATTTATAAACGGCTGTTCATATGGACATTGCAACTTTTATTTTAAACTTGACCAAATGTTTTTCCGAAATGCACTTCAACTTAGAATTGGACGTAAATAAGATTGATTCTAACTGCACTTCAAGTTATAGTTGGATGTAAATGCGCCTACAAGAATTTCTCCTAGCGCCATCTATTCAGAAGTGCCCGAACTATTCTCTTAAGTACACTGAGATTATTTAGTTACATTTCTGGCCTATAGATCTAGGGTTACCAGACGTCCGGATTAATCCGGACATGTCCGGATTTTTACTACGTCCGGGTGAGTCCGGGCGGATTTTTCATAAACGTCCGGATTTTAAAGTAGCCGCCTTTATAAACATCAAATAATGCAAAATAAACTAGTTTCAAAAAATGTAATTAAACAATAATCGTCGATAAATTCACATAACGTTTTACCTTACATCTTGCCTGTTCAGTCAAAACGCATCAAGTAAAACTTTGTGTGTAGACGGAAAAACGGACGTTTTACTTGAACTGATTTAAGACGGAAGACCGCCTAGAGAACTGATCGGATCACGCATTGTTTTCCAATAAAACCATCGTTTTGTATCAAAAACTGATCTAAAAACGTACGTTAAAACTATCAAGTGTCTACGCTAGTCTTTCAACCGTCATACTTGACCCTTTTGACTGACAGGCAAGACGTAAGGTAAAACGTTAAGTAGTATTATTAATTTCGCCTTGTTGAATTACACTTCTGCTGTGTGGTCTTAAGCAGCACACAATTTTTTTGATAAGGTTTGTAATCTAAAAAAGTACAGACAATTTTACTTCTGATGACCACAATCTGCCTACCCACGAAAAATGGGCAAAATATTTTAATGCAAGTATCTCTACCCAGTGGACCAAAGTAGATGTTATATGTTCTCTGGTAGAGATACTTGCATTAAAATATTTTGCCCATTTTTCGTGGGTAGGCAGATTGTGGTCATCAGAAGTAAAATTGTCTGTACTTTTTTAGATTACAAACTTCATCAAAAAAATTGTGTGTGCTTAAGACCACACAGCAGAAGTGTAATTCAACAAGGCGAAATTAATAATACTACTTTAAGCGGGGTCTTAACATAACGTTTTACCTTACGTCTTGCCTGTCAGTCAAAAGGGTCAAGTATGACGGTTGAAAGACTAGCGTAGACACTTGATAGTTTTAACGTACGTTTTTAGATCAGTTTTTGATACAAAACGATGGTTTTATTGGAAAACAATGCGTGATCCGATCAGTTCTCTAGGCGGTCTTCCGTCTTAAATCAGTTCAAGTAAAACGTCCGTTTTTCCGTCTACACACAAAGTTTTACTTGATGCGTTTTGACTGAACAGGCAAGATGTAAGGTAAAACGTTATGTGAATTTATCGACGATTATTGTTTAATTACATTTTTTGAAACTAGTTTATTTTGCATTATTTGATGTTTATAAAGGCGGCTACTTTAAAATCCGGACGTTTATGAAAAATCCGCCCGGACCCACCCGGACGTAGTAAAAATCCGGACATGTCCGGATTAATCCGGACGTCTGGTAACCCTAGATCTATAGGCCAGAAATGTAACTAAATAATCTCAGTGTACTTAAGAGAATAGTTCGGGCACTTCTGAATAGATGGCGCTAGGAGAAATTCTTGTAGGCGCATTTACATCCAACTATAACTTGAAGTGCAGTTAGAATCAATCTTATTTACGTCCAATTCTAAGTTGAAGTGCATTTCAAAAAAACATTTGGTCAAGTTTAAAATAAAAGTTGCAATGTCCATATGAACAGCCGTTTATAAATAAAAGCAACCAGTGGCGTATATAAGGGGGGGCCCAGGCCCCCCCCCCCGTAGCTAAGATTTTTTTTAGCTATTTTATACATATTTCATGAATACAAACATAAAATAGCATAAAATACGGCCTCATGAGGTCTTGGGCACCCCCCGAAACTGTCTCGGCCCCCCCCCCCCGAAACTTTTTTCTATATACGCCACTGAAAACAACGTATGGGGCCCTTTACTGCGTTCTGACGCGTGAGCGGGCACCCACCAGAAAGTCGTAGGTGTGAACCTGGTGTTAAAACCCGGTTCCATCACACCTACGACTTTCTCGTGCGTGCCCGCGCACGCATTACATGACTGTCATAACATTTCATATCGAGATCATGTGACGCTTGAGCGGGCACCCACGAGAAAGTCGTAAGGGGAACCGGGTTAAAGAAAGCAACCAAAAGCTTAAGATTGAGGTCTCATTTGAAAAGGTTCTTTAAAACTGACACCTCATACGATGATTGAGCGCGACTTGGATGTAAACACGCCTAACTTGTTTTGTGCGTGGCTCCATCTATTGGTAACAAACGAAACTACAAGGTGGTTAGTTGACGCACTTTCGAATAGATGGCGCCACGCAAAAACATGGTAGGTGCATTTACATCCAAGTGCAACTTAAAGTAATTTTTTTAAATCTTATTTGCGTCCATTCTTTAATTAAAGTGCATTTCAACAAAATATTTATTTTAAATAAAACAATTAGAAAAGCTTTTAATTATTATATATTTCCAAATAATATTACAATTATTGTCATCACAGAAGACCACGGTTCGGTCCGCTTTGCAGACCAGAAGACTTTCTCCCGTGCTAAGCTCTGAGAAGTATTACAGGCACCTTAAACTGTGCGGCCAAACATTTTTATTAGTTCTTAGGTTTGACATAGATGGCGCTCTTAACAAAATATTGATTTGCTTTTTGGAATCAATACTTAGGTTTTTACAAAAAGGGCCAAGATTTCCATACTAAGCAAGAAGGTTGCAGTTGTAAATTAGCATAACCAATTTGGATAATATATGCTAATTACAGTTGCGACTTTCTTACAGAGTACTTAAAGACAAAATTAAAGATTTAAAAAATCAAAGAACTTTAATTTTGCCTGTTTCTTGGTCCTTTTTATAGTCTGATTTTCCTTTATGGTGTTTTTGACAACTTTGACTAATTTCATAGTGTCAGACTATTTATTGATAATAAATTATGGTTTTCATCATTGTTTCCAAAAGCAACCACTGCAACTGAACTGTAAAAGTTGTCAATGTCTCATAAAGGAAATAAGTGACTAATTAATCCTTTTATCTAAACTTACTTAATTTTTTAAATAAAAGGAATACAAAAAGGATTGAAACTTGGTAAAAAAATTTATTAATACAATTTACAAAATATACATGAATCTCAATGACACTTATTAATTAAGTAAGAGTATTTGTTATGTTAATAGTTAAATATTTTTACACATATATCGCACCCTCAAAAAGTTCAAAAAATGTAATTGTTGGAAAATTACAAAAAACTTTTGCGGTTACCATAAGAAGCTGTGGTAACTTAAAACTTTAAATATATTTTTTTATTATTTGTAATTTGAATTGTGACTTTCTATGACAATGTATCGATAGTGAGTGACAAACTGCAAAAAGTCAAAATCCTAAAATTAAAATGTTGAGATGTGTCACTTTTGTTCTGAGGGTGGGATATGTGTATTATAAAAATCTTGCCAGTTCAGTAACCATAACAAAATAAGGTTTGTTTATTTACCCTTTTAATTATATGTTTATAGTGGAAAAATTGTCAGCTATCTCTAGACGTTTTCGAAATGATGTGATTGTCCTGCTCTGGTTGGCTAATTTTTTACTGTCAGTTACCACTCTTCGATAAAGCTTTTTGGCTTTTGATGTCAGCTGTTTCTCTCTAGTCAAATTTACTGAACTAAGAATTGAGGATTGTCGATGCTTTTTCAATTCTGAAAAAAAATAAACATTACAATAATAAAAAACAACACACCTTTGTAGATATTTTTTTTATTATCAAATATTGTATGGATATTTTATATGAATCTCCCTTAAGGCACCACCAAACCAGCAGTTCAGGGAAAATTGTTTTGTATTAAAATGTGGCAAAATTTAAATACTACTACTATCATTGGTACCTATTTTGGTGAGAATTACTTGCATTTGGCTGCTTATTATTTGAGGGATTATTAAAGATTCATATTTTAGAGAATTTACTGAAACACAAATAAATATATATTTTTTTCTTTATTCATGTATTATGCAACTTGTATCAAATATTCCTAATATATATCTGTACCCCAGAGCCAGACTATGTTAAGTCCCTTTTTGCCTTTGGTTTGAACAACCTTAATACTTATTTTTTCATATATTTTTATTTGCTAATTATAAACCTTGATATGAACCAATATTAAGTCCCAGCGGCGTAGCGTGCCCGAAAGGGCGGGGGGGGCGACAGCTAAAAAGGGCGCCTCTGAAAATCTGAAAACTGATGACAAATCGTGTGACAAAAAAAACAAAAAGGTCAAAAAGGCGCATCTCACAAATCTTGCGACCAAAAAAAAAAAAAAAAAAAAAAAAAGGTGGTCATCATGTGTCAGGGGGCGGCCGATAAGTCACAAGGGCGCCTCTCACTCACGCATCTTGCGGCCAAAAAAAAAAAAAAGGTCATCATGTGTGAGGGGGCGGCCGATGAGTCCCAAGGGCGCCTCTCCCACCTATGGGGCGCCACTACCCTCGGGGCGGGGGGGGGGGGCGACGAACCCCCCGCGCCCCCCCCCGCGCCCCCCCCCCCACGCTACGCCGCTGTTAAGTCCATAGACATCGTTAGGCAAACAATGTTAAGTCAGTAGGTTGTTCAAACCAAAAAAAGTCAAACATGGACTTAACATAGTCTGGCTCTGGGGTACAGATATAGGGATCATTGATACATTAATTAGCAAACTGTCACACTAAAATCATTCAAAATCATTACATATTAAGCTATGTATTATAATGCAAACAAATATTAAAAAAATTTCATCTATATTTTTCTTCAAAAATATTTTTTTTAAATGTATGAACTATCCCTAGTCTCCCCTATTTTATATATTTACCCATTTTTCTTAATTATACCTATAAACTACCTAATTATGGTTTGCAAAAATATTTACCTTCTGTTTGAACAGAATGCTTCCTAATTCTTTGAAACGGTAATTAATGTTCACCTTTTTATTAAAAGATTACCGAAATTACGCACTTAGGTACAGAAATTACTAGAGGCCTAAAACTAATCCTGCTTTTAACCCACTCACCTGCATGTTTCTTCTGGATAAATGAATTCCAAGAATGCCCAAGCTGTAACCACATTTTTTTTCACAAAAGTCTAAAAATATCCACAAAATAAAACATATTTTTAAAAATATATTTCAACCTCACCAAATTCACAAAATCTGACTCCATTCTGCTAAGAAAATGGCTGTTGGATGATTCTAACCCTTTTATATCTGATGAAGTTTGAAGTCAATTTACTCTCTCCTTCTATATACTAAAGAAAAAGACGCAATGACACTTGTTGTTCATTGCTTTATTTTGTAATATCAAATGAATGGGAAGCATGTTAACTGTGCTGCCTACCCTTAGGGGCTCACTTGGGGCTGAGAAAAAAGCCAATTGCTGCCATCTATAATATAAAAAAAATAAAAAAAACAATGTACGCGGCCAGAGGTTTATCGATTAAATACTTCTCAAGGATTTCATATAGAGTGAAACTGCTTAAACGAGTCAATATGTTATGATTGTCATTTAAAATAAGATAACCGGAAAAGTCTTGATTTTTATGTATTTGAAAATATTACAATACAATTGTTATTACGACCTGTTCCTATAAAATCCCTGAGCCCTCTCGGAAATCTTTTGATCTGCGTATATCAACCCCCTCATAAAAGGCTAACAAAATTTAAAAAATCTAAGCTGTATACCTTTTTTTTTGTTAAGGGCGTAGTCAGTGCAAGCACTGAAAATAAGTGGTCCCTTTGAAATGCATGTGCCCCCGGCACCGTTTTCTAAACATTACATCAGGTGGCACAGCAGTCTTTCTGTGTAGTCACTACATCTCCCTTCCGCTCTGGCTCATTACTGACTAAAACCTCTTTCGAAGACTTCTAGCAATACTTCAATACTATCAAGCCGTTTGGTATCAAACAATTTCTATTTTACTCTAGTATTGTTTATTCTGAGTGTTCAACTTTACTTTTATTATCTATTATTTCTTTGATAAATTGGTTACCTACCTTGCAATTATCTTTGTTTTTTAGCATCTCATTTATGATTTGTTCTGGTAGTACGTTTCCTTGGTCTATATGTAAGGCTTCTAGCATAATGTTTCGTTTTTCTCTAAACTTTGGGCAATGAATCAGTGTATGATTTGCGTCGTCTATGCCCATACAGTACATACATCTATCGCTTATTGTTTTTCCTATGCGTTTTGTGTATACTTTAAAGCACCCATGATTTGTTAAAATCTGCGTTATTTGATAATTGACATATCTATGTTTACATTTAATCCTTCGTTTTATATTTGGTATTAGTCTCTTTGTCCAAACATATTTGGTATTAGTCTCTTTGTCCCACCTTTCGTGCCATTTTTCAAGTGTAACCTTTTTAGCTCTCTCTTTCTGTTCTTCTGTGTTGCTGTTTCTTTCTAAAAATATTCTTTCTTCTATTACAAGGTCAATAAGCGGTGTTCCTGCTATGACCTGTACGGCTTCATTTGATACAGTACGGTAGGCATTTGCTACTCTTAGTATCGCTTTCCTTTGCACTTTAATTAGGATGTTTTTGTATTTGTGTCTTTTTACCACTTCTCCCCAAATGGGTGTACCATATAGCAAGGTGGATTGTATTACACCATAGAGCAGCTTTCTTTTTGCAGTTGATGGTCCCTTCTTATTTGTCATTAATATATTGATACTGGTGGTTTTTTCTGATGCTTTTTGTATTATTCTTTTAACATGCTCTCCAAATGACATATTCTCTCCAATCATTATTCCTAAATATCTAATTGCGTTTTTAGGAACAATTTCAATTCCATTTAAATTGAACTTTACATCTTTTCGGTCTCTTTTTCCACAGAGTATGACTGATTCAGTTTTTTCTGGAGCCAATTCTAATTTATTATGTTTCATCCATCTATCTATTTTTTTGTGCGTCGTTTGCTTTTTCTGTTAAGTCGGTTTTATTCCTTGCGGTAATTGTAAGACCTAGATCATCTGCGCAACCCGTGGCTGTAACTCGATCCTTCTTCTAGTCTAAGTTTTAGAACTGAATCATAATACATATTCCATAGCAATGGCCCAGGCTTCTTGTTTTCAGAGTCAAATCTAAGTATGATTTTTGGCCGCGTCTTTCAAAAGTTGGTTTGCCGCCAGTATTATGTACTATAGGATCTGCTTCCGCTATGATTTCTAACATTATTTCTCCTCTGCGGTCTGTTACTGGTGCCCCCCATTCATAGGATTTGGAATTAAAATCCCCCAGTACAAGTGATTTACGATCTCCTTCTGTTATCGTTTCTCTAAGAGTATTAATATAATCTTCAAAAGTTTGTATGCTTATATTTGGAGAAATATAACATCCATGGATGTCAAAAGCGTCCGTACCAATTGAAACTATTCCTTTTTTACTTCTTATTTTACTAACATTTATATTAGAATTTATAAAATATACTGCGACGTCTTTGTTTTCGTCTGCTATCCAGCCTCTGGTTTGTGATAAGTTCTTATTTGACTCACTGGCTACAATTAAATCTATGTTATTCTCTTTTGCTGCGGCGTAGGCCATGTCGTGTGCCTTCTTGGATCTGTCTGCATTTATTTGTAGTATCTTCATTTTTTTAATTTAAAGTTACTTAGTTGTCCGTCCTCCTCTCTTTCTTCTTTGTTTGACCAGATCTCTATATATTGGGCATTTCATCGATCCGTTTTGGTGTCCTTTTAATTGGCAGCTAAAACAATATTCTTCTTGTTGGCAATCTTTTGCCTTATGCCCGTATCGCATACACTGACTCTTTTGTTCCGCACCTTTGCATTCTTTGCTAATATGACCTAACTGCAGACATCTATAGCATCTTTCTATTTGTAACCTCTTCATTATCCTACAATTTAACCACCCTATCTTTATTCTGCCCATTTCGATTAAAAAAAGCTGTATACCTACCTACCCAAGAATCTAATAGCCCTAACCAATGACTTGCAGAACTAGACATATAGCTCTCATTTGACATATCTAAACTTATTCTAATTAGGTACTTTTATTTTTGTTTTATTATTTTTTAAATTACTTTATTTGAAAGATTACTGATAAGATACCGTTAAAAAGCAATGGAACTAAGCAAATCAGCATGAAACCAATGGCTGACACCACCATCTCAGCGCACCAGTGCAATAAATAGCCCCGTATAATCTGTTTTGAATAACCCTCGTGGAAAACAGAAGTTTCCAAAAGACATATACATCACTGGTTCAGTATATTGCACACCGCCCAACGATTTAAAATAAGATTTAAGAAAAATTATGACTTATTTACAAATTTTTAGTCACTTTTACTGAAAAAAAAAGAAACAAAGCATGAAGATTTACAACTGTGCCAAAAATACCAACTACCTCATTGGACCATATTAAGAGATAAAAAAAGAATGACGCAAAAAATGCCCATGTTTAATTTAAAAGAAAAATTAATTGAATAAGCAAAAGAAAAAGGACATGGGCCAAAGATATAATGTTATGATCCAATAAAAGAAAATATTGATAAAAATTACTTCTTTTGACACAGTAAATAAAGTGACTAAAGTTGATTTCAAATTAAAAAAAAAAATGACTTCCACTGAAGCCCCGTCCAAAGGTCTAACCATCTTCCTCTACTGCGGTGCATCTCGGTAAACCCAAGGTATTGATTGGTCTGACGCTTACTAAAAGCTTTATAAGACCAACCCGCTAATACAGCGCCTGGGAACAGGCCTCCAGTGCAACCTGCCAGTGGCCCCAGAACACAATACCAGTGAGAAGGCCCGCATTTTGTAATCTCCACACCGCCCGCACTTGACGCCTCATGCACCGTATACGCAAAGGAACCATAATAGTTACTTGCGCTATTCAAGGTCGACAACTAGACGAGCCAATGAACAATATACTGTGTATATGGCCCCACACCAGGTTACCCTTTATAGATGAACAGAAGCATCTTTATGCCACGCTTCTTCACCAGTTCCTCAAAAAAGATTTAAAAAAAAAGGTCAAAAGTATAATTTAGCGCCGTTGGAAGTGTTGATTTGAGAATAAAAATAAAAATAAACGGTATCAATTTGAATTGAAACGTGATCCACTAAAAAATAAAACATATTTTTAAATTTGAAGCTATTAAAAGGCCACAGAAGTTTTTGAAAGTGGACCCGTTAAAAGTACCTTTAACTTTTTAAATGGGGGTCTTATGTTTAACGCCGCGTGTAATATTTTGAATTGAAAACTGAATTTTATAAAAAAGTTTGATGACTTAGAAAAGATTTAACGCAGGCGTGATGTTAAAAGAAATTTATTGAGCCACAGAGTTTCTATTAAAAAAATGTTGAAATGAAAGAAAAATTTTAAAAATAAATTTTGTTTTTCTCTGTACCTTAAAATGACACTTAAAAAAAGCCAAACCAAACCTTCAAAACTATAAAATATTTTAAGAGACAAGATCAGACATTTAAAAAAAATATATTTTTAAAGATTCCTAACTCTAAACCTGGGAGATAAACCTATCATCTGCTAAGAAGACCCCCCTCGTCTTTCTCGCGTTAATCCCAATTGAGCAAATCAGGCTGAAACTTGGTTAGTGAGGGGAATGGTCCCTTCCCCTCATTTTGCTAACGTACAACACAACGAGTAGAAGCATCCCCTTGGTGACAGAGGAAATCAAGGAAGTTTCTGTACTAGAGCCCTCGTGGCGCATCTTGTGGCCTCAGGACCCATGCGAAGACCATGCAACGTCAAGCTCCCAAACACCAAAACTTATAGAGATCAGATTCAACAGACCATTAGTGCGGCCAACCTTTCCTCCAGCTTACGGGACAAAAAGCTTTAATATGTTATATTTAGTTACTCTTATTTATTACTGACACTGTGTCAAACAAAACAAATGGTTTTGGACCATAAACAAAAAGTTAAAAATACAAAAAATGCCTGTTTAATTAAAAAACATGACATAAAAATTTGAAAAAGAAACAGGCATGGAAGGTTTATGACCCCTAGAAAGAAAAAATTACTTATTAAAAATATGACACAGTCTTATAGACACAAAGTGTGTCTACGTAAAGGGACGCTAAGGGTAAGGGTAAGCAACACAAAATCTGGGGCGGTGTTAACACATACGTACCACGTTACATGTTAACTCTACCCTTGCGCTCTTAACGCCTTTGGTATGGCTCGATCCAAGGATGAAACCATAGGCAACCCTCCAACGCGTGGCCACTCGGGTAGCACCCCAGCATGCATTTTTACCCCGTCACCAACACCCACCGGTGTTCAGTGACCCCGGCTGAAAGTCCGAATTGGCGATGCACCCGGTGCAACTCCGATCAGTGTACTTGCCAACGATACGCCCAATGAGCATAAAGTCGCGGCATGATACCATTAAATCTGCCCTTGATACTTAAGGGTATAAGTAAAGGCATTTGACAACTGCAGGGATTTTCCCTTCCAGACTCGTAGTTCATGGATGGGGCCATTCCACTTCCAGACATTGCGAGGGAATCATCCTGCATTGCCAAATCAAGATTAACGAAAAGAAAGCTAGAGGCGACTAAGTGTTGTTGCTCAAGCATTATACGAAAGCCAACATTATACAAACTATCGGTATATAAATAGACTGCACTCTGAAGGAATCCGTATAATGACTTGGGTAACTCATCAGTAACCTCGCTATCCACTAAACTTATGACTAATAGCGCAGACAAAAAAAGTTCAAACAGATTCGCCTTTTGATTAAAAAGAAATTATTAAATCTTGAATTTAATGTTAATTTATCGCCGCAGTCGAGAAAATATTTTTAAAAATTTGAGCCAAACGTTGTTTGTTGTTGTTTAAATTAAGAAGATATTTGATAAAAAGACATAACTAGCTGCACTAGTGAAAATTGATACTGCCGGCGAAGGCGAATCTCAAAAAAAGAAAAAATATATATGTTATTGCTGCGCGGTAAAAAATAGTGACTTGAAATTTCGCTGGCGAATAAAAGGCAAAAGCAAAAAAAATAATATTTCGCCGCGTGGAGAAATACTTCAGAACACTTAAAACTACCTAATAACTAATTGTTGTGAAGGAATCTTCAGTTATCTTCTTTCTTGCTCGTTCTAAAAGAACAAAAAATTGTTTAAAAAATGAATTTGAGCAAAACATTCTTTATAATAAATCGTAATTTTTTTAATTACTCATATTAAAATCATTTAAAACTTCCGTATGTAACATTTCTTTTTTGTTTGTCTTTATTAAATTGTCTTTATTAAAATCGGTTTAAGGTTCTCTAACTTTTAAGTTTGTTGGCGCTATACCAATTTAATAAAATAAAAGAGGTTTTCAAAATTTGAACTAACTTTTTTTTGTTTGATAATTTGATTATTTTATCGCAATACCCCTTTTAAAAAATTTATATTTTAAATTACCCTCTCTTTCTGGCATTGTTTTTACTTCCCTGGACGATTGCTTGACGTCATTAATTTTTTAGATTATCACATTTTGACTACAAAAACAAAACAATTACTAACGACAGAAATACATGGCACACCTGCAAGTCAAGCTCTGAAAATTTGTCAAATTATGAACTAGCTGATATATTTTTAAACAAAAGAAGAAATAGCTTTTGTTTTTTGATAAAGATTGTTTTCCAACTAACATAATCCAAGACAAATAAATAATTTGAATAATTGTTAACACTTACCAAAGTTTTCTTCATCCAAGATTCATCATTTTCTTCAATGTACTATTTTGTGGTTTTCAATTCATAGTGCTAAAGGCTTCAGTCTGAGATGAATCATCTTCATTCTAAAAATAAAAGAATGTTTATATATTTTAAAAAATAAACAAAATTTAATAACACTAGGGGTTTATACCCACATCTACTTAGATCAAAAACACATTAGTTATCAAATGAGTACCTTAAAATATCTTAGTGAAGCAATCTCTCCTTAGAATTCATCCATCCATCCAGAATTCATCCAAGGTTCCAGCCACAGTTGAACAAACATACTGAAAAATAAAATGATGAATTAATAATATATTTAAAAAAAGAAAACACAAAAGTTATTTTACAGTTATTGATAAAGGTTCTCTAATAAAATTAGTAAAACTCACCAAGTTTTCTCCATCCAGATCCAGATAAATTTAATAAGGGCTTTCAGTTCGTACTTGGCATAGTGCTGAATTTTTGTTCTAAAAATAGAAGTGTGTAGATTTTAAAAAAAATTAGCAACAGGCTTTAACAGATATTCTTTGCATATTAACATTTATAATAGCATTTTGTGCCATTAATTTTTATAGATAATTTTTTTTCTCATTTTTCAAAATGTGTTTATTAACTGTAAAATTTCGAAAGCACTCGTTATCTTTTGGTTAGCCAAAGTTTAACAAGTGTTATTTCCTTTTAAGGTACCCAACAAACAATTAAAGTTGTAACGACGAAACCCCAACTAGAAAGAATTTCTTAAAAGTAACCGCAACGTACTCCCGCTACGTCTCAGTATACCATACAGCGACGTTATAATTCCCTAAGTGGGGAACCAATTTCTGGTTATAACTACTTGGCCAAGTGTTTAAAGTCACTGTAGTAACAACTACACTACTACGTCGTAGCCAGGTATCTACTACGTCGTAGAGGCTGTTTTTTTTCCGTAATGGCATAAAAGTTGCGATGTAGTTGCAAATAATATAATCGTTTCTTTTTGGTAGAATTGTTACACAATATGGTGGACACAACAGTAAACAGACTCGCTTAGTTTTTTTGTTTGGTTATGGTTATAATATGAACTATGTTATCCAAAAGTGTGAGAATTTACGAGCAGAGGATCAAAATTCGAGTGCGACGCAAAGTTTTTTGTATAACATGCATTATATATATTGCAAAAAACCGGTGCGCCCGTAAAATTGAGCCGTTTTCTGGTAGCTGATGGAATTTTTGTGTTGTGATTTTGGAGGTTATGTTTTCATAATCGACAGTTAACTCCAACAAATGGTGCTTAAGAAGAGCATTTTTGGTAAGCTTCAACTAATTTGTTTATAAAATAGTATGGCTCTTTAATATGAGCTCATTAAACGACAACAAAAATATTAAATTTTCGTTCTTACATAAAAACATGGCGTCCCAAACTATATTCCCTGATAGTCGAAAAGGTTACTTGAAAGTAGTTGCGGCTTTAAAGTTGATCCAAAAAGTTATTTTGTCTACATTGTTACATCAGATGTTACTATGATGACACAAACTTTTGTGGTAAAAATTAAAGTTATAATGTAGTTGTCGGATACACTTGTTTGGGACTCCAATGAAGCTTAACTTTCTAGTGGTAATTAAGTAGGATATAAAAGTCAGAGCGACTACGAAATAACGACTAAAAAGAAAGTAAAACTTTAGCAACGTCCTATTGTGGTAGAGAAGACTATCAGAATCGACTATCAAGAAACAATCCTAAGAAGTAGTTTAGAGGGTCGTTTTTACGAAACATCTACTATTTCCTGATACTAAATAGTAGTTAGAACTAAAAAGTAACAAATTTTGGTTGGGATCACCACATTTCTACTATAAGAAAGTAGCAAAGCCTTTAGAACATGTAGCCGCTACTATAAATGTTAGTTGGGTAGTTAAGGAATTGTTTGTGAAATTCGACTATTACTTTGTAACACAAGTTATTTTATAGTTATTAATAAAGGTTCTCCAACAAAATTAGTAAAACTCATCAAAGTTTTCTCCATCCAAGATCCAGCATTCTCTCTTCTTGAATGTGGTGACAAATAAGGGCTTCCAGTATAAGGGCTTCCAGTTCGTATTTGGCATAGTGCTGAAGGTTTCAATTAGAGTTGCATCATCTTCGCTGTAAAAATAAAAGTTTGTATATTTTTAAAGACAAACAAATTAGCAACAGGCTTTAACTATTTTTTTTTTACATATTTTTCAAACAGAAGAAGAAATAGTTTTTGGTTATTGATTAAGATAAAGATTCTCTTCCAACTAACAAAATCTAAGACAAATTAATCATTTGAATAATTAACAAAACTAGTCGTGTCGGACATATTATTAAAAACCGTATTAAACAATGAGATTACACTGAGCTGAAGGAGGTTTTTCTTTGACTAAATAAATCTGTATTACATTTGTATTTTTATTGATGACTGTTATAACAACATTGTTCGCACTTATTTTTTTCACAGGTTTATAATCGCAATTGTAGCATGTTTATGTTTAAAACCACATTGTTCGCACTTATATTTTTATTACTTTTTTGTAATAGTAATTGCATTTGTATGTTTGTAAAGACATTTTAGACATTTATGCATTTTTGTCACACAAGTTAATAATAATATTATTTTTGTTTGAAACTTGTAGACAATGATTGTGTAGAAATAAAATTTTGGACTTCCATTGTCTTTATTTATTTTAAAACACGACGTTTCGGTTAGTAAGTATCTCTAACCATTATCAAGTGTAAACAGGTATCTCTAACCGTTATCAAGTGTAAACTGTTTACACTTGATAATGGTTAGAGATACTTACTAACCGAAACGTCGTGTTTTAAAATAAATAAAGACAATGGAAGTCCAAAATTTTATTTCTAATAATATTTTTTGCAAAATTAGGGGTTCCAGTTCGTATTTGGCATAGTGCTGAAGGTCTCAATCTGAAGAAATCTTCTTCCTAAAAATAAAAGTTTGCATATTTTACAAGACAAAAAAGTTAGCTACAGGCTTTCACTTTTTGTTTGCATATTTTTTAAATAGAAGAAGAAATAGTTTTTAATTATTGATTAAGATAAAGATTCTCTTCCAACTAACAAAATCTAAGACGAATTAATCATTTGAATAATTGGAAATTGGAAAAACTAGTCGTGTCCGACGTATTAATAAAAACCTATTTAAAACTTCAGATTATTTGGAGCTGAAGCACGTTTTTCTTTGACTAAATAATTTCGTATTACATTTGTATTTTTATCGATGTTTTATAACTACTGGTAATATTTTGACTTGTTATTGTTATTTCCTTTCAGGGTAGTTAAGGAAATTGTTTGTGAAAGTCGACTATTACTTTGTAACACAAGTTATTTTATAGTTATTGATAAAGGTTTTCCAACAAAATTAGTAAAACTCACCAAAGTTGTCTCCATCCATGATCCAGCATTCTTTCCTCTTCAATGTGTTGACAAATTAGGGGTTTCAGTTCGTATTTGGCATAGTGCTGAAGGTCTCAATCTGAGTTGCATCATCTTCTTCCTAAAAATAAAAGTTTGTATATTTTAAAAGACAAAAAAGTTAGCTACAGGCTTTCACTTTTTGTTTGCATATTTTTTAAATAGAAGAAGAAATAGTTTTTAATTATTGATTAAAATAAAGATTCTCTTCCAACTAACAAAATCTAAGACAAATTAATCATTTGAATAATTGGAGAAACTAGTCGTGTTCGACGTATTAATAAAAACCTATTTAAAACTTCAGATTAATTGGAGCTGAAGCACGTTTTTCTTTGACTAAATAATTCTGTATTACATTTGTATTTTTATCGATGTTTTATAACTACTGGTAACATTTTGACTTGTTATTGTTCTGCAAGAACATTGATCGCATTTTATTACTTATTTCATAACAACTTTTATCGCACTTAATGTCAGATTGTTATAACAACATTGCTCGCACTTATTTTTTCACAGGTTTATAATCGCAATTGTAGCATTTGTATGTTTGTAACAACATTGTATGTGATACAAGTTATTAATAATATTTTTTGCATATTAACAATTAAGCCCATTTGATGCAAATGATGTCTTTTTAGGAAAAACTGTGATTTACCTATATTTAATATTTGTTTTTTTAACAAAAAGTTGAATTTTTAATTTTAATAATTTTAACTCAGATATGTTTTATTTAGAATTAATGCTACAAAATTTATTTGTGTGAGGTTGCTGTATTTTTTTTGAGTTTCTAGTATAATTTTACACTCAGGGATCTGGTTATTGACAGTTTGTGGCCAGCATGCTTGCCCTGCAATCCTGGGACTGTCAATTTTCAGACCCGTGAGATCGCCTTTTTTTGACTTTGCTTTTTGTTATAGAAATGTGCTTTTTGTACTTCTGTAATGTTTGTCGGCAATAAAAGATATTCTATTCTATTCTATTTGTGCCACTAATATTTATAGATATATATATTTTTCTCCATTTACAAAATGTGTTTATAAACTTTGCAAAATTTTGATTGTTTTTGACAACGCAATAATTGTTGCTTTTACTAATAAAGCACTCGTTATCTTTTGATTTGCCAAATTTTAACAAGTTTTATTTCCTTTCAGGGTAGTTCAGAAATTGTTTGTGAAATTCGACTATTACTTTGTAACACAAGTTATTTTAAATAGTAATTGATAAAGGTTCCCCAAAAAAATTTGTAAACTCACCAAAGTTTTCTCCATCCAAGATCCAGCATTCTTTCCGCTTCAATGTGGTAATAAATCAGGGCTTCCAGTTCGTATTTGGCATAGTGCTGAAGGTTTCAATCTGAATTGCATCATCTTCGTTCTAAAAATAAAAGTTTGTATATTTTTAAAGATAAAAAAATTAGCAACAGGCTTTAACTATTTTTTTAACATATTTTTTAAACAGAAGAAGAAATAGTTTTTGGTTATTGATTAAGATAAAGATTCTCTTCCAACTAACAAAATCTAAGATAAATTAATCATTTTAATAATTGACAAAACTAGTCATGTCGGACGTATTAATAAAAACCTATTTAAAAATTTAGATTACATGGAGCTGAAGGCCATCGATGACTTGATTTAATCGATTGATTTTCGTATTTCTTTGACTAAATAACTCTGTATTACATTTGTATTTTTATCGGTGTTTTATAACTACAATAGTAACAATTTGACTTGTTATTGTTCTGTAAGAACATTGATCGCATTTTGCTATTACTTAATTCATAACAACATTTATCGCACTTAATGTAAGACTATTATAACAACATTGCTCACACTTTTTTTTAAACAAAAGGAGAAATACCTTTTGGTTTTTGATAAAGATTGTTTTTCAAATAAAATAAAACAAATAAATAATTTGAATTGGTAACACTTACCAAAGTTTTTTTCATCCATGATCCAGTAGTCTTTCTTCTTCAACGTGGTGACAAATAAGGGCTTCCAGTTTGTATTAGCAACAGGCTCAAACAATTTTTTTTAAATTTTTTTTAAACAGAACAAGAAATAGATTTTGACTAACTAACAAAATCTTAAACAAATTAAACATTTGAATAATAGTCGTGTCAGACGTATTAATAAAAACCCATTTAAAAGTTCAGATTACATGAAGCTGAAGGACATCGAAGCCTTGATTTAATTGATTGATTTTTCGTATTTCTTTCACTAAATAATTCCGTATTACGTTTGTATTTTTAGTGATGTTTTATAACTACAGTGGTAACATTTTGACTTGTTATTGTTCTGTAAGAACATTGATCGCATTTTGCTATTACTTAATTCATAACTAGCACTTATTTTTTTCACAGGTTTATTATCGCAATTGTGGCACTAATATATTTTTTAAAACAAAAAAACAAATAGCTGTTGGTTTTTGATAAAGATTGTTTTCCAACTAACATAATCCAAGACAAATAAATAATTTGAATAATTAGTAACACTAACCAAAGTTTTTTTCATCCAAGATCCATCATTTTCTTCAATGTGGGGACAAATAAGGGCTTCCTGTTTGTATTTGGCATAGTGCTGAAGGTTTTAATCTAAGTTGCATTATCTTCATTCTAAAAATAAAAGTTTGTATATTTTGAAAGATAAAAAAATTAGCAATAGCCTTTAACTATTTTTTCTACACATTTTTATACAGAAGAATAAATAGTTTTTGTTTATTAATTAAGATAAAGATTCTCTTTTCCAACTAACAAAATCTAAGACAAATTAATCATTTGAATACTTGGCAAAACTAGTCGTGTCGGACTTACTAATAAAAACATATTTAAAAATGCAGATTACATGGACCTGAAGGACGTTTTTCTTTGACTAAATAATTCCGTATTACATTTGTATTTTTATAGATGTTTTATAACTACAATGGTAACATTTTGACTTGTTATTGTTCTGTCAGAACATTGATCGCATTTTGTTATTACATATTTCATAACAATATTTATCACAATTAATGTAAGACTGTTATAACAACATTGCTCGCACTTATTTTTTCTCAGGTTTATAATCGCAATTGTAGCATTTGCATGTTTAAAACCACATTGCTCGCACTTATATTTTTATTACAACATTGTATACATTTATGCATTTTTGTGATACAAATTAATAATAATATTCTTTGCATATTAACGTGTATAATATCATTTGTGTCATTAATATTAATAGATATATTTTTTTTCTCTAGTTAAGGAATTAGTTGTGAAATTTGACCATTACTTTGTAACACAAGTTATTTTATAGTTACTGATAAAGGTGCTCCAACAAAATTAGTAAAACTCACTAGTTTTCTCCATCCATGATCCAGCATTCTTTCTTCTTCAATGTGGTGACAAATCATGGCTTCCAGTTCGTATTTGGCATAGTGCTAAAGGTTTCAATCTGAGTTGCATCATCATCGTTCTAAAAATAAAAGTTTGTATATTTTTAAAGAAAAAAAATCTGCAACACTTTAACTATTTTTTTACATATTTTTTAAACAGAAGAAGAAATCGTTTTTGGTTGTCGATTAAGATAAAGATTCTCTTCCAACTAACAAAATCTAATACAAATTAATCATTTGAATAATAGGCAAAACAACTAGTCGTGTAGGACGTATTATTAAAAACCCACATGTAGCTGAAAGACATCGATGACTTTATTTAAAATGATTGATTTTCATATTTATTTGACTAAATAATTTCGTATTACATTTCTATTTTTATTGGTGTTTTGTTATTGTTCTGTAAGAACATTGATCGCTTGTGCTACTACTTATTTCATAACAACATTGCTCGCACTTATTTTTTTAACAGGTTTGTAATCGCAACAATTGTAGCATTTGTATGTTTAAAACAACATTGTTCACACTTATATTTTTATTACTTTTTTATAGCAATTGTTGCTTTTGTATGTTTGTATCAACAACATTGTACACATTTATGCATTTTTGTGAAACAAGTCAATAATAATATTATTTGCATATTAATATGTACCATAGTATTTGTGCCATTAATATTTAAAGATATACTTTTTTTTCTCATTTTTCAAAATGTGTTTATAAACTTGGTAAAATTTCTATTGTTTTTGACAACGCAGTAATTGCTGCTTTTACTAATAAAGCACTTATTAACTTTTGGTTAGCCAAAGTTTAACAGACATACAGACGGCGCGACAAAAAAGTTTCAAAATCATCTAAAACACAGATATATAAAAAAAAATAGGAAGAAATAGGACCAACTTTTTTTTATAATTTTTGACATGATCATCACAGGTTACACATAGTGTATATATGTGAGCTAATAATTTAAAACAAAAAAAAAGTAACTTGATTACACCATCAACACAATACCTCAATGACGTCCATACCAGGCTTATGAAACTCAATGGAATACCTATAAGCAAGCACGTATAGGCACTAATTTCTATAAATTATTAAAAATCAAAAATATACAGGGTGTTCCCCTTAACTTAAGAAAGTTGCTGATAAAAATTTGACAGAAGGAATGACATCTGACTCTTCTGTGTCTGATTCTTAAAAGGACTTTTATTGCAATAAAACAATGCTAATATCTTTCTTTTTTTTTATTTGACGATAAGTTATAGCAAAAAAAACTAAAAAAAGGTTCATTTTTCCATATTTCAGTGGCGCGCATTTAAATAAGTATAGCTTGAAAATGAATTCTATGACCCCCCCCCAATTTTTTTTTGGAAAAAAGATCAGGAAGGTTTGGCCTTCAAATATTACAATGTATTTAGTGCCTCCTCCTCTGTTTTTTTTTTTTCGTTTTTTGGTACTATTTTAGGCAATCCAAATTCCAGTGGTTTAATTCAAAAGTATGTTCACTGTTTTTTGCAGGGGAGGGTGGCGAGTCTTGGGGGGCTGAGACCCCATGTAATGCTATATTTTGCTACTTTATTTATGAAATGTGACAAAAATATTTAAAAAAATGGGGATTGGAAGGGGGGAGGGCGGCTCTAGGTCCCCCTGAGTGCGCCCATAGTTTCTTTATCTACGGGTACATATTTTTCATATTTTCGACCAATTTTGCCCTGGAAATTCCTACTCCAACTATACAAAATCTCCTCTCAAAAAAACAGACTATTTTCCAGAACAAGAGCAATCTAAACATAAAAATAGTGGAAAAGATTACGTCAAATATATTATTTGATTCTCTATTTAAAGTAAAATAACATTTTTCGTCAACTTTCCAGATTTTTTTAGAACCTGTATGCGCCATCATGTCTCACAAGAAAGGACGCCAAGTTTTCAGAGGCAACAAAACCATTTAAAACATTACCTTCAGCATATTCCTTGGTTCTTTATTTACATCCTAAACAACATTTTGCATTCATTTTTCCAGGAAAATTTCCTAAGTATGTGCCAAACCTCACCTTTATTTGTCCTCGCCGACCATTTTGAAGCCTAAATAGCGCGAAAAGCGATAATCGACGTGGCCCAATGTCACCAACCGTTAAAAACCAAAAATGAAAAGGGAACGTTCAGAAATTGTGGAGCGAAACTGCACTGGACAAGATTCGCGGGTAAAACGTGCGAAAACATTTTTTATGAAATTATAATCAACGAAAGCTTTGTTTGACTGAGCATGTAACACCGATTTTGATCATTTTTGTTTATTTATTCTACCCATGAAAATTCCTTCTGTTCAGAAGTTTTTCTTACAACAATATTTAGAAAAAAAAATGAATTTTGCTTGAACATGTACTGAAAGAAATTACGATATAGAAACAAAACTTCGGACTTCCATTGTCTTTATCTATTTTAAACACGACGTTTCGGTTAGTAAGTATCTCTAACCGTTTTCAAGTGTAAACGTGAACCGGACCGAACCAAAACGTCGTGTTTAAAATAAAGACAATGGAAATCCGAAGTTTAGTTTCTACTCAATCATTGTCTACGAGTTTCAAACAAAAAATCTTTCGATGTCTTTATAAATTAGAGGGTGTCCCAAATTCGTTGTTTTTGCGGGATTTCAGGTATTTCTAGTGAAGATTCTTATCGTTAAGCAATGCCAAACCCAATGATCTCAATTATATTTTTTATACGATAAGTATCCTTAATTTTTAGGGAAGTTAGCAGAAAACTGACAACGCTTGCACAGGGTTCGATGTTCAAGTAGCATTTTGATATTGCCGTTTTTAAGTTACAGAGTTTTTCAAAAATCAGCATTCAGTTATCAAACTAAAAATTTTATAAAGAATCCAACAGTCAGATTGAATTTCATCGGTCACTTTTAGTTTTTGAGATATTACATATTATATTTGTTATTTCTTTATACTTATTCTTTGTATTTGGTTGTACCTATTGTTTGTTTTTAAAATAAAAATAATAAAAACCAACAAAAAAATTAAATTATTGTGTGATACATCATTTTAAAGGAAATTTTTCGCTGATTATAAAAAACGAATAGAAAGAGGGGCATTCCATAAGAAAAATATCAACTTAATGTAATATCTCAAAAACGAAAAGTCACAAATAAAATGCGGTTTTCTGTGGGGGTCAATTTCCCCTAGAAAATGATAAATTTTCTCGAAAACATCGAATTTGAAATATATTTCTGGCATATATAGGGTGTTAATAAAGTATGTGGCCAAACTTCAGAGAATTATTCTTTAAGAAAAAAACTTTGTATAAACATGGGTCCGCAAATGCTTGGTTTTCGAGATACAGGATGTTGAAATTTTAATTTTTTGTTTGTTTTTTCTTTAAAACTCGTGCAGTTTTTGAGATGTTTAGTTTAAATCTGGGACGTGTATTTAACTACAAGGCATATATCATTAAACATGCCAAACATTAGGAAAACACTACAGGGTGTTCTGCTAACTTTATACAAAGTTAGCAAAACACATATTTTTTTTTTAAAAACGAGCACGGCGAATTTTTTGTTTTTACTAATTTACGGCTAAGTAACGGCAAATTGTGAACTAAATTTTTTTTAGATAAATCTATTATTTCTATGGGTGTTCTGCTAACTTTATATGAAGTTAGCAAAACACCATTTTTTTTTTAAACGGGCAGGGCAAATTTTTTGTTTTTTCAACTAGTTTACGGATAATTAACGGCAAATTGTGAACTAAAATTTATTTTGATAAATCCATTGTTTCTATAGATGTTCTGCTAACTTTATATAAAGCCTCTAGGAGAGTACTTATATAACTAAAGTTTCAAAAATAACCAAAATAGTCATTTATTCTAACATATTTTATCTATTTTTTTACCTTCCTAGCCTGCATAGCAGTAGCTACAGTAGGTATTATTTTCGGCAAAAAACTTTTTTTTGTGACAATGCCAAAAATCTGTTATTTGGATGTATTTTGACCTATACTAGCAATATCGTCATGATGTCTGTGTGTGTGAGTATATTATTTCTGTCCGTAACACGATAGCTCCTAAACCGCTGAACCGATTTTCATAAAATTTTTAGGTAAAATAGTGCTCGATACTCTTACGAGCTGATTAGATTTCGGTCAAAATCCATTAATACTAATGACAGTTTTTTGACAATTAAAAACTTTAAAAAATGCTAACTTTTTATGGAATATAGTAGATTATATTTTGCTTAATAATTCGTGTTATAATCAAAAACTTTGTAGGAGCTTTAGTTTCTGAGATATTTACATAAAAACTGTTTTCAAGGCTAATATATTATAATGGCTTCACTTGAAGTGTGATAATAGGCTAGCTAGGAAGGTGTCAGATCCGTCATGAATTCATATATTTTAAATAAGATTATGAAAAAATTGACTTTTTACAATTGCAGAACAGATTCCTGTTAAGAAAAAGTCACTAAAAGAACATTTTAGTGATTCGTTTCTCAGTCATGAATTAATGGCTTAGGTTACACGGTAAAAAAAATTGTCCTACATCAAAGCAAATTACTCTGAAGTAAAATACCACCAAGAGTGAAAGTGAGTGAAACAGATATTGTTTTATTATAAATTGGAACTGGATTAATCTATGGCACCGTTTTCTCTGGAAGCAATATTTAATTGTATTGAACTTGTATAAGAAAGCTTCCTAAAAAAACCTTCTACATTAGATCCAGAAGCTCTGGGACTCTTGGCACCATCTTCCAAGGAAAAAGAACTTGATTTGGAGCTTGCAATGTCTAAGAATCAACCAGATAGCACGGAAAGTGACTAGTCTTTTGTAATGTATCTTTTTAATTTTAGTTTTTGTATTTTTTTTTAAATTACGTTGACATTTTGTTTCTATGTAGTTGTTTTAATATATCTACACAATTCTTAGTAAACAATATCTAGTATTTTTGATGTCAAATATTGGCTATTACAGGTTTGTATCTTTTTTTTTTTTTTAATTGTATGTCACAATTTTGTCCGACTTTTGTTTTTTCAATTTTCAAAGTTTAGTAGATTTGTCATTTCACCAAATAAACCAAAAATAAACAAAATTTTTGATCGTTATGCGCAGTACCTATCATCTGCGAATTTTGGATAAGATGCAGCAAAAATTGGAGTTTTGGGCATAAATTTGCCACTTGGCGCCAGTGCAAAACAAACAATTGCTAACACTACACCACGACGCGACGGCGAAAAGAAATATTTAAATTCAAAACAAATTGTATTAAGGTAAAACAATTTATTCAAGAAAAGTACATGTTTTCATTGTAAACAAAATTTTTTACCATGAAGACTGCAAGCAGTGACGTCTCTAAATGTAAAAATGGACTCCCAAGAAATCTCAATGTTAGCGCAGGGAGGAAGGGTAATCTATTCACATGTCTCTGACTGAACCCCGCTCTCCCCTACATCAAATTACTTTCATCTGGAGTTCGTCGATGTTTAAAAAAATTATTTACTTACTTTCTTATGAATTGACAGAGTAATTTTCGAAAAGCGTATTAAAAATAATATCAAGGCTGTGATCTTTGCATAGTTTATTTGGCCCTCGCATTCGCCAAATTGTAACTTCCAACAAACGAGTGTGAAACAAAATGAAAACCAACTTTTGACATTGGGTATTACTACTAATGGGTAACAACAACTTTTCCAACTCATTACAAAAATAATCAATCAGCTGACCGCTATTGAAAGTCGAACTAAAAATAGGAGCTTGTTTATTTGTGTCGTAAAAGATCTAAAATTTATATAATATATACGCAGAGGCTAGGTGAAACAAAACGGCCATTGTGTACAGAAACACCAGTATTTACTAAAATCTTAATACTTAGCACTTACACTAGGGTCTAGTACTAAAGTCTATGAAGTTGATACCGACTGACAATTTTTTTAATACTTACGGCAACGGGACAGTGCCATCCCAAAACTAGACAAAAACAGTATTTTTAATTGATTTATTTAAAAAAAGTTAAATCTTCCCTAACAACAAGCGATTAATTGGGTGAACTTTTCTAGCGTAAATAATTACAAGCCGGCAGCGCCGCGCGGGGCAAGGCTTCAATTGCACCCGTTTTTCAGCGGTGTATGGGTGGCTGTTCTCACGCGTTGCGGAAGGAATGTGTGTTTTAGTTGACGTTGGCCATATTCATCGTGCGAAAACGTTAATTACCCTTTCTACGTGTTGCCGGTTCTATTCTTAGTAAAGACGTATGAGTTTGTTTTGATTTGGGGTATGTCAGTAGTAAAAAGACTTGCCGTCGCGTGTCATTGTTTGTTTTGGTATCGTTTGTTTATAAAATGGAAATAAATACCGTCGATTACATAATTAACCGTGCAAATTTAAATACGTTGACATATGAACTTCGATTACAAATAAAATCTTTAGGGTCACATATTCCGGACCTAAAAATTAACCAAAATTTTAGTGCAAGTAATGCAGAGGCGCCAAAAAAACTTAATAATAATAAAAAATTTTATAAGAAATTATACGATGCTGAAAACTAGTTGTGCGGTTGTGAAAAAAGAAATGCTTTTTTTTGATTTATTTGTCTTGTTATGAACAATCCACGAAGTGATTCTGCGTGGGTGGCAAAGGGAATGTGTGATATCAAGCACTTTAGTGAAAAGTTAAAAAGACAGAAAGACTGATATTAGGTGCCAATTGAATAGTGCCTATGGGCAAAACATTAACGAACATAATGAAAATGTGACTACAATTAGACATATACTTAGTAGTTTAATAGACTGTTTAAAATTCTGTGGGATTTTTGAGGTGGCTCTACGGGGCCATAAAAAAGAAAGGCGAATGGGCTTTATCTATAAACAAATAAACTAAAAACTACACCAAGTAGCTGCTTGTTTAGAAAATACTAACATAAAATTGTTTCGGTTAGTTTTTTTATCTCATTTCTCATGCAATTTAAATTTCTGTCTTACAGGTCGAATTACTGCAAAAATTTGATTTACGCTAAGGTGCAATAGCACAATAAGCATTTCTCTGTGAGTTTCAACTTCAAAAAAAAAAATTCAAATTTTCTTTAAAAATAAAGAAAAACCACAAAAATTTGTAACGTAACGAACTGCTATTTTTTGGAAATTTAGTCCGTGCAGTCATAGGATTCCCGTTAAAAATAGTCTCAAATTGTAGTACCACCCCTGAGGGGCGGTTTCATCAATATTTAAATATTATAAAAAGTGCAAGATATATTAGAATCTGTTTTCAGTAAATATCCCAAAAAAATTGAAAATCGGTTTAATCATCGCTAACTTGTCTGTTGCGATTTTATTGGACATCTCCTAGTGACGTTTGGAGGTTTAAATATGGCTGCCATTTTTAAACCAAAGTATTATATTTTTTTATTTATGTTTAAGTTCTTTGCAGACATAATGACATTGTAACAACGAAAAAGGGTATATATTGTAAGGTATTTATGAACAATTATATAAATATTAAAAACTATTACATCCAAAGCAAAAAGAAATAGTTAAACCTTTACCCAAAATCTAGACAGAGTTTTAAGGACTTTAGTACGGTATCATTTTAGACCCTTTCGTAAATACTATGCAGGGCTCTCAACAGATAAACAGCAAAACAATATGAAAAATATGAACCTTTTTAATAAAAATATGAAATGAAGAAAACAAAATATGAAGGAAATATGAATAAAAAATTAAGTTTTTTTTGGTCCTCTACCAAATGGTTGCTTAAGCCAAACCCAACTTTTTTTAAAAAAACACATTTACTAAGCAAAAATATATTTTTTAAATTTTATTTATTAAGAAAAGTATTAACAAACGTTTTAAAGTTGAATTAGGCCTGGATGGGGTATGGACAAACAAAAACAAGGCGCATTTTATAAAGCATTTTTTACAACAAGGTACAAGGTGTTTCCATATTTTTAAACCAAGGTCTTCTGCAATTAGAAATAGAAAAAACATATGAATGAAAAAGTTGTAGGCTTTATCCTACTATCAAAAAAGGTATCAAACATAACAAATCAATGTTGCTAGTTATAAAAAACACAAACATTGTAAATCTCTTATGGAACATAATATAAATTAATATGTTAATGGTTAAACTTTAAAAAAATATATATTTTCTTTCTAAACTCAAAAATATATGATAAACTGAGATTTAGTAAAGCCGCTGTTAAAATATTAACATCTACAATTTCTAGCGGTTTGGGACCTACTCTGCATTTCTTGAAAATAGGTACCCTTTCATAAAATATGAAGGTGTTGAGAGCCCTGACTATGGTGTAAGAGACTAAGAGACACCACTGGAGTATTAAATATCAATAAAAGTCAATAAGCTTAACACCAAAAAAAATTGTTATAACAATATATTTTGCAGTTTTTGTTCTAGGTAATTTAATATTATCATAATATACATTACGGACCTTTTGTATGTCCCATTTTTAATATTATGCTTCATTTGGGGCATGCCCCGTTACCTGGTTGGAACTTTATACCTTACTTGAGTTTTTTTATCTAGCCACACAAAAAGTGATAGTGCGGTAGTCATAATTCTAGCGACATCTTTGCAAATGGCCCCGAACTGATTGTTTTTTATTAGTTACACGGTAAAAAAAATTGTCTTAGATCAAAGCAAATTGCTTTGAAGTAAAATAATTTGTGCTTTTCTATTCACCAAGAAAATATTTTCTTTTTTTTTATGTGAAACAGAAATTGTTTTATTATAAATTGGAACTGAATTAATCTAAGGCACCGTTTTCTCTGGAAGCAAAATATTACTTATATGAAGACAATTTGCTTTGTTACAAAATGGAGTATACTGAAACAAAACAATTAAAGAAGAAAAATAAAGTCTCATTTCAAGATTAAACGTTGCGTTGAACTAGAAAGAAATATTTTAATTTAAAACAATTTATTCTAGAAAAGAACGTGTTTTCATTGTAGACAAATTTTTTTACCGTGTATTAAGTACAAGTAGATTTTGCAGTTGGGTGTTTTTTTATTGAATTTTTTTTATTTCATATTTTAATGTCCATCAACGTCAAAATTATAACAGAGATTTCATGGTGCGCAGTTCAGTTTGGTTCAGTTGAACGGTGTGGCAGTGTAAAATCAAGGATAAGGGGGGTCCAGTCCAGTGGCGTATCTACAAATATGCGATACATCTGCGTCGCAAGCAGGAATAGGAAAAACACACCTTACAAAAATCGTATTAATATAAAACACGTGAAAATGCAGTGCGACATAAATTTAATATTATTTAACAATAAAATAAGTGACCAAAATAAAACAAAAAAAATGACCATGCGTTTGATAAGTGCAAACATTTCAGAGTCGACAAGATTTCTACAGACAAGACGAGTCGCCTCTATCGCTAGATATTTTTAAACCCATCAGTGACAGCGATAATTTGTATGTACGTCTTTAGAAAAACTAAAGGCACTATTTCCATGCCCATCATAGAATGTGAATAACAGTATAACTCTTCTTTTACTTCTTAACTGATGTATAGGATGTGTCAGCGTTCTCTGTGTTTGGCTTTCGTAAGTTAACTATTCGAGATAGTACAAAAGTGTTGATTTATAATTTGTAGTGTTTTGGTGATTTTAAAACGAGTCATTTTCGTATTTTTACCTTCCTAGCCCGCGTAGCAATGGCTAGAGAAGGTATTATTTTCGACGAAAAACTATTTTTTGAGACGGAGCATCGCATCAATATGCTTGTTTTCAGAATATAGTAGATTGCATTTTGCTCAATAATTTGCCTTGTAACCAAAAACTTCACTTGAAGTGTGCTACTACGCTAGCTAGGAAGGTATCAGAACCGTCAGCGATCCATTTATTTTTAAAGTAAAAACTAACAGACTAGGTTTTTCCTCTTTTAGAACATAGGTTATTAAATAAAAAAACATACTTAAAGTGACTCAAATCGAGGAACAATAATATATATCTTGCTGTCATCTCCTGCCCTTGTAACCAGCTAAAAAGCTGTTTATTTAGATTATTTTTGTCCGTCATAATCAGCAGTTTTATAAGTTCATATTTTTTATGTACAATTAGCATTTATCAGCACTAAAAAAAACAATATACTTCAATGTCAAATTTACAAAGTACAAAGAAACCTCCTATAAGCGGACACTCACCATTTCGTTGATTCTGTCCGCTTATTGGAGGTGTCCGCTTAAGAGAGAGAACTGCGAAATGTTAATATATATTTATTATTAACCGTACATGGTTGTATTAGTTATAATGTTTTATTATAACAACACATACGGAAAACTAAACAACACTTAAAATAAAAAATCGGTAAAAAATCAGGTTAGGAAATTTTTTACTAGGCGCCTTTTCAAAGAGATCTATTACTAGTACTACTCAACTGAACAAAAAAATTAAACACAGCAGTCCCGCCTAATAAAATATGTTGTAAATACGACAGAAGTATTTAGTCTCCGCATTAAAACGGACAGACGTAATTCCCCGGCTGCAGAGTGCGTTGTTGCCAACATACTACATATTATTTTCGTGCAGCGCTGCGTCCCGTTGTCAGAGGTTCGTGTCCGGTTAAGGGAGGTTTCAGAATTTTTTTACCAAAAAATCTTACATGTAAAGAAATAGGAAAAAGCTTGGTTCCAACAAATTTGTCCGCCTAAAGGGAGGGTCCGCTTAATAGAGGTGTCCGCAAGGAGAGATTTCACTGTATGTAAATAAGTTAATGCGTCCCCAGAGTTTTGTGTCATGTCCTGTTCCCAAGGTTTGTACTTTATTTGATAATTAATAGACAGCGTTACAGGTCATAGCACTTGCTTAGAAACAGCAGTGGGGATCGATCTTTCCAACCATGGCTTGTTTTTCTGCGACTCTGTTGTTTTCCCTAATAAAATTTGAAAATTTAAGGATAGAAGGGGCTCCTGCTAGTTGTAAGAAGGAGACAGTGGTAACTTTTTGGCACTCGTTAGATTTTGATATCATTGTTTATTTTTTTGTTATACCTATATATTTATGTATTGTATATAATTGTGTTAATGCCTGATTTGCTAATAAATATATGCTTTTACGAGAAAAATAGTAGAAAATCCCAGCTCCGTAGTTTTTTTGGCACTACTAATTTTACATGTATAGGGAAGGAAAGTAAATTCAAAAATTGTTTTTTTTTTTTAAATTTTAATAGTTTTGTTATAATTTCTATCAGTCTACCAAATCTGAGCTCTCTAGCGTTTCTGGAAGTGTGCAACGTTAATTTTACATGCAGGTATAGGGGAGGAAAGTAACCAAAAAATTTGGGGTTTTTGAATTTTTCCAAGGGTTTTGTCATAATTTCTATTAGTCTGCCATATTTTAGCGTTATTATTATATTATATTATTATAGTGAGTGGCAAATTCAATGTTCGTAACTACTTTACTGCTTTATGGAAGTAGATGAAACTGTTGATTAAAGAGTTTTTGGCTCAAGTGGATACGCTTTGACTATTGCTATAAGTCCGCGTCGACGGTTACCGCTGGCTTATGTCAAATACGTTTTAGCATAAATACATGCAAGGCCAACAAAAATTTACAGGCCACGACCCTGAAAAAATCAGCTATTCTCTGGGGACTGACTTTTACATTAGGTCTTATGGGAGGTCAGACGTTTTTTTAGGATATTTTCAAAATGGCACTACAGATTTCCGCGAAATTTCAGTGAAATATTCTTAGACACCATCCCGATATTCTACCAAACTTTTGTAAGGATGCGAGATGATTAAAAGGCTTAAATCTTCCAGATTTACCATGTCTTATTTTGAATTCAAATTACCCGCCATATACCGCATGCCAACTGTTAGATTTGACATGTATTTGACTTTGTCATCTGTGTTTGTCACATTCGCGTCTGCTTTAAATTTCATTTTTGTGTGAGCTAATGAAGCGGCTCTGAAAAATGAAGGATTACTATACATTTAAAAAAAATTGTTCTGCAAGATATAGTACAAACAATCTCAAAACCGGCTTTATTTTAAAAAAAAATTAAATATTCATGAACCGTCATTCCAACTTCAATATTTTAAAGACAATCAGCCATCAAAAAAAAATCAGCCCCGGATGTGACGTCAACAAAGTGGAGGATCGTGGCCCGTCCGTTTTGATAGCCCTGATACATGTTCAAAGAATCGAAAAGTGAAGCCCTCATAGCTGGCTTTGAAAACAATGGCAAATTTAAACTCGCGGATGCGAATTTTCAAGTGCGCATGTAGACACACAGCTGCTATGTGAGTGGAGGCCATCTTGAAATTTTGCAGTGTTTTGTGTTTGTCGTGTAAAATTATGTTTTTTTCTGTGAAAAATGGGAAATATTTCACGTAAAATGTGCGGTTTGTAGAAAAATGTCCGGAAGAAGTAAGAGAGTGCCATTCCATAGGTAACTACGTGTATTTTACTTTATAATTTGTTAATAAAGTTAAGAGTGGTTTATAGAAGCCATTAAACAGTCTTCATGGTGTGCACAATAAATCTGCACAATTAGTTTTAAAAAAACTACAAAATTAATCCACAATTTGATAAATTTTCGCCCAATCAACTAGTTTTTAGAAAAAAATAATAGACATAACCCTAAATATTTGATAATTGTCAAATAATGTAGTGATGTAACGGAGTATGTTCCAAAACCACCAAAACTGACGCATGCGCAGTAACAGATATCCTGTCTAGCCGAAAAAGGAACATTAAGAATTAAATAGGGGTTCTGGCTTCAAGCATCGCCTGTGAGAATGCATGGGTATGCCCCATATTTATGCTCTAACGTATTTGGCTTATGTGCACCTTAAATTAGTGCGCTGAGTCAACTTGCCGTTATCGGTCGGGTCGTTTTTTTTTTATTTCGACGATTTCTCGATTGCCCAAAAAGTTGAGCGTGGCATTGATAAAAATTTTCGCCTGCGCCGCTATTTTATTTTGGGTGTGCATGATTCATGTCATTTTCTTATTCCTTACTTCTTCCTGCTGACTACGAGGCTTAGTACTTACCGATTATTTGAACAGCTTAAAAATTAGGTTTGGGCAAGGATCGTTATGGTACAGATCCCTTAAACTACTTCACTGAGTTTAGACTACGTCAGCCCAATGCGTGCGCATGGCTATTATCGAAAAACGTCAGCCAGGGCCAGGGCACATGACCATCGCGTCAACGTTTCTCTCTTTTTCACGGCGAAGCCACCGCGCAATACACCGAGCCTCACTTGCAGTTCAGTGCGCGGTCCGCATACAGCTGGCACTACCAGATACCTATTAATTAATTTTAATTAAAGTAACTAAGTAACAAAAAAACACAAAACAAAATGTCTCTCGCTGATCCAGTTGCCTTTATGAAGGATTTCATGGCCGGAGGTGTCTCCGCTGCCATTTCCAAGACCTGTGTCGCCCCTATTGAACGTGTAAAACTTTTACTGCAAGTCCAGCACATCAGCAAGCAAATCCCAGAAGACCAGCGTTACAAGGGTAAGTTTTACTGTTTTATAGCAAAAATCTGGAATTTTATATAAGTATTGTATATTATAGTTTTTATTTAAAAAAAAACGGTGTGCTTAGGTTACATAATACCACCCTATCGAATTTTTGAAAAACTCGGTCAGGGTTAGATGGTTATCGATTCATTATAAAAATAAAAATGATGATCATTTTTCCCAATAGTTTTATCTGTTTTGCAAAAAAAAACATATTATAAAATTTGCGAATTAATTCCTGCAGATACGTGGAGACCATTTTTAAATTATCCAACCGCGTGACGTATTGCCATCGTAATCAAGGTTAGCCTACGTAAAATTTTACGACATGTATAAAATAAATTTTAAAATATCCACGTTTTAAATAAACAAAAATTAATTTCAAAATTTATTGCGATTCATGTTAAAAATTATCTCTTATCGTCATTTCTTTTAATCTATAATATTTTATCAGCTTTAACAAAGCGGCAAGTGGTGACCTCTACATACCGCGCGACGACGATCGATAGTCCCGCCTTGATGCAAAAAATGGTGCCAAGTTTTTCAAGGCATGGCGTCGAAAATCTGTGTTTCTAGAGCATACAACCGATTACATAAATGCGAATTCAAAAATAATCTTTATTTTTAGATTATGAGCTTTCACTCAAACAGGCGTCTTGTTTTTTTTTTCTCTTTTTTAAAGTAATTTTTCTTTCATTGAATGCTTTCAATATGATTCACATTCAAGTTCCACGTTGCCGATTTGACGTCATTTCATGGTTATCCCACACTTTGCTTATGGAAATTTAATTTTTATACTTTTACTACTTAACCTCGTGCCACCGGAGAGATTTTTTTAAAATGTATCCGGTTTAAAATTTTTAATAATCAACGATTGTTTAAATAACTTTAAAAAGCGATTCCTGTACTACGGGCCTTAGGCAAAAAGGGCAATTATTAGCAATGGACCGTCCGGTTATTGGTTCTCCTCGTTTAAATGCGATAATCTAACAGAGAGCGTTTAACCAAGAAACGTCAAAACTAAATGCATTTTTATTATTCCTTTAAATCAAAGATGACCTACCTGAGGAGCAGGGTTATTAATGGTTTATAAAACAATGAAAGTGCATGATCTTTTGACGTTTTTTGGGTAAATGCTCTCTGTTTGATTTTCGCATTTAAACGAAGAGAACGACGGTCTGTCGCTAATAATTGCCTAAAGTTACTATAGGTCCTTTTGAACCCTAGACTAACTACTATTAAAATGTTTAGACATAGATTTTGTGTGGCATATTCAAACTTTTAGCATTTTAAAGAAAAAAAAATGCTTTAAATACCTTGGCATTTTAAAAGGACACACCACCCGATAATTGAAATAGGGAAACAGGTCAAGTAGTTATGGGTAACCTAATTTAAAGTTCTTTAAATGCAAGTGTCTAAACAAAAAAAGGGTTTATCAGTTTTTTAAGTACCCTATGGGCGCCCTAAGTTTTATTAAGTAACAGGGCCGGCAAATCGGCTGTGTAATAAAAAAGAGTAACCTAAAGACATGATGACTTTTTTTTTTGGTCGAACATTTTTATATGGGCGCCCTTTTCAGCATTCGACCCCCGGCCCTTAAGGCACATTACGCCGCTGTAAAAACCTCTTTCAATTTTTCATAGAACAAACCAAAAAGCGTTTTAAGATTTTTGAATGTTGCCATTATTCTTCTAAAAGGCTACTTTGTGGGGTTTAAGGTTAATTTGTTGTAAGATTTAAAGATTTTTGTAATGTATTAACGTTTTACAGATTGACCAAATAGTTTTCAAATATTCGTATTTCAATTTACATACTCTAAACAAAAATTATTTTTTTTATAAATAAATCTTAAGGCCCATTTTGTTTTTTTCTCTAATTTCACATTGAAAAAAAAAAATTAGAAACAACCTAATTAAAGAAACATTTTTAAAAACAAAAGAAATCTTTTACCCTGAAGAAAATAAAAAGAAACATTTAACAATTTTCTTTCTTTCTTATTTTTTATAATGTACTATTTTACAATTTGAAGCCCATAGAGAATTCAAGTTTTTTTTTAATTAGGGCTATGGGAATAATTTAAAATTAAGATAATCATAGATTTTAAAAATGATTTAATGTTATTTTTTTTTAATGCTTGTATTTTCATATACATACAGGGTGTAATTTTAATAATGCACCAAACTGGAAGGTCAAAAATGGACAAACATTTCAAATAACCTTTTGGTCAAACGTTTTTGTTTCCAAGTTATAGCATTTCTTAAGTTTGAAGAGTGGGGGAAAACTGTAAATTTTAAAAATGAAAAATTTCACAATGTCAAATAATTTTGTGATTCATTATAATCAAAAAATATTTGATTGATTTTTTCCAAAAAATTACAAGTTAAGGAGATACAGTTTGACCAATTGACAATTTTTTTAAGAATAAATTTTTTTATTACATTTACAAAAAAAAATTGAACTACATTTCTGTACATATCTAAAGGCCCCTTAATAATTACTGAAAATAGTAAAATTAGCACAACATTTAATAACATAAAAAAAAACAATCTTGATTTTAATTTGTTTAAATGATTTTAACAATTATTAGCTTTATTGTAACACATAATCTCACAGAAAATAAAAAATAGAAAAAAAATGTTAATTTTGAATCTAAAAACAAAGGGGTTTGACACAAAATATAGTTTGGTGTATCATTTGAATTAGAGTACACCCTGTATAGGTGTAGGTAACTAAATTAAATTAAAGTTCTTCAAATGCAAGTGTCTAAACAAAAAAAGGGTTTATCAGTTTTTTAAGTACCCAGCGGGTTTGTCGACCCCCCCCCCCCGGCTCCGATGGTACTGGCGCCCTATGGGTGCCCTAAATTTTATTAAGTAGCAGGGCCGGCAAATCGGCTGTGTAATAAAAAAGAGTAACCTAAAGACATGATTACTTTTTTTTTTGGTCGCACATTTTTACATGGGCGCCCTTTTTTCAGCATTCGACCCCCGCCCCTTAAGTAAGTAAGTAAATACCTCTTTCAATTTTTCATAGAACAAACCAAAAATCGTTTTAAGATTTTTGAATGTTGCCATTATTCTTCTAAAAGGCTACTTTGTGGGGTTTAAGGTTAATTTGTTGTAAGATTTAAAGATCTTTTACTTATGTAATGTATTAAAGTTTTACAGATTGACCAAATAGTTTTCAAATATTCGTATTTTAATTTACATACTTTTAAAAAAAAAATATTTTTTTATAAATAAATCTTAAGGCCCATTTGGTTTATTTCTCTAATGTCACATTGAAAAAAAAATTGAGAAACAACCTAATTAAAGAAACATTTTTAAAAACAAAAGAAATCTTTTACCCTGAAGAAAATAAAAAGAAACATTTAACAATTTTCTTTCTTTCTTTCTTTCTTATTTTTTGTAATGTACTATTTTACAATTTGAAGCCCATAGAGAATTACAATTTTTTTTTTACATTAAGGCTATGGGAATAATTTAAAATTAAGATAATCATAGATTTTAAAAATGATTTAATGTTATTTTTTTATTATGCTTGTATTTTCATATACATACAGGGTGTAATTTTAATAATGCACCAAACTTTAAAGATTGGTCTGGAAGGTCAAAAATAGACAAACATTTCAAATAAACTTTTGGTCAAACGTTTTTGTTTCCAAGTTATAGCATTTGTTAAGTTTGAAGAGTGGGGAAAAACTGTAAATTTTAAAAATGAAAAATTGCACAATGTCAAATAATTTTGTGATTATATTATAATCAAAAAATATTTTATTGATTTTTTTACAATTATTACTACTACTATGTCGGTTTAGAACGTTTTTCTACGTTGTCCGACGCCTATTCTCCACCTCCTTCGATCCTGACAATCATCCTCAGTCAGATTTTTTTGACTCATTGATCTTTGGATTGACTGTTGCCATTCTAGTTTAGGACGCCCTCTTTTTCTGCGCCCTATTGGTTGCCATTCTAGGACCTGCTTTGGTAATCTTTCGTCGTTCATCCGTTGTACATGGCGGTACCATATCAGTTGCCTTCTAGTGATGTCATCCGTTATGCTTCCCTTGATTCCCATTCTTTCTTTTATGATCTCATTTCTCAATTATTAACTTTATTGTAATGCATAATCTCACAAAAAATAAAAATAAAATTTTTTTAATTTTGAATCTAAATCCAAAGGGGTTTGACACAAAATATAGTTTGATGTATCATTTGAATTATAGTACACCCTGTATAGGGGTAGGTAACTAAATTAAATTAAAAACGATTTACTTCCTGAACATTTAAAAGATTATTTAAATTTCTAATAAGTTTGAGTTTAATGATTATAAGATGAATGTAATTCAATTTGATAACCTAAAATGTTGATAAAAATGAAAAAAGTAAGAAACATTAAAATTCTTATCAAAAATCATTTATTAATTAAACAATTTTAAGAATCATGCTTTTTGTTTCCTACGAAATTAACTGTACCTAATTATTTCACAAACTGAATAATTTTTATCAAAGGTTTTACAGGGTTCTGAAAATGTTTCATATATTTCATAGACCTGTAACAGGATGTATCACTTGATTTCCTTTCCCTATATCATTTCTTAAATCCTATACTTACTTATCTATTAGGGTAACAAAGTTTCTTTTTTTATTTGCCCGTATGAGTATCAGTAAAGTAAGAATTATGTAGTTGCGATTAAATGTAACACTGTTATTTTGACAGTTGGGTCAACCAGAAGTTCAAACTACTAACTGAATTTTCAAGTTTTACGAGATATATTCCCATTTCGCTTAGGACGGCCATGTGGTTGTCGAGCTTCGATCCGTTACGTTTATAATTTGCTTTTTAACTTAATAAGTGGACAAAAGTGTAGTGGAGCTTTTTTACCCTATTAGCTAGGCCGTAGGGGTTGATGGTTGATTTCGAAATAAAATTATTGAGTTCCCAAGATTTTTGTTACAAATGGTGAACGATTTTTTGTCTGCTCCATACGAACTACACATTTAAATCGGCATATATCTTGAAAACTAATACAAAAATTTTAATTCTTGAAACAATTATTGTTTGACCTCGACCCTGGAAATAATATGTAGTACCTACTGATACTTCATTTATTTTGTCTTTATGCATATGATTAGAGGATATACAGTGAAACCTCCTATAAGCGGACACTCACGCTTCCGTCGATTTTGTCCGCTTATTGGAGGTGTCCGTTTATGAGAGTGAACTGCGAAATTTTTATATATATTTCTTAACAATTTTCGCTGCTTGAGTTTTTTCGATATTAAATTTTTCAGCGATCTTTCGTGCTGATAGATGATCCTTCTCCGAAACGTTAACAAATTCCATTTTTCACGTAAACTAAGAAGTTTTTTACTAGGCACCATTTCAAAGAGATCAATTACTACCCAATTGAACAATAAAAATAAAACACAGCATTCCGCCCCTGCCGAATAAAACGGAAAGGGGTAATTCCTCGGCTGCAGAGTGCGTTGTTGCCAACATACGACATAATATTTATGCCCATGTCGTGCAGCGCTCCGTTCCGTTGTCAGAGGTTCGCGTCCGGTTAGGGGAGGTTTCAGAATTTTTTAACAAAAAAAATTGTCCGCGTCCGGTTATAGGAGTGAATTTTACATGTAAAGAAATAGGGAAAAGTTTGGTTCCAAAAAATGTGTCCGTCTAAAGGGAGTGTCCGCTTCATAGTAGTCCGCGCAAGGAGAGGTTTCACTGTAGATGAAAGAGAGAGAGTACATAAAAATATAGTTGTGATTGTGTCAAACTATTCGTAGTAGCATAGATGTAAATACTTATCTAGACTGTGGTAGCAGTTACTTAGTGCTTTTAACAATTTCCGTCAGATTTAGGAAAATAAATGAGTAACTTTTACAATTTTTATAATTTACGCACATGCCAAGAATCAGTCCAAGGCTAAACTTTTGAAATTTTATCTACTTATTTAAATTAAGTACTTTGTCCTAGCGATAGTATTGTACATACTCAGCAGCCTACTTAAGAGATAAGAATAAAATACTCAGATAATAATTTATATTCTTGACAAATACAAAAAAATCATTCTTATAAAAATACTATCTTTAAATATGATCTTTATAGGTTTAGGGTGTCATACCATAAATTTCACCCCCCCCTGCCTTTTTTTAAATTTAAATAATTAGGTATTATGATCGTTTTTATTAACCGTTGCTTAAAATGATTTAGATCTTTCTGTTGTGCCATTTAATCTACCTGTCAAATTTCCTCAAAATTAGACAAATATTTATTAAATTAAGTAGTTAAAATAAATTGTTAAATTCACATGTAAACTTGTTTGCATAAAAAATGCATACATGCATTTTGGCTATCCCGCAAAATTTACATTTCTAATAGTGTATGCATTTCATTCACCAGTTTAGTGACTGACGCATGCGTCAAACTGATTTTGACAATAATTTATAACGTCAAAAATATCGCAAATTAGTGTACTATAACAAAAAGCTAAAAAGTTTTGTATGGAGAAAAAAGTATGTATGCGTTTTTATGAAAGCAACTGCACATAACTTTGAAGTAAAATAATTTATGCTTTCCTATTCACCAAAAGAATATTTTCTTGATATTGCACAAAAAATGTCTTGCCTCTTTATTTTATTGTGAAACAGAAATTGTTTTATTATAAGGATGATTCTACCAAAAGTGGGCTATATGGATATCATTTTTGGTCATTGCCTTTAAATAACAGTACAGCACAGTAAATAATTTTGCTTTGTTAAATTTATGTAACTAATTAGGTGTAAGCTAAGAAACATTTATTTTCCCGAATTTTAGGAATTATTGCATAAAAATTCCAGAGGGATGAGTACCAGAGGAATGAGTTTTTTAATGGTTTTCCAATTTAAATCAAAATCTATTTAGACTACTTAACTTAAGTTTTATATAAACAAAGTTCCTATACTTATAATTTTAAAACAATCAACAAAAAAATTATACTATTGATATCAGTCGAATATTTACTTACCAGAGGAATGATAATTGAAGCATTCCTTTTTGATTTCTCCCAAAAAAACTAATTTTCTGCCGAAAATAAAAAGATCTATAACTTAAACCAAACTAAAGTTGACATTATCTGTCACAACTTGTTACCCTCACAAATAAATTAGATATCCAGGGCCGTCTCTTTCTCTAGAAATTAACCGGTGGTATTCACAAATATTGTGTTCTTAAAAATGGAGCACGTTTAAAATTGTAAAATTTTCCGGGAAGATGTAAATTCGGATTTTCAAAAATATGTCTGCAAACTTAAGTTTTATCAATTTTTTGATAAATAGTTGAGACTTGGTTAAATATTATTTATTAGGATATTTTTTTCAATCTGAGTTTTTAATATTTGGTTTGGGACTACACCAGAGGAATGAGGTATTTGCTTTGTAATAAAAAAAATTATAAATTTGCAATTTTTTTTATACATTAAACTCAAATGCTCCATAAAGAAAACATTTCGTTTTAAATCTTATAACTAAAACTATGCTTATTTTCAGTCTGTGTTTAAAAAATATGCATTCCCACTCCACAGCACCATTTTTGTAGAATCATCCATAAATTGAAACTGAATTATTCTAAAGTACCGTTTTCGCTGGAAGCAAAATATTACTTATATGAAGACAATTTGCTTTATTGCAAAATGTAGTATACTAAAATAAAACAATCAAAGAAGAAAAATAAAGTCTCATTTCTAGATTAAACGCTGCGTTGAACTAAAAAGAAATATTTTAATTCAAAACAAATTGTTTTAAGGGAAAACAATTTATTCAAGAAAAGAACGTGTTTTCATTGTAGACTAAATTTTTTACCGTGTACACACAAGAACATACCCCATCACACTTTTTATGCATTTTTAAAACGCAGAAGTTTCATAAATACTATAGATGCCTACTCTAAAATACTAGGATAAAGAAAAAAAAACATTATAAATTAATTAATTGAAATAATCAAATCGATATTTCATTACCAAGGCCAACTCAAAGTTTATTAACCTTACAATGTTAAAAATTCGGTACAAATATATTCGTAAATAATTTCCTTACTCTGATGTTTGAACTATAAAATTTTTACATGTAAAATATTATAACATTACTTAATAAATCAATAATGATAAAGTGGAAAATTGAACATAGTTTTAATTTTTAAATGAATGTCTAGTTTAATAGAACAGAATTAAAAAGCAATGTTAGTCTAAAAAACTGCATTGTTTAGAAATAAAAAAACAAATTCGGGATACCCCCATCAAAATATTCGCATTCTAACCTTTAGTTTGCAAGGGTGTTAGTAAAAACACAATTTTTTTAATACCAAAAATAAGCTGTTAATTATCGAAATCGGATAAGTAGTTTTGGAAACATACCGGTGAAACCAAGGACTTATTTTCAGTTTAAATATAACCAGTTGGTAAATGAAAAAAATATCTACGTAATCAGAACACTCGATATTGGAAACAAATAGGCTCAGTGGCGTAGCGTGGGGGAGCGCGGGGGGTTTGTCGCCCCCGTGCCCCGAGGGTACTGGCGCCCCATGAGTGCCCGAAGCGCCCTAAGCTTTATTAAGTGAGAGGGCGGCAAAGGACCTTTTTTTTTTGGTCGCAAGATTTTTGATGGACGCCCTTTTTAGCTGTTGCCCAGCCCCCCCCCCCCGCCCCTTCAGGCACGCTACGCCGCTGAATAGGCTTGGTAAACTCAACAAAGTTTTTAAAGTACCTACGTAGGTATTTGAATAAATCATTTAAATAAAAAGGTCAAAGTCGATAAGCTTAATAACATTAAAAAAAAATAAAAAACAAATTACGACTTTTTGAATTTTATTTTTAGTTGAATAATTTTTTTTAAATGCAGCAAAAACAGACTTTTTTATTTTAAGGTATTTTTTCTTAATTTACCACACTAAAAAGAGCAATTAACTCAATAACACAAAAATAACAAAAAATCACATACCGATTTTTTTTTTAATAATTTTTTTTTTAAATATGGTAAAGACCGACATTTTTATTTTAAGGTACACTACTCCAAGAAAATAAGCCACAACTGATAAATTTATAATTAAATTATAAGTCAAGCAGCAGTAAATAACAAAACAAAACCAAATGATAAATTTTAAAGTTTTGGAAAAAACAATTTTTGTAAAAACATTTAATAGCAAAAAATAATTAAATTGCTCAGGTAGATAAAAGAAATAATATAAACAGGGTCGTCCCTGAAAAAAAATTCGAGGGGAAGGGATTTAAAAAAAAAAAATCCCCCCCGAATTTTTTTCCTGGGTACGGTCCTGATACAAGTATCATTTAAAATGAAATAAGACACTGTACAGTTTGTTTAACATAACCAGATTTTTATAAAACTATTTTATGGTGCGTTAATTTCTTGGAAGAGTATATTTTTTCTTATTTTAGCACAAGTACTTCTTTCACAGACAGCAATATAATTTCTTTACGATCTCCAAGCATGACTTCATGAAAATTCCCGACTGCAATACACACTAAATATATTAGTAAATTCAGAATTTTGTTGTAATTTTCTGATGATTAAATTGCGTTGGTAACTGGTTTTTACAGCATTTTACACTTTTCATTTTAATTATTTATTGATTGCTGTTTCAATCGCGATGTAAATCATTAGATCGTTTTTTTATGAGGCTTTTACGAAAAAATCTTAGAAATTTATACCGATCGAAACAATTTAACGTTAAAACCCTAAGCTTAAACTCTACATTTACATTGATATTTAATTTATACTCTGAAACTCCATTCCGTTTTAGTAATAAAACTTATGATTACATTACTATTGGAACTAACCACAAATAATTATTTAAACTAAAAAAACCCACACCTTTTAAAACCAAAACCATGAGCAGCCCAAAACAGAATATTATTGTTAAAATCTGTTCAGAAAGGAGGGTTGAACAAATCACTAGCATTCTGGGCCATATTTAAAACAGTTGTCCAATGTCCAAAGACATCTTTTTATTAAACCAATAATTGTCAGCACAAACCTCCCGTGCTCACATAGCTAAAAAGCGAGCTTAATTTATGTAGAATTAATGTTTATTATGTTTTAAGCAACCAAATGGTAAATAACACAAGATCCCATTCTTACTTTTATTACAAATGTAGCTTTATAATATGATGAACTGACCCCAAAGCCACATATCTAAACGTCAAGCTTTCAGGATGCAGTGACCCTACACATATCTCATAACTAACTCATTGATTTTAGAGAGTTACAGCTCGCCAATGAGTAACTATGCGGCTTAAAATAACTGCAAACTCTTCGCACTTGATAATCCGTAACCGTTCCACACAAAAAAAACTTTGCTTCGAGGTGCTACTTATGACGGGTAGGGGACAATTCGCCGTAGCCGATTCGCCGCGGGCCGCTTCGCCGCGGGGACAATTTGCCGCCGGCCGATTTGCCGCGAGGACAATTCGCCGCGAGATTTTTTGTTTTATGATATTATCATTTATTATTTAGCTTGACTTCATTTAATATATTTTTTATTTATCTGATCATAACTTTTTTCAAACTTTTCCAACTAGGTATTTGGTAGTTAGTATTCAATTAATTTTTTTTTTTGGAAAAATAAATAAAATGGCGGATCCAAAATGGTGGATTTTCCCATTTCTGAACTAATATGCATCAAACTCGGAAGTTTGCGATCTTTCAGGTCGCTGATTATTATTTTTAACTTAACTAAAAAAAATCAAAATGGCGGATCAAAAATGGCGGACGTTCCCATTTATGAACCAATATGCATGAAATTCGGAACTTTAGGGTGTTTTAGGTCGCTGATTATGATTTCTAACTTAAACTTAAAAAAATTAAAATGGACTCTCCAAAATGGCGGATTTTCCCATTTATAAACCGATTTGCATTAAACTCGGAACTTGGCGATCTTTAAGGTCGCTGATTATTATCTTTTACTAAACTAAAAAAAATCAAAATGGCGGATCCAAAATGGTGGTTTTTCCCATGTATGAACCAATATGCATTAAATTCGGAACTCTGCTCTCTTAGGTCGCTGATTAATATTTTTCACTTAAATTTAAAAAAAACAAAATGGTGGACTTTTTCTTTCGATTTTTTTAAAAGTTTAAGTTAGAAGTCACAGCGACCTAAAACACCCTAAAGTTCCGAATTTCATGCATATTGGTTCATAAATGGGAACGTCCGCCATTTTTGATCCGCCATTTTGATTTTTTTTAGTGTAAGTTAAAAATAATAATCAGCGACCTGAAAGATCGCAAAGTTGGAAAAGTTTGAAAAAAGTTATGATCAGATAAATAAAAAATATATTAAATGAAGTCAAGCTAAATAATAAATGATAATATCATAAAACAAAAAATCTCGCGGCGAATTGTCCCCGCGGCGAATCGGCCGGCGGCGAATTAGCCTCTCAGCGAATCGGTCAGCGGCGAATCGGCCTCGGCGAATTGTCCCATTCCCACTTAGGGTATACCTACGATTAGCAACGCCTGTGCTTTGGCCTTTCAGGTGTCAGAGCAAAAGCAAATTTTTCATTATTGCATTGATATTCGAAAATTATAAATCAACACTTTGCCGTTTAACTCTTACCTGTCTGAAATACAAATTCTTACCTAATTTTTCTTTATTATTCTTTCCAGGTATGGTTGATTGCTTTGTCCGTATCCCCAAAGAACAAGGTGTATTGGCTTACTGGCGTGGTAACACCGCTAACGTCATCAGGTACTTCCCAACTCAGGTAGGTTCTGCTGAACGGTATATTAAAACCATTTCGAATTATTTAAATTAGTTAATTTTGGTGCAGAGGCGGATAAAAATAGATTTCCAGGTCTCTATCGATCCATCCTAAAAATCGAATATAGTAAATGTAGAGTAATATACCGGGTGACCCATAAAATTACCACATTAATGAAAAAAACGTCGCTACATAGTCCAAAACTATACAGGGTGTTCTCAAAGTTGACTCATTTATTTTAACAGGTTGTAGAACTCCTAAAAATAAGTAATTATACCAAAAATCATTTATATAAAAGTTGGTGAATAAAGAAGTTATGAACAATTCGGAAAATGTAAAATTTAAAAACTGTTAGATTTGACTTTTTATCAATGTTTTGTTTCCTGGTGATACTGGGTATGCCTCATTTTTTTGTAGAATACAAATTACTCATCATTTATTCATTCATTGTACGGTTTTCAGTTAGAACTTTGATTTGACCAGTAGTAAATAATTCGCTAAAGTGCGTGATATTTTTGTTTTTTGGGCATTTTATGCGATAAAAATGGCATACATATATGAAAACAATGAACTAGTGGACATAATAATAACTTACGAGGAGTACCAACAAAATGCAGCCGCAGCATGTCGTTTGTACGCGGAAAGTTTTTAACTTTTACATTTTTCAAATTGTTAATAACTTCTTTCTTCTGCAACTTTTTTTGGTACAATTACTTATTTTTATGAGTTCTACAACCTGTTAAAATAAATGACTCATCTTTGAGAACACCCTGTATTTTTAAGAAAATAGAAAATTAATGCATGTATATTTAATTACAGGCCTTGAACTTCGCCTTCAAAGACAAGTACAAGCAAGTCTTCTTGAGCGGAGTTGACAAGAAAACACAATTCTGGAGGTACTTCATGGGCAACTTGGCATCCGGTGGTGCTGCTGGTGCGACCTCCCTTTGCTTCGTCTACCCACTTGATTTCGCCAGAACCAGGTAAATTGACTAACAGTGAATTATATACGAAGTAACTGGAACGTCCGCGGCCTAACAATGAAATGAAATTAGGCAATTTCCATTTAAATTTCTAAACTTGGCCGTGAAATAACCTCCAAACATGTTTCAAGATCACAATCGAGGTCACAGAAAATTTTGAATCATAAAAGTCTTGTGCTAAACATTTGTCTGGGGTCCCGGAAATTTTCAGACACACTCTATGCAAAAAGTAGGTACTGTCGGAATAACATTGACATGTTTAATAAGTAAGAAAACTGAGATACAGAGGGTAAACCAGAAAGAAGTGTTTCAAATTGCACGCTTATTCTCAAAAACATATTTTTCTGGGGGCAACTAAAATTTCACAAAAAAGTAGCGCACTGTAAACCAAACTCGCAAAAGAGTCGAAAATCGGGTACCCAGTACGATCGACGAGACAAAAAAATTGTCAAATGTCAACTTAAACGTAGATTTTTGTAGTCGGCCTAACAATAAAATTAAATTAGGCAATTTCCATTAAAATTTCTAAACTTGGCCTAAAAATAACCTCCAAAAATGTTTCACGATCACGATCAAAGTCACAGGAAATTTGGAATCATAAACGTCTTGTTTTAAACATTTGTGCGGGGCCCGGAACTTTTCAGACACACTCTATGCAAAAAGTAGGTACTATCGGAATAACATTCACGTATTCAATAAGTAAGGAAACTGAGATACATAGAGTAAAGTGTTTTAAATTGCACACTTATTCTCAAAAACAAATTTTGCTGGGGGCAAGTAAAATTTCATAAAATCACTGTATATTCGAAAATGGGATACCCTGTACATTAATACCAACCTAAAGCCTTATAAAATGTTTTCGTATTTAAAAAAAAAATAACAACACATTTCTAGTTTTCATTTTCTGTTGACTTAATGCTTATGTAAAACTGTTTTCATTTTGAAAATTAACCTTTGCCTTTACGCTTATATTGGCAGTTGCCTAGAAAATTGTATTATTTTTGGATGGCCTATCATTTAGTGAAGGTAATTGTATTGAATTCAAAGTACAACTAGACATTTTGTCGTAACGCCAACAAGAAAAGTCCGATGATGTAATTGATTATTTTTATTTTACAATACAATGAAATGAAAACTAACGAGGACAAAAGTAGGAGGTATACGTTAGACGTTTATTTTCTTCATAGGATTTTGCTTTTTCCTTATTTATAAGAGCTAGTATAATGTGGCATTTTTATAATTTTATCAAAATTTGGCCCTTTGACACAATTCTTCTACTAAATCCAGAAATGAAGAAAAGTTTATTATAGGAATCACTGCATATGTCTTACAATTTTTTGAAATCACAAAAACTCAAAAATTGTTTGGTTGATTTTTTTAATGTTGATTCGTGAATGTTTTCCACACAAATCAGACAAAGAAATTGTCAAATGTCAACTTAAACGTAGATTTTTGTACTCGGCCTAACAAAAAAATTAAATTAGGCAATTTTCATTAAAATTTCTAACCTTGGCCTTAAAATAACCTCCAAAAATGTTTCACGATCACAATCAAGGTCACAGTAAATTTAGAATCATAAAAGTCTTGTTTTAAACATTTGTCTGGGGCCCGAAACTTTTCAGACACTCTATGCAAAAAGTAGGTACTATCGGAATAACATTCACGTATTTATTAAGTAAGGAAACTGAGATACGTAGAGTGTTTTAAATTGCACGCTTATTCTCAAAAACAAATTTTGCTGGGGACAACTAAAATTTCATAAAAAGTAACGCACTGTATATTCGAAAATGGGATACCCTGTACAGCGTGTCCCATTTTCGATGGTATTAAATGGGAAACTCGGTTATTATTAAAGATATTGATTTTCTGATTGCACCTTACCGTGCTCTTTTTTTGAGCCCTTAAAAATGGCGTAATCAGATTTTTGCTATACCCCGTAGTTTCGCTAATACAGGGAGTTTTTGCAAAAATTGTATTTTTAATAATCCCTTCTATCTCGCTTATTTTGCGAGATATTTTTATTCTGTAAAAACCATTTCATGGCAACTTTTTTGGAAGAAAATAATGACGTTGTCAACTTTTTAAAATATTGTTTAGTTTTTGAGATATGGTATTTATCATAAAAAATTAAATACGGACCTAAATTTTTTTGTATTACTATTTTGATTGGTTTCATATTAGTAATATCATAAAATAATAAAAATTAAAAAAAATTTTGTTTTAAGGTAAAAAAAAAATTTCATATTTAAAAAAAAATTAGTGCGAACGTGGATATTTCCAACATAAATATAAATTAAAAATTGCTAGTTAAACAATTTTTAGTTTAACTGTTTTGATACTTAGCATATTAAAATGGTTTTACGTTAATTTACCGATTTATTTGAAACAGTCTATGAAAAATACAAAAAAAAAACGAACTACAAAAAATAACAAATTTTTCTGATTATTATGTGTAAGACATTGTTGGCATTTTTGAGTAATTTTGCTTAACGCATTTTGCATAAAAATATTTCTGCCATTTAAATATTGGGATTTTGTTTAACGCATTTTGCATAAAAATATTGGGATTTTGTTGCTTGAATGAAGCAGTCAAACATATCACATTTTTCAAAATCTGGATATGGTCGATTTCTAGCCAGTTTAAAATAATTGTAAGCCATTCACAAAAATGACAAGTAAAATGACAATGTCAATTCCACGCTTTTGTTTTGTAAATTTCACGACCTGCTGTGCTACCATCAAATAATTAGTATGATATTGTTTTTGTAACCTTTTAACGTTTTTTACTTTATTTATAAATCTTTTAATTATCATTTCAAAACAGATAAACTAAAAATCGTTCAACTAGTGTGTCTTGCAATTTTTAATTTATAATTACGTTGGAAATTTCCAGGTTCGGACTATAATTTATTTTTTCAAATTTATTAAATAGTTTTTTTTAACCTTAAATCAAAAAAATATTAAAGTTTTATCATTTTAGGGTAATAATAGCATGGAGCCAATCAAAATAGTAATAAAAAAAATCCAGGTCCGTATTTAATTTTTTTATGATAAATACCATATCTCAAAAACTAAACAATATTTTAAAAAATTGACAACGTCATTATTTTGCTCTAAAAAAGTTGCCATAGAAAGGTTTTTAGAGAATAAAAATAGCTTGCAAAATAAGCGAGATACAAGGAATTAATTAAAATGCATTTTTTTCAAAAACTCCCTGTAGCGAAACCACGGGGTATAGCAAAAATCTGATTACACCATTATTAAGGGCTCCAAAAAAGAGCACGGTAAGGTGCAATCAGAAAATCGATATCTTTAATAATAACCGAGTTTCCCATATTTCTAGTTTTCATTTTCTGTTGACTTAATGCTTATGTAAAACTGTTTTCATTTTGGAAATTAACCTTTACCTTTGCTTTTATATTGGCAGTTGCCTACAAAATTGTATTATTTTTGGATGGCCTATCATCTAGTGAAGGTAATTGTATTGAATTCAAACTACAACTAGACATTTTGTCGCAACGCCAACAAAAGTCCGATGATGTAATGGATTTTTTTATCTTACAATACAATGAAATGAAAACTAACGAGGACACAAGTAGGAGGTATAGAAACAACAAGTGAAATTAAAGAAAAAAAAAAAGGAAAAAGTTTTTCTGCTTCGGCCGGGACTCGAACCCGGAATCTCTTGCTCTGTACGCAAACGCTCTAAACATTAAACAACCGAAGCCATACATAATTTTTTTATAGTTTAAGGTCTTGTTTATAGTTTTAGGTCCTTGCATTATTTGCAATTTGGAATTTGAGAAGGAGGTATACGTTACACGTTTATTTTCTTCATAGGCTTATTTATAAGAGCTTGTATAATATGACATTTTTATAATTTTACCAAAATTTGGCGATTTGACACAATTCTGCTACTAAATCCAAAAATGAGAAAAGTTTGTTATAGCAATCCCAAAAACTCACAAATTATTTGGTTGATTCTTTTAAGGTCCATTCATTACGATTAAACAAAAAGGTGAATTACATTTACACTTTATTTAAACGTGATCCTTTTACACGCGCTTCTTCCTGAGTAGCTGTTAAAATATTAAGTGTGTTGGCAAATGAATTGTCGTAACTTAAAAAATTAAATATGGTATTCCAAAGGCCGTACCCAGGGGAGGGATCACGGGGGACCAATATGAACCGAACACTGTAATAAAAGAGATTTCACAGCAACACAAATCAGACAAAAAAATTGCACACTGCACATAATTTTATTGAAATTTCTTAATCCAGAACTGAACCCCACAATTTTTTTTTCTGGATACGGCCCTGGCTATTCCAAACGTTTCCAACACATCACAGATTTACTAGTTTTTCATTAAAAATTATTTAAATTTGTTAGGTATTACTTTTTTGTCAGCTTAGTTTTTTCAGAAGCTTTGTGCAAAACAGTTTTAAGAACAGATTATTTTGTTTAACATAAATATTTAAAAAATCTTTACATTGTTTATAATTTTTTTAAATATTATTATTTGTTATTCTCTACGCACATAAAGGCCACTTAATATCGACCTTTTTGTTTTTTCTTTTCACGAATATTGAGATTAAAGTAAATAGCAGAAAAAATAAAATTCTATGCGCCTCAAGTTTATTTTAGTGCTGTAGATAAGCAGCCGAAAAATAAAGTTCTATTTTATCAGTAAGGTTGTAAATTTGGAATGAAAAAAATAACAATAAAAACAATATTAAAAACAAACAATATTAAAACAATTTTAATGCAAGAAGATGTGTTGAGAATTTTGGCAAATGCACACAATCTATTTATATTATAAACTTTAAAGTTGAGTAAACGAAAAAGTGGCGATTGGTGGGAGAGAAATATCTATTAAGTCACCTTACTGGGTTAGCAATGAGTATATGACCCATATAGAGTGGCAACCGGCGAGCCTTGCAACATTGAGGGGCAGATGGCGCTGAAATAAATTCGTCTAGTACGCAATATTCAGAGACAACTACTATGATCTAATCTATGGCATTTGTATGATAGGCATGAACCTCGGAACTCGCCCATGCAACTAAATCGTACTAATAGTCCCTGAATATTGCGTACCAGACGAACAGTGTTGCCATAACTCACGATTAATCGTGAGATTACACGATTTTGGAAAGTATCTTACGATTTCACGAATTACATAGCGTTTCTCACGATTTTTGTATTTTACGTCAAATTTTAATAAAAATCTTGTTGAAAGTTGATACTATCGAAGGAATTTTGCATACAAAACGCTTGATGACATAGGTATGAATATGATTAAAAAACTAGGAACTAAAGAAGTATATTTGAATAAAAATGATGATTCTAGCGATTCCGACTCTGACTAACTATGTTAGGTATAAAACATTATTATCTACAGTTTTTCAGCTTTTTGAAATGTGTTTGGTTTTACGTAATACATATAAAAATAAATTTCTTTTTGCTTTTTATAAACTTTTATTTATTCCTTCTCTATTTTGATCTCTTTTTATGACTTTTTAAAATCTCAGGATTTCTCACGATTTTTAATATAAAATTTTTACGAATTATCTTGGAGCATTTTGGCAACACTGCAGACGAATTTATTTCAGCGCCATCTGCCCCTTAATGTTACAAGGCTCGCCGGTTGCCACTCTATATGGGTCATATACTCATCGATTTCAAAGATAAAACCATATAACTACCTTTATCATATTAGAGTCCCTGTATGTTGCCATATTTGGATATATTAATATATCCAAAGATGTCAACATACAGGGACTCTAATTCATATGATGAAACCTTTGTACACGGGTTTGTGTATAAGTGGAATTATAAATTTTAAATAAGTTTTGAAAAAATCACTTTTGTTTTATTTCAGGTTAGCCGCTGATGTCGGCAAAGGACCTGGTGAACGTGAATTCTCTGGCTTGGGCAACTGCTTAACCAAAATCTTTAAATCTGACGGTTTGGGTGGACTCTACAAGGGATTCGGTGTCTCTGTCCAAGTAAGCATTTTTACAAACATCTTTTTGTAGATAAAGTTGATCGGGCTATAGTAGATTTTTTATGGATATGCAGTTACGTCATTTTCGGCCCTAACAGAGTGGACCCAGAAAGAGATACAAAAGGAATGGACTAACACCAGACAGGCGAAGGAGTATGTGACAGGATACAAGTCCCGTAGGGACTGGCTGCTCCGTAGAACATGAAGAGAGGTGGGAGCCATAGTGGGAGTCCTAACCGGACACTGCGTCCTCCAAGGACACTTGGCGAAGATGAGAGTGAAGGAGGACTCGACGTGCGAGCGATGTGAAGCATACAAGGAGGCAAGAAGAGAGGTATAGGAAGCCTTTGAGACGGAGGAACTTCTGAATCTGAGGTGGCACGATATTCTGGCTTTTGTACAGAAGACGGGCAGATTCCTTAGCGAAGGAAGGACGCAGTAGGGGGATGCCCGGGGGTTGGCGAAAAGGGCGCTTCATGTGCCTAGTCGCCAGGCTTAGAGCTTACCCCACACTACTACTACGTCATCTTCTGGCATCTTTGTTTATTATATTCACTGACATGAGATACATATGTATGTGTTATTGTTTATTACATTGCGAATATGTTTACGTCATTGCATATCCAACAAAAACCGACTATAGTAGGTACAAAAAAAATTACAAAATTATAGCATCAATGAGCAATTTTACTTTACACGTCGCACATTGATGCCATGTGTTGATCTAGGGGATTTAATTAATTATTTTTTTAAAAGAAATTAAAGAAAATAATACTGCACTTTAATAGTCGAATACCTGAAAAATACTGATCTGTCATAAAAAAACTTTTAAAAAAATTAAATCCAAGAAAAAGATAAGCGAAGTCCGATAAAAATATTTATAGCCTTTTTTGTTTTGGAACAGACGTACTTTAACAGTTTTGCCATTTCACATTAATAAATCTTTTAAACAGTTTGTGGTGCAGTGGTGAAGTCTAATAATTAAGGTAACGTATGCACAGTAAATTTTTTATAAAGTACGTCTTTGTGTTCTATATAGCGCAATTTAAAAAGATAGTTTAAAAATTAAAAATAAAAAAATTCAAGTTAAGATATTTCTTATGAGGTCGTATATGGTTGTCAAATATTTATGAAAAGAATGACCATGGTTTCTACTAAAGAACACTTAAAAAATCTTTTGCCCTTTTTTGCCTATTAGTCCGTGGACTTAGTTATAAATATTTTACTTGAATAAAGGAATAATTTTTATTTTTTCTAATAATGAAACAAACTTTACTTTTTAAGAATAACTAATATGTTTCCTTCACTTCAATAATAAGTTAGTCATGGTGCAGACTTAATGAACCACCCTGTATATAAAGATTGCTATACGATATCTCTAAAAAATACTTAATATAAAATAATAAAGCCTTTTCTAACCTATAAATAAAATAACAATATATTAAAGAGACCCTATATGTATGACATATTTTAAAGAACTAGGACGCGCAAAATCAAAGGAGAAAAATATCGGTCCTCTATACTCTAGCCTTGTTAGTAGCACTTTCCGTCCTTGTTAATCGATAAGCCTCGGAAAATTATTTTACTGAAACACCAATGAACTTGGCAAGAAAATAACATAACCAAAAAATGTGAGTTTGTGTGAGTTTGATGGGTTTGGCGTGTCTCTATTTCTTGAAAATACGTCATACATAGAGGGTCTCTACCACAGTAAGTCTCTACCCTAGATCATAAAAAGCACACAATGTGCGACGGCGACAAAAGTTTCAAAACATGCTAATGGCATATAATATTAAGGACGAATTCTTCGGTGACAATATTCTAGGCTTCTTGTGATGTTAATTTGAAGTTTTTACGCAGTTAAATAATTTTATTTAAAAAAGTAAACTTACTTTTACCGTCGGGTTGTTGCTTTTAGTATATTATTGTTAACAAAACTGTTTCCTTTATTTTCAGGGTATCATCATCTACCGTGCCGCCTTCTTCGGCTTCTACGACACAGCTAAGGGTATCTTGCCTGACCCCAAGAACACTCCTCTCATCATTTCATGGGCTATTGCTCAGGTAAGGCTACCAGGGCGGTGATTGTCGTCATAGTGACAGTGGCGGATCCAGGATGTTGGGGGGGGGCTTGTCCAAGAAGGCAGCAAAAACCAAAAAAAAATATTTTGCGCTTTTTCATAATTCTGAGCTCTGAAGTCTGACACCACATGCGAATAAAATATGCCGCAGGCGAAAAATTTTGTAAAACTAAGTAATTTTGGTAAATATAACTGAAAAAATTTTCATTTTGTAAAAAATTGCGGTTTATGCATAAGGTTTGTGTAAAGGAGGGGGGAGGCGGGCCCTCTGGTCACCCCTGGATCCGCCACGGAATAGTGGTACATCGCGTCGTGCGAAATGCTTCGTCTTGGCCAATAGCAAGCCAGGATATAGTCGTGCGCTGTTCAAAGACGGTGAATTTTGAACATTTTTTGCGGTGAAATACGTTCTCCTACCCCGAAGTAAAAACGTTCCTCGTTTTACAACTTCTGTTTCTGTACTATACATTTCTATCAATAACTATGCGCGCCTGACAAATAATATTATATAGATATTTATTTTATTCCGAGCACCAAAAAAAGCACAGTTAAAAAAATACCAAGTAAAACAAATATTTAACAAATCACTATTTAAAATGATTTAAAACAAACAATAAAAAGACTTATAAAATGACAAAAAAACATTTAAAAAAATAAATAAAAAAACGGCCAAGCGACCTCAAACCAAAATTTATTAGTAATCTAATAATTTTTAGTTTTGATTTTATGGTCCTTATCTCAAATGTTTCCAACGGTGCAAAAGTTGCATCAACCGAACCCTTAAAATTCGTCCCATGGTTTACCAGAATCAGCAACAAAATTTTCGGCCGGTCAATACAAGAATTAAAATATCGAAACTACAAAATATCAAAACAACAAAATATTAAAAGTACAAAATATAGTTTGGTTATATAAATACCGCGATTTCCAGTTTTTTTATTGTTTTAATACAATACTTTTTTATTTTTAGACTGTCACCACCGTCGCTGGTATTATCTCTTATCCATTCGACACTGTCAGAAGGCGTATGATGATGCAGTCTGGACGTGCCAAGAGCGAGGTCATCTACAAGAGCACCGTCCACTGCTGGGCTACCATCGCCAAGCAAGAAGGTACTGCCGCCTTCTTCAAGGGTGCCTTCTCTAACGTTCTACGTGGTACTGGTGGTGCCATCGTATTGGTTATGTATGATGAAATCAAAACCCTCATCGTGTAAATGCAGTACCGTATTGTCGCGCATTAATTTCTATATTATACACACTCCATCAGTCGAAACTGTCTCCCGAACCGGGGGACTTCTAGGTGAATTAAATTTGATTTTTTATACTTTTAGCTATACCTTTAGGGCGACCCTATTTTTTTTTTATTTACGAATCATTCCGAATGGGAGACCGACTGAACAACTAACCGTTTTTTGGTTTGCTTGTTCAATCGGACGCTGTCTAACCCGTTCGCTTTTTGTTTTTGCCAAATTTGCCTACGGGGCATAGCTGGAAGTTCCCAATGTAAATAAATTAGGTGTTAATTAATTTATTTTTTAAAAATCAACCATTTAATTTCATAAACTGTGAAAAAGACTTATTTATTGTGTTTTGATTAAAAATGTACCCCCAGCTCCTTGTAGGTTAAGTTAAAACAGAACTGTTCAGTTATTATGCGGATCGAAAAAATGTAAAAGCGTACTGTTCATGCACCCCGAACTAAAAACCATGTTACTACTTTCTGTTAAAAAAACATTATTTATTATTGTCTATCATTCTTGATAGAAATAAAAAAAATGTAAAAGATTACTTGTAGTTTTTCTTTATTTAACACCCTAGTAGAATAAGAAACTATTTTTTTATGTTTTAAATCTAGATGGTTGCGCCTGAAAGGGAGAAAACTAGAGATTTCAAAAAAAAGATTACCCCAAAAGTTAAATTCACCCCGTCTGGGAAAACAACCGTTTATTGAACTAAAAACAAAGGGAAAAAATCGGCAACACGCTAGAAGCTTACCTTCTTTCATTTAGCAGCAGTTCCACATTTCACTCGCGACGCTGCGGCTTTTCTTGTGGATGGAATTTGGTCTTAATCTTAAAAGCACGTGTGACTTCTTTCAGTGTCTTGTCTGAAGTGGTTCTTCATTCCTCTGACAAATACATGGGGGCGCTTCAAACTCCCAGCATGTGC